>NW_026845477.1:24471890-24680114 GCF_025583915.1 Anolis sagrei ordinatus
GTATGGAAAAACTGAGCAGGGTTGTTGACAGTGGGGTGATTTGAAGGTCTCTCATTCATAGGGTCACCATAAGTGGAAGTCAATTAATAACAACAACAAATACAATTGTAGGGAACAGGAAAAAAAATCTGAGACTCTTTTATCAGTCAAAATGGGCCCTCAATGTGACAATGGCTTAACTTTAATTTTAAAGGAGCTATCCCAGGTTTTGAAACTTAGCACTAGCTAGTTTCAGAACTTTGGATAGCTGTTCAACATCTATATCTTGTCTATCTATACACATAATGTGTATGTGTGTATGTGGCGGAGGTGTCCACTTACACAGACAGCCTCCAGTCTCCACAAACTGGCTATGGTTCCAAGTGCTGAGAAGCCTTCAAAGGCACTCCCTCAACTGACATTGCAGGTTATATCTAGCGCCATGAACATGCAGTCCAAACGCTGCCAGTGTCCTCCCCAAACACTAATCACCCAAGGAATGCTTTCATTCAGGGACAATTTCATCCTAGATTTGATGCGTTTCCTCCACCACAGGTAGGCATCCCAACCTTCCTTGTGTGAAATTTGCATGACCCCACCCACTGCCTCTCCCTTAATCCTTTCCTACGGCACACAGCAAACACAGAGGAATTGATCAGCAACTGAACAAACTGGAGGGGTTTAGGGGACTGACTCAACTGAATGGAAGTTGTAGTTCACTCTGCATCAAGGAAAAGCACTCTGACACCCTTGGATAATGGACCCGAACCACATTTGCCATGCAGAACCCCCATGACCAGGTTTGAGGGAATTCACCTTGATTTATAGGAGCTGTTCACATACATCCAGAGAACACTGTGAACCCAATCAACAATGGATCTGGACCAAACCTGGCACACAGACCCAAAATGACCAACTGTGCATACTGGCAGGGTTTGGGCCAGAATGCCCTGGGAATCTGGGAGTTGTAGTACACCCTTATCCAGAAAGCACTGAATCCTGCCATCAACAGATCTGGATCTTGGCACACAGAATCAACATGGGCAACTGTGATTACTGGCTGGGTTTGTGGGTGATAGGCCAAGGAATCTGAGCCCTTATCCAGAGAGCACTGAACCCGGTTGATATTGGATCTGGACCACACTTGGCACACAGACCCAACATGGCCAACTTTGAATAATGGCAGGGTTTGGGAAGGATTAACCCATGATTCTGGAAATTGTAGTTCACCCACATCCTTATGCAGTTTCTATTGGGAGCATTCATAAAAAAAACAAAAGGAAAGACTAGCTTTTTTCTAATAGTGTTAGATGTTACCAAACTGATATTACCAAACTTCAAAAAAACAAACAATGCCTTTCTCAAATAACTCAGGCACTTCAGGGTCCCCAAGTCAGTTGCAAATAAAACCTAAACTGCTCCATTGACATAGAAATTATACATAGCATCTTATAAAGTCTTAGTTTAATATGTCTAGTCCACAACTAATTTGAGTGTTTCTTATGGTACCACAGAACTCTATATATAAATGGATGGATAGATATTATAAATAAGCACTCCTATGCTCAGCCAAACTATGGGTCTTTGTAAGAAAAATACACAGAGCATGATAACATCATGTGGGTTCCCTCCAAGTATCCTTAATTCCTCACTCATTTGATAAATTCAACTGTGCTAATTACCCACAGTACACTGCATGTAAATTGGGAATCTGCAAAAAATTCTATATTACCATTCAGGTCATAATCAGCCCACTGAAACTATAAGGAAGAGGAAAAAAGTAATTCATATAAAATGATGGGCTTGGGGGAAAAAAAAGAAAAAGCAGAAAAACGTTGTCTCTTTCATGATTAATGTTTTCTGTGTCTCTTCCAGAAAGACACATTAATTACAGCAGCTAAGAGCAAAACCTATTATTTATACAATATTTCATTTTTCTGGCACAAAAGTGACAGAAATCCAGCACTTCATTACTAATTTGGCAGAAACCGAACATCTGGGAAACGGATCATAGTCTAAATTTGTCTTTATGACAAAATCTGTCTTTATAGACAACATTTATGAATATAAACATTGAGATATATCATACTGTGAAAAAAAACCTGTATAAATGTTGTCATTTAAGGAGATTCTCATAGAATGATTAGATTTTGTTTGATTAGAGAAATAACAGAAGACGCCTTACGTTTTTGAAATTTTACCCTCTACATAATTTGCCTCTAATTAAGCACTCAATAAAAGCTCATACCTAGTAACATTTAAACTATATTAAAGGTAAAGGTTTCCCTTGATATTAAGTCTAATTGTGTCTGACTCTGGGGGTGATGCCCATCTCTATTTCTAAGCTGAAGAGCTGGCATTGTCCAAAGACACCTCCAAGATCATGTGGCCAGCATGACTGCATGGAGCACTGTTGCCTTCTCACAGAAGTGCTACCTATTTATTGATCTACTCACATTTGCGTGATTTCGAACAGCTAGGTTGGCAGAAGCTGGACCTAACAGCGGGAGCTCACCTTGCTCCCCGGATTTGAACTGCCAACCTTTTGGTCAGCAAGTTCACAGCGGTTTAACCCATTATGCCACCAGGGAGCCCTTTAGACTACATTAAAGGTAAAGGTAAAGATTTTTCCCTGACATGAAGTCCAGTCGTCGGACTCTGGGGTGTGGTGCTCATCTCTATTTCTAAGCCGAAGAGACGGTGTGTCCGCAGACACCTCCAAGGTCATGTGGCCGGCATGACTGCATGGAGCGCCACCGGGGGCTCCTTAGATTATAATGTTATTTATATGGGGCTTCCTTTCAAGAGTATTTTAATACTACAGTCAGTTCAGAATGCTGAAGCAAAAAAATGTTGCTACATGAGCACTCATTGAACCATGTTAGAGCAATTCTGAAATTTTGAACTGAAGCCAGGAAGTCGCAGAAGGCACAATAGTTATTTCTATGATTGGAGGATATACTCTTCTTGTGAGCATTTATTTATGAGAATTAGGGCTCCTCCAATCTGTCCAAAAGCATCAAAAATTGGCAGGAGTTGTAGCTGTACCTACTTCTAAAAAAACATCCGTACAATGTTCTTCCTGTCCTCTTTTCCCTCTCACGGTTCCACTCCATTCCTAGCTGCAGCCATTTATAGCCAATATTGCAATATTAATGCCTGTTCCAGGTGATCAATATAAATGTCACATGTCTGTATGTACTCTCCTGGCTTCTCCTCCTATATTTGTCTGTTTGCCTACATTTCCTCATTACCTTTCTGATTACCAGAAATGGGTTATAGAGTTCTAGTACTAAAATGGCATGGACTTGTATTACTTTAGTATTATGGGGTTAGAATTAAAAAATATAACATACTACTCTGGCAAAACAATATCGAAAAACATCCTGTAGCATTTTAGAGATTAACTCATAGAATCATGGAGCTGGAGGAGACCTTGCTTTTTCAGTTAACTCTTCTGACATCTGTGTTCTAATCATTGTCCTTCTCAATGAGATCCTCTGTATATCAAGGTGCCCAATTAGTGGGCTGGAGGAGTTAATGTCTATTGACCAGGGTTTCAGCAGGAAGGTTGGTGGTGCCAGTCAAAAGACATCTGAAGGATTTCTGAAATTCTGAATGGTCAACTTGTTGAAGTTCAGCCTTTGATCGTGCCTGCACCTGATGTCACTGAGGATTCTGGGCCTACAAGCCAGCAGATTTCTGGGAATTCTGGACAGCAGGAGATTTTAAGCCCTGAAACTCAGTGGTCTCTTGAAGGCCACATTCCAGAAAGGGGCCCAGAGAAGCCATTGGCTAGGGAAGCAAAGTCAGAGTCAGAAATAAGCTCAGAGGATGAGATTCCAGGTGGACAGACTAATGAGCCGATAGATAGATTTATGTTCCGTGAACACAGGGTTGCTCAGCAGAGCTTGCGAAGGTCAAAACGCTTGTTAGCCAAAAAGTCATTGTCAGTTTATCAGGGGAGAAGGCATGAGTTTCTGTCTATATTAGCAAGACCAGAGGGCTTTTTCAGTAGTCTGGTCAACGTTGATATTTAAGGACACATCTCTTGCCAAGTCAAGCTTGCTAAGGGATTTCTAATTCCATGTTTCCTGTTGCTGATGTTCCATGCTTCCAAGTTTCAAAGGTTGTTCCTGAATCTCATGTCTTGGATTTATTCTGCTTTTGTATTCCTGGTTTTTGATGCCACTCTTGTACCTCAAATTCTGTAGACTATTTCTTACATTTAGACTTTGTTTTTTATACTATTTTGTTGAATTGCCTTTTATATCTATTCTTCAATAAACTGCTTTGCTCATTTTACTTGGACTGGAGTGTGGGGTTAAGCACAGAGGTGTTCCCACCGCTGGAGTACAACACCACTAACCTTTGAGAGCAGTCTACCTTTATAGGTCCATCACACAGAAAATAGTTGTGATGATCATTTTGTCCATAAAATGATCTGTCCATGACAACTCAAAGATATTAATCAACTCCACCCACAGATCTGCCTGCACCAAACTGAAAACAGGGTGTGAAATGTGTGGGCCATGAAACTAGCTGGGATAGGTCCATGGCTGCCATGAGTAACTGAGTTACATCTGTCAGACTTGGTCTCAAATGGGATATTGAAATTACCCAAGATCAAAAGTCTGGGTTGACTCCAACAACAGCTCTGAGACCAGTTCTGTCAGCTTGGCCAGTAAGTCTCATAGGCAGCAGGCTGTGATGAAGAGGCCCTAAGTATGTAAAACATTTGGTGTTCCCATACAGTATATACCTAATTCAAAATATAAACAATAATAAACAGGAAAAGACAATTTTATTTTTGAAATGAAACAAAATGAACAGTGAGATGGAAAATAATGTTTATTTTTGTACATTTTTACTTTATTTGTATTTGAAAAATTATATCCTACTTTTTAAAAATTGTAATGTCTTTTATTTGAGGGAGTTACCCTTTGTAGATAAAATAGTAAAGAGCAGAGACATCAGACTGGCAACAAAGATCCGCCTAGTCAAAGCCATGGTATTCCCTGTAGTCACCTACGGATGTGAGAGCTGGACCTTAGGGAAGGCTGAGCGAAGGAAGATCGATGCTTTTGAACTGTGGTGTTGGAGGAAAGTTCTGAGAGTGCCTTGGACTGCGAGAAGATCCAACCAGTCCATCCTCCAGGAAATAAAGCCCGAATGCTCATTGGAGGGAAGGATACTAGAGACAAAGTTGAAGTACTTTGGCCACATCATGAGGAGACAGCAAAGCCTAGAGAAGACAATTATGATGGGGAAAGTGGAAGGCAAAAGGAAGAGGGGCCGACCAAGGGCAAGATGGATGGATGGCATCCTTGAAGTGACTGGACTGACCTTGAAGGAGCTGGGGGTGGTGACGGCCGACAGGGAGCTCTGGCGTGGGCTGGTCCATGAGGTCACGAAGAGTCGGAGATGACTGAACGAATGAACAACAAAAACCCTTTGTAGAAGGTTGGTTCATCTGCAACATTTGCAATTTTCCACCTTATGGGAAATCTGACAATGGAAAATTTCCATGGTGGCCCCTTCTCTTGATGCCCTAAGTATGCTTATTTTATTTAATCCAGGCCTGGCAGGGTGGGTGGTACCTTAAAAGAATACCTAGTGTACTTCCCGGAAAGCCTATGCTGAGATAGTGCTACCATCATTGTATCTGCAGAACCATCTCAAAAGAGAAGAAAATTGACAATAGCACATTGAGAAGAATTTGCACACCACTTTGCAGACAAAATTGTTCAGATCCACTCTGACATGGATATAGTAGTTGATAAAGATTCAGCGATGAACCCTGGGCTCCTTCTCACCTTATATAATTATTGAATGCATATCAATTTGTGCAGACTGAGGATGTGGACAAGTTCCTTAGCTGAGCATAAACAGCTCAATCTTCATAAATGTTTAAGGCCTTGTGAAATAGAAATGTCTTTGCCAGAGGGACAGGGCAATCTTGGTCTCTCTAGGAAGGGAGTTTGAAAATCTGGGGGCAGCCACTAAGAAGGTCCTCTCCCTTGTGACCACCAAGTGGAGGTGGAAAGTGATGGGACAGAGAGAAGAGACAAAGGGATAATCTTAGACTGAGCTCTAATTAGGGTTGTAAAAGTGTTCCTCTAGAGCTCCTGCCTATGGCAAGATATTGCCTTAAACCCACAGTGATAGCGCTTCACACAGTCACCTATTGTCAAAAAGCTGCTTTGAGTCTCCTTTGGGAGAAAGGAAGCAGGATATAAATACTACTACTACTAATAATAATAAGAAAAATAAAAATAATGTTCATTATACTATATTATGGAAAAAGCACTTACCTGGAGAAATGAGCATGAACATTTAAGCGAAACAAATATTTTCCACATAGGTTGCCATGAAATGCACATTAATTGTAAGTGATTATTATGTGCCAAGAATCAATCTCTGGGAACCTCCCCTGCCTCCGGCACAAGAGAACGATACTCTCAGCCAAGTCTAGAAGTCTAGTGGTACTAATTGAAAGCTCGAATAAGCATAATGATACCCACCCAACCAGTCTATTAAGGTTTTCAACAGTAATTTTAGTTTTTGATTCAGCAAATTCTGGGATTCCTTTGTACCTCCTGTTCAGTATTCTATGCTGGGAAAGCAAGGAAGCAAATAACAATAGACTGGGAAAAAAACAGTCTCAATTGCAGACAATTTCAGAAGATGATAAGCCAAAAATAGATACCATCTGTGTGCTAAAAACAGATCAATGCATCCTTGCCGATATTGAATTTGCCAAAAACAAATCAGGGTTTCTCCCCCTAAGCTATCAGGGGTTCCTATATGTTAGATTTTTGATCAAGACATGCATATGATTTCAGATCAGATCTTGGAAATCATGATTTTGTAATCCCGTAGTGAGTATGCATGAACGGGAGTTGTGAAAAAAGTTATTTGCTCTTCATTAAACAAATGGATATAGTTTTCTCATTGGTTGGTCCAGGTGTGAAAATTTCCAGATAAGTTAATTTTCAAATGAAATAACAGGGGTGGTCACTTCAAAGGAAAATTTGATCTGCAGGGTTTATATAGCTTTAGTACTTTGAATAAACAGACTGAGACTTAGCTAAGCATTAAACCACAGGGGGTGTGGTCATCAATTATGGTTCTATATCAACACCAACAAGATCTGTATCAATGATCATCATCTCTGTATCGTAGCAGCCAATGAGGTTAATCCGAGGCAGAATTATTGGTAATTGAAAACTTTTCCCAACACCATTTTTTCCCAACACAAAATTACATGCATTGAGAAATTGATTTTTTTCACACATGGCTGGGGAAATGGGGCCACAGTTATTTTTATAACAAAAATAGTTATATGTATATGTAAATGAAAAAGAAAAAAGGATTGAAAACATATTTGTACTAAGAAGTCTGATCCCAACAAGTCCCAAAGAAGATCCACTCAAACAAGCAATTTCTGGTTGGGAATAATAGAAATTTCAATCCAATCATTAAGAGGTGGTCCCCAGCTGAGGGCAGTTACATCAAACCACAGTATTAAACTACATTGATGAGTGTAGTGGTCCATCACTGTTATGCAATTATGTGAGGATGAGGGAAGAGCTTTTCACCTGGGTGTAATATTTTGCGGGGGCACAGGACCCCCAATACATGTGTGAGGGAAGCCATCCTACCCAAAATCCATGAGCCAACTATCTCAGAAATAATGCAAGCCAGGTTTGGGATGTACCACTTAATAAATAATCAGAATTAAATAAAAACGCAATTTTGGGATGGCATGTGCAGTTGAAATGGGGGAGAAGTTAAGAGAGAAAATAAATCAGGACTTCATATTTCACAAGCAGAAGTTTGCCATCATACAAGATGACAGGACAGACTAAAAGACTTTCAATGTTTTGTTTTGCTTTGCTTTTTCTCCTCTCCTTTTTTTTTCCTTGAGAGATGCAAGGAGAGATATCTTGAAAAAGTTTTCTGAGGAAATATTTGGTTTGAGGTGTTGTGTCTGTTAAGGCTGCCCACAACTTCTATGAAAGTTCTAAGAGCCATCTAGTGGTTTTATATAACACTACACAACAAGCATTAGGGACTGTAATCTGAGCAAATGCTCTCTGGGGTTTTCCCAGTTAGGATTTTGTGCCTTGGCTGTGAGGAATGAAATATTTTAGATATCTCACTTGTCTTATAATGCTGAGAATGGTAAGAAAACCTCCTGCCCCCCATCTAGCACAGGAAGGATAAAGATAGCAAACTGCATCACAAGTCTGCACAGGTCCATCAGCAACTGAGAAATGAGTCAAGTCCACACATGATTGGTGTCAACAGCTTTTGCCAATTACAGGCAACTGAATGGAACAATTAAATAGATTTCTGGGTAAAAGAGCATATTGTATACAAGATAGGCTGTAGCCAAAATTAGCATGTAAAGTTCACCACTTTCCCCATTACGTGTAGCATCAACGCACCCTGTGTTGTGATGTTGCTATTTCAACCTTTCCCTTCCCAGCACGCTCTGTATTCTTGACTGCCATGAGTGAAGGGATACACCGGTCAGTAATATCAGATGAAGCCGGTAAATGATACTGTGCTGAATTTGTCATGGTTTCCATAGTTCCATCTACAGTTCTCAAGCTAGTAAGGTATTGTTATATTTCAGGGCTTACCATGATGTGAATGCAAAATACAATTTAGCAGTGAGTCAGCAAGATTTGTGACTGACAATACACATTGTTAGACAATGTTTAGACAAGAAAATCTGCATGCTTCATTGACTATCATGATCTCATAAAACTGAACATGGTACATTAAGACACAAGGTATTACTCACCTTCATAGTTAGTGAGTATAAACAAAGCAAATCTGACATAAGACTATCATTGTAATATGTGCTGCCCCTGTCTACTCCCAGATCAAATACCCCATAATACTTGGAAACTTGTTGTATAAGAATAACATTTTCCCTTAAATATTTATTCCTCTGAATATACTTTCTCCCAGCCAATTTTAACCTTCCGGAAGAAAAAGAAAAAAAGAAAGAGAAGAAAGAAAGAAAGAAAGAAAGAAAGAAAGAAAGAAAGAAAGAAAGAAAGAAAGAAAGAAAGAAAGAGGGAGAGGGAGGGAGGGAGGGAGGGAGGGAGGGAAAGAGAAAGATAGAAAGCTGAATTGTATAAACCCAGGATTCCATTCACGTCATTGCACCTAATGTTGCTTGTTTTCCCTTGGCAGTTTCAAATGCAAAGACTATTGTTCTCTGCTTCAGAAAGCTTTTAATTTTGATGTACTGAAACATATTTGTAGCATTAAATCAAGTTGCCATCCTTTCCCTCTTAAAGTTCTCTCTTTTTTAACACAACCTGTCAGGCTGGTTCAATTTTGCAGATTATTGAATGTGGTACAAGTAGATTAGTGAGAATTTAATGTGGTTCATTTTTAACAAGAATATACCACAGTCTTTTGTAAATGTGACAGAAGAGTTTCTTCAATAACAATTCCCTGTGAGCAAAAGTGATAGAGCTGTTCCGTTGTAGCTATAAATCATCCAGAGATCTATGAATACTGATATACCTCAGTTAACAAAATATATGTGTTTCTGGACAATATTTCTTTAACTGAAAATTTTGGTAGCAGAGACAGACACTATATGGAAAGCAAAGGAATAGGTTCCTGCATTGCAAAGGAGTAGGACAGTTCAATATGTTTCAGCAATTTTAAAAATCCAATTATTATTATTATTATTATTATTATTATTATTATTATTATATTTATACTCCACTTTTTTGTCTGCACAAAGAAACACACCAATCTTTTCATGTAGCAGATAAACCTTGGGTATGGAAGAACATTCTGTAGTTCCATTGTTATGGACTAATCACTATCTGGTGAGGTTTAGAGACTAAGCCATATAACCCAGAATATCAAGGCAAAAAAATCCCACAATATCTGCTTTGAAATGGGTTATCTGAGTCCACACTGCCATATATTCCAGTTCAAAGCAGAAAATGTGGAATTTTATTCAACTGTGTGGAAGGGGCCTCAGTGGAACTCAGAGTCTCTGCAGAAGTGGGAAGCCAATTAATGGCAGCCCACCTTATGACTCCAAATGGATTCCTTATGGTTCTCTTGCTGTCTTACAGTTGAACCTGGCACATCCCTGGTTGGTCTCAGGAATGGGGAAATGGCCAGGGAAGTGAACAGAATCACCCAAAGCATCCCCTCTCATAGAATGGAACCAAGTGAGCCCCCAGTTCAGTTATAGTGCTAGCAGTGATGAAACAAATAGGAAAGAAATTAGGTGAAGATGGCAGAAGACTCAAAGCAAATCTAACCACAAACATGAACTACAGCTCTTTGGAAAGTCTATGCCTTGCAATGAGCTGTCTGGTGATAGGTGAGAAATCGTACTCATCTGCCACCATTGTGTCTGCACAGTGTTATCAATTAGAGCTGTCTCTACAATATGGCCCACAAAATGAAAGTAAAGAACATTTGACAGACTTCTGTGAAGAACTTTCAAGATATTGTAGACAAAGCCACTCAGATGCTCTGATTTGAATTCTGAAGAGTAGTCCAGCGAAAATAATCTTGGTATCTGATTGAGCTGTCTTTTCAATTTGTGCATTCTGAGGATGTTGGCTGAATCTTTGGAGACGTGATAGCTGCCATGTGTATACAGGATTGTTGCTCTACTCGGCCTTTGTCATAGGCTTTGTTAACTGAGATGTATCTGTAAATCTGTAACATAGTGAAGAGACATAACACTGGCAACACGGGTCTGCATAGTTAAAGCAATGGTATTCCCCATAATAACCTATGGATGCGAGAGCTGGACCATAAGGAAGGCTGATCAAAGGAAGATAGATGCTTTTGAACTGTGGATCTCTCTGCCCCGGAGTGTGTTGGAGACTCCTTCTTTGTAGGCTTTTAAACAGAGGCTGGATGGCCATCTTTGAATGCTTCTTGCCAGAGGGTTGGAATGGATGGTCCACGAAGTCTCTTCCAACTCAGTGATTCTAGAACAAATTAACCCTTAACTCTCACTAGAACAGAAGATTACTAAATTGAGGCAGATATACTTTGGGCAGATAATGAGATAATATGACTCACTGGAAGAGTCAGTAATGCCTGGTAAAGTAGAAGGCAGTAGAAAAATAGAGTCTGCAATACCAGTGGGTTGATTCAATCAAGGAAGCCACATCCGTAAATTTGCAAGATTTGAGCAGGATAGTTGATTGCTCTTGCAGGTCTCTCAGGCCCCTTCCACACAGCTGAATAAAATCCCACAATTTCTGCTTTGAACTGGGATATATGGCAGTGTGGACTGAAATAACCCACTTCAAAGCAGGTATTGTGGGATTTTCTGCCTTGATATTTTGGGTTATATGCCTGCGTGGAAGGGCCCTCATTTATAGGTTCCCTTTGAGTTGTCTTTTTGGGGTTAATAGTATTTGTAGTGGGCACATTTGCTTCTTGTACTTGCTAGTCACTGGCATCTTGGGTCCTTTCCACACAGCTAAATAAAATCCCACATTTCCTGCTTTGAACTGGGATATATGGCAGTGTGGACTCAGATAACCCACTTCAAAACAGGTATTGTGGGATTTTCTGCCTTGATATTTTGAGTTATATGGCTGTGTGGCAGGGCTCTGGGGTTCATTTTTGTCTATGGGGGAAAATATGTTGTTTGTGCATAATTAGCAAAGTATTAAACAGTTTCTACTTAATTTAGTGTGCTGTGCACACAGAGGGGCCATGTGGAAGGGCTCTAATTAAGTTTTTTAAGTAAAGGCAGCACTAGAGCCTGATTACATGTATTACAGCCTGATTACATGTATTTTGATAGACTGCAAGAGAATGCTCCCTATTGTTTTCTATCTTGCAGAGCAAGACATCATTTATCAAGAATAGGAATGGAAAACCTGAAATACAAACAAACAGGAGACAAAGCATTGTTTCAAATACCCAGCTGGGCAAGCTGTCCAGAAACATGAGAGTCCATCAATTCCCCTTTATGTGTAAGCACACCCACCAATATTTATGTTGGCAAGCTCAATGGGTCTATATCAAAACAAAGCATACAATTCTGGCTGTCTATCAGAACAAATGCAACAGAAACAAAGGCAAAGAAGAATGCCTATGTAAATGAAATGCAGAGGAAAGGGAGATTTGACCCTTTGTCCTGGCAAAATTTTAATCAGATGCTAATTAATATTTATAGTTGCCAATAATGCAGTCTACTGAATGAGGATTTTTCCAGATAAGGCAAAACTTACCTTGCAGTCTCTCTGCCTCATTAAGGAAATGGTCAGAAACAGTGGCCTTCCATTTGTATCTTCCTATGTCTTCCCAACATTTGTCATTTAGCAAAGCACTCAAACTCTTGAGCAGAGAAAGCTAGACCTTGTAAAACAACAATTCCCATTACTCCACAGCACTGGGCCATAGCAGCTAAAGTGGTGGCAAACTGCACTAATTCTACAGTGTAAGAAGACCCCAAGTCTTTCCCAATTTGATCTTTAATGCTATTCAGGATGAAACTATAGCTCAGCACTGAGAATTAAATTGACAATAAATATCTTTGGAATGGCAACAAGGTGACTTAAACATTCCAAGCTACAGATAAAACTAAGTAAACAGATGAGAGATTCTTAAATTCAACATAGTATTGGAAGATGACCCAGAGCTCATCTAGTCATCCCACTACCAATACAGGGAGCCCACAGCTAAAACGTTTGCTGGGAGATTGTCACACAATCAGTTTTTTTAAAAAAAATCCAACAAAGAAGAGTCTACCACTTTCTGAGATATTCCATTCCACTTTTGAGCAGGGGTCAACCATCAGGAATCACCTCTTAATGTTGAACCTCCTTTCTCCTAATTTTAATTGGTTTGGATTATGTCCTCTTGAGCAGTGGAGAACAACCTTGCTTTTTATTTGTATCAGTCTTTCAAAAACGTTGATGAGAATTGTCATATCGCCTAACATGTTTCTTTCTCTTTGTGATAACCAAGGCTGACTACCCACAAAAGTCACGACAAGCCTCCTGACTGCTACTCCTCCTCCTCCTCCCTCCCTCCCTCCGAGTGGAGCCATTTCATGTGGGAGCTGGAAGTGGGGACACCTTGGTGACTTGGTTTTTAGGCCTGTTCCAGGGTATTTTTGAAGTGCTGATTCAAAACATTGCACTGGATAGACCACATCAGCCCTAGATTATTAAATATGGTTTTTTGTGGGCGAGCAGATGGCAACTACTGGATGATATACATTCTGTATCAGAAACTAGAGTTGATGTGATTTATTCAATGCAATTTTCTGAATCAGCACCCCAAATAACCAAATCGAATCTAAAGTTGACCAAAAACTGATTCATAACCTTTTGGTACTAATGTTGGAGAGCGGTTTCTAGTCAAAGTGGTCCCTGGCCAAGTGATCCTTGGTGAAAAAAAAGGTTAGGAACCACTGTCCTAACAGACATTTCTCATATAGTTTGATATAACCATGGCTCTTCTTTAGACACAGCCCAGTTTGCCACTATTCTTTTTAAACTGTGTCATTCAAAAACTTGACCATAGGACAGCACAGTGGTGTATAGTGGTACCTGTTTTTGTTGCCAGGAACCTTGGAGTCCTGCTGGATCACCCTTTACTCTTGTTTCCGTTTATACTAACAATTTAATGTGGTTTCAAACTTGTATCGAAGAAACTGTTTGCACTGTGCAAATGATTCCATAGAAACCCTGGAACTAGTCTGAGGCCCGGATAGTGATTACAGAAACCAGAGAGCAGTGATGCACATTAAAGGTGTTTTTTTGGCTGCTTTTGATGGAGTTTATTGTCTGGCTGCCACAGTTTGAGCTCTGAACTGCATTAAACGGTCAGTTTAGATGGGAGTCCCTGTGTCCCTCTATTGAGGTGCAAGCAGAGGCATATAAATTTCATGTTTTGAACATATATAGGGTCGTTGTAGGTTTTTTCGGGCTATATGGCCATTTTCTAGAGGCATTCTCTCCTGACGTTTCACCTGCATTTATGGCAAGCATCCTCGGAGGTTGTGAGATGAGGTGCTTGCCATAGATGCAGGCGAAACATCAGGAGAGAATGCCTCTAGAACATGGCCATATAGCCCGAAAAAAACTACAACAACCCAGTGATTCCGGCCATGAAAGCCTTCGACAATACATATATAGGGTCCATAGGTTCTTGACCATCAAGACTCTTTATCCAGGCGTTGGTATTGTTGCAATAGCCTCCTGGCAAGTTTCCCTTTTTGCTCTGTTCTCTCTCTCTGGCCTTAACTTAAGCCATGCGGATTGTTTTAAATCCCTCAAAATATTTACATGTTTGTCCCCTCTGGAAATCCCTTCACTGGCTACCAGTTTGGGCCGGGGCCCAGTTCAAACTTTGATCCTTGTATTTAGGACAAGGATCAGTACCTGCAAATATGGATAACTTTGGGTGCGTCTACTTTGGCCCTCTGAGTGTTTTGGACTTCAACTCCCACAATTCCTAACAGCCAGTAGGCTGTTAGGAATTGTGGGAGTTGAAGTCCAAAGCACCCGGAGGGTCGAAGTTTGCCCATGCCTGATGTACACTATAAAACTGATGCAGTTTGGCATCACTCTATAAGTAGTCTGAAACTGCATTGATTCTACAGTGTGGATACATGTATTCACTGTTTCAGGTGGCAAAACCATCTTTGAGAATGGATCTACATTGTAGAATTGATGCAATTTGACACCACTTTAACTGGCATGACTCCATGTTATGGAATTCTGAAACTGTATTGATTCTACAGTGTGGATGCATGCATTCATTGTTTCAGGTGGCCAAACCACTCTGAGAATGGGTCTAGAATCATAGAATCAAAGAGTTGGAAGAGATCTCATGGGCCATCCAGTCCAACCCCCTGCCAAGAAGCAGGAATATTGCATTCAAATCACCCCTGACAGATGGCCATCCAGCCTCTGTTTAAAAGCTTCCAAAGAAGGAGCCTCCACCACACTCCGGGGCAGAGAGTTCCACTGCTGAACGGCTCTCACAGTCAGGAAGTTCTTCCTCATGTTCAGATGGAATCTCCTTCTTGTAGTTTGAAGCCATTGTTCCACGTCCTAGTCTCCAAGGAAGCAGAAAACAAGCTTGCTCCCTCCTCCCTGTGGCTTCCTCTCACATATTTATGGCTATCATATCTCCTCTCAGTCTTCTCTTCTTCAGGCTAAACATGCCCAGCTCCTTAAGCCGCTCCTCATAGGGCTTGTTCTCCAGACCCTTCTTTGCCAAAGAGTGCTGCTGCCTCACCAAACTACCACTCCCAGGATGGATTCCATAGCAGTGAATAATGTCCTGTCAAAGTACATGGATTCGTTTGTCCCAAAAAAATAAAAAAATGCTTGGCACACCGGAAAAGTCCCTTTTCGACTGCGCAGGCGCGTTCAAGTCATGTCAACTTCGGCCAGCTAGTGAATTTCCTCCACCTGCCCGCCTTGGTCTGCCTTTCTTATCTGCGCCTGCGCGAGCTGCCTCGGTTGTCATGGTGACGGGACGCGGAACGCTCGAGCCGGTCTCGCGCCCAGCAGCAGCGGCAGCAGCGAAGCGGAGAAGGGGCGCGAGGAGCCCCGGCTCGCGGCCATGACGGACATTCTCTGTGATTGGCTGAACCGGGAAGTGAGGCTCTCGCGCACAGTGGGTGAGGCCGAGCTCTGAGGCGGCTGCCTTGGAGAGAGGTTTATGCAGAGGGAATATTATCAGATGTATCATTGTTTGTGCAATGAATTAATGCCTTCCATGGATAGACTGTGTATAGTGTTGAGCCATGGCAGTTTAAAGGCCCCTTCCACACAGCCCTATATCCCAAAATATCAAGCCAGAACATCCCACGTTACCTGAGGGTGGACTCAGGTAATCCAGTTCAAAACTGATATTGTGGGATTTTCTGCCTTGATATTCTGGGATTTAGGGCTGTGTGGAAGGGCCCAAAGTGGTATCAAACCACATTGATTCTACAGTGTAGATGCACTCTAGAGCAAACTTGTCACTGGCTTTTTGTGTCAAGATTTGTTTGTCTTCCTTTGAGGCTGAGAGAGTGTGACTTTCCCAAGTGGGTTTCCAGTGCTGTGCAAAGATTCTAGCCCTCATCTTCAGAGTCTTAGTTCATGGCGCAACTACTACTACACTATGCTGTCACTCATGAATACTTAGGCGATCCCTCCTTGGATGAGTAGGATAGCCTTCCATGATCAGTAGTCTTGTGGGTCCGTAGGTGGCTGTGGAGCCCTATTCTTGACCTGCATCTTCTCCCACAGTGAGGGCATTGGTTTCCAGGTGGAAGGCGGTCTCGGTCGGAGTTGGATTGACGCGCCTTCCTCCTGGCACGTTTCCCTCTTTCACCATCCACTCATGCCTCTTCAAATTCTGCAGCACTGCTGGTCACAGCTGACCTCCAGCTGGAGCACTTAAGGGCCAGGGCTTCCCAGTTCTCAGTGTCTACGCCAAAGTTTTTAAGATTGTCTTTGAGCCCATCGGGAGCCCCCGGTGGCGCAGTGGGTTAAAGCACTGAGCTGCTGAGCTTGTTGATCGAAAGGTCGCAGGTTCGATTCCGGGGAGCGGCGTGAGCTTCCGCTGTCAGCCCTAGCTTCTGACAACCTAGCAGTTCGAAAACATGCAAATGTGAGTAGATCAATAGGTACCGCTCCGGCGGGAAGGTAACGGCGCTCCATGCAGTCATGCCGGCCACATGACCTTGGAGGTGTCTACGGACAACGCTGCCTCTTCAGCTTAGAAATGGAGATGAGCACCATACCCCAGAGTCAGACATGACTGGACTTAATGTCAGGGAACTACCTTTACCTTTACCTTGAGCCCATCTTTAAATCTCTTTTCCTGTCCTCCAACATTCCATTTTCCGTTCTTGAGTTCAGAGTGGAGCAACTGCTTTGGGAGACGGTGGTCAGGCATCCGGACAATGTGGCTGGTCCAGCGGAGTTGATGGCAGACGACCATCGCTTCAATGCTGGTGGTGTTTGCTTCTTCCAGCACGCTGACGTTTGTCCGCCTGTCTTCCCAAGAGATTTTCAGGATTTTCCGGAGGCAGCACTGATGGAATCGTTCCAGGAGTTGCATGTGATATCTGTAGACAGTCCACGTTTCACAGGGTTGGGAGGACAAAAGCTATTAAAAACTCATGAATAATACTCTCTCCCATTGTCATCCCTTTTTCCTTTTCCTTTTGTGTCATCTCTTTTCCTTTTGTGTCATCTATTTTTCCTTTTCCTTTTGTGTCATCTCTTAATTAGATTGTCAGCCTAAGGCAGGCATGGGCAAACTTGAGTTTTCTGGGATGTATGGCCATGTTCCAGAAGCATTCTCTCCTGACATTTTGCCCACATCTATGGCAGGCACGCTGAGAGGTTGTGAGGTCTGTTGGAAACTAGGCAAGTGGAAAAATCAGGAGAGAATGCTTCTGGAACACGGCCATACAACCCGGAACACTCACAGCAACCCAGTGATTCCGGCCATGAAAGCCTTCGACAACACATTTTTCTTAGATTTACTTCCTTTCCTTTGATTGCCATTGAAAAATAGATGCCAGCGGATTAACAAATTCTTCCTCCTCCACAATCAGCCATGAAGTAATGTTGAGCATTTCTAAGGAAATAATATTTCCCTGAGCAACAAGGAATTTGTTGTCTATCTATATAAATAAAAATGTAATGTTCGTTTGTGGGATTAACATAACTCAAAAACCACTGGATGAATTGCCGCCAAATTTGGCCACAAAATGCTTATTAACCCAAGGAGTGACCATCATACAAAAAAAATGTCATTTGAGAGTTGTAGTTACTGGGATTTATAGTTAATCTACAATCAAAGAGCATTCTGAACCCCGCCAATGATAGAATTGGGCCAAACTTCCCACACAGAACCCCCATGACCAACAGAAAATACTGTGTTTTCTAATGGTCTTTGGTGACCCCACCAATGATGGAATTGAACCAATCTTGAACCAATCACCACACAGAACTCCAATGACAAACAGAGAATACTGGAAGGGTTTGGTGGGCATTGACCTTGAGTTTGGGAGTTGCAGTTCACTTACATCCAGAGAGCAATGTGGACTCAAACAGTGATGGTTCTGGACCAAACTTGGCACAAATACTCAATATGCCCAAATATGAACACAGATGAAGTTTGGGTAAAATAGACCTTGACATTTGGGAGTTGTAGTTACTGGGATTTATAGTTCACCTACAATTAAAGAGCATTCTGAACCCCACCAACGAGAGAATTAGGGCAAACTTCCTACACAGATATAGTATCATAGATTTGAAAGGGACTTCTAAAGAAGGACAATGATATGTTGTATGTTCCAGAGCAGGCAAAACAATCTCCACATCAACACTGACAAAGAAACAACAAGAAATACTTTTAACCCACAAGCATCAAGACATTACATATATAAGAAACCAACACTTTCTCATTACTTTATTTTCCAGCTCACAAGACTGGGCCACAGCAATGCGTAGCAGGGGATAGCTAGTTTACAATAAGTAATTTGCAGGAATGTTGATTCTATTCTTCAGTAGAGTTGAGGGGTGTGAAGAAAAGGAGGCACTAGTCAGTGAACTACTGTTGAAAAATAGTTGGGAGGAATTTTGTGCAACTTCCTTGTTCTTGATGTTGAAACTGGGGTCCTGAAATCTGGATTTGCCAGTGTCATCACAATTATTCTGAATTCTGAGTTTCGGGTAATAAAGAAATAGTTAACATTTTTGCACGTAAAGATTTGCAGCACTGCACATTGTAAAACTATCAAGATATAATAATAATGGTCACAAATGTGGGTGCCCTTAAACAATGTTAGGATAAGGCTAAAAATAAAGAATAAAGCTATTGAAGACTAATTTTGATGGTTCTCCATTAAGAATGCCAGTTTCTGGGGAGAAAGATGCAACTGCAGTGATGTCCTAATTTGTGATAAGTAAAGTAACAGAATTGCTGATTCCTTTGCTCTGATTCAGCGGTGTTCTTTAAATTTTATTAGGTCATATCTAGATAGAACCTTTAATAAGGGACAAAAGGGGGGGGGGCATGGGAGTTGCTTTTTGGTTTCTACCATGTCTTTATGTACAAATGTGTGTGTATATGTATGTATATATATATATATATATATATATATATATATATAATCTGATTCAGCATTGTGCAATAAAATGTGTCTTTATTGGATGATGGTATTCAAACTTTGTATTAGACAACAAAATTACATGTTGCTGCTTACTGGAAATTGATATATGGTTTGATAATAATGTTTTAATTTGTTTTAACTGTTTTAATTTGTTTTAACTGTTAAATGTTTTATTTATTGTTTTAAATTGTTGTTTATATTTGTGTATGTTACAGCATTGAATTGTTGCCAGTTGTAAGGCTCCCTGAGTCCCCCCTCGGGAGTTGAGAAGGACAGGGTAGAAATGTCAGAAATAAATAAATAAACAAATACTATGTATTTGTTTAAAGCCTGCATTGGATTATGAACTTGATGTTCAGGGTTCGAATCCTTGCTTGGCTATAGAAACACACTGGGTGACCTTAGGCAAGACACACTGTCTCAGCCTCCTTGAAAACTTTTGTCAAGAAAACCCTGTTATAGTTTCTCCTTAGGGCTGCTATAAGTCAGAAATGATTTAAAGGCACACAAGAGCAACAGCAATTTTTTTTGTCGTGTCAGGAGCGACTTGAGAAATTGCAAGTCGCTTCTGGTGTGAGATAATTGGCCGTCTGCAAGGACGTTGCCCAGGGGATGCCCGGATGTTTCAATGTTTTGCCATCCTTGTGGGAGGCTTCTCTCGTGTCCCTGCATGGAGAGCTGGAGCTGATAGAGGGTGCTCATCCGCCTCTCCCCAGATTCGAACCTGCGACCTGTCAGTCTTCAGTCCTGCCGGCACAGGGGTTTAACCCACTGCGACACCGGGGGCTCCAGCAACAACAACAATTGTTTGGGATGTTAAATTTATCATTATTTCTTTACCCATTTTGCATTTCTGGAAAGTACTTTGTGAAGCAGTTCCCAGTTTGAGAAAGCTTGCGTTAAGACCCCAAGTAGACAGGTTTGTGTATGTACATCCCCACACTTCATCAAATGAAAGCTTCTTAATTGAAATCCCTGTGGTATACAGTGTTTGTTCTGAGTTGCATAACAATCCCTTCACATCTCTGAAATTACCATGGGGGAAAGAAAGGGAGGGAGGATTTTCATCACCCAGGGCCTGGACAAAGTGGTTTAGTTCCCTCAATTAATAAGGACTCTAGAGGTCAGACAGTTCTCATAGGTACATGTTTATCTTGTAGTTCCCTTTGTTTCAGCTACAAATGCCTTCTCTACAGAGAAAACATCATCCACCAAATTAGAGAATAAATTCCCCTAATTTGAATCAGAATGACTAGATTTCTCTTAGGGTTGTGGGAGAGGCTGTTATAAACACTTGAACTGCTATCTTCACTCAAGAATATACTTTTAACACTTTCAGGCATTATGTTTAATAAACGTTTTTGTGGACCGCAGCCTTACAGAGCCGTCCCTTCTCAGAAGAAGGCTGACACATCTTGAAAAGTGGAGAATGTAAATGTTCTGTCACGCACTGGGCCTGTCATAATTGTCTTTTGAAATAGGAGGTGCACCTTGTGCCCAGGAAGCCAGGGTGCCACGAAAGAGGCCCTCAAGGATTTCCCCGAAGAAATGGTCTTTAGATGGCTTGAAAGGTTAAACAAAGTCCTTTATTATTGAACAAATTAAACAGATATTTCTCAAATCTTCAATGAGTCAAACAAATGCTTCAAGGCTTTAAATCAACTGGTGACTTCCTTAATCTTGTCCACAAGGGACAGGCAACTGTCTTCGTTAATTGTTCTTATACTTTGAGAGGAAAACCCTTTTTTAACCTCTCCCAGGCTGTCTGTTATCTAAGTTTTGTTGGTGTGGGATCTACTACCAATTCCAAACTGCGTCTTGGTACCGAGTAAACCTACCAGACAAAGCTTGTAGATTCTCCAGCTGGAGTTCTTTGGGTCTGTAAAGCTGTTTTCCCTCTGGAATTTCTTTAAGACTTTAGGGCTGTTTCCCTCAGATGCTGTAAGGCTGAGAGGCTGCAAGCTCTCAGCCAGAGCTTTGGGAATTTCCCCCCGGAATGTCTTGAGAAATGAAGCTTTTCTGCAGATGAAGCTTGTCCACGTCCTCTAACTTAGCTTTCCTCACTAAGACTAACTAAAAATGGCCCCCTCTTCCCTTCCCATCTCCCTGGGAGAAGGGGCGGATCCAAACTTAACAATGATAGACAGGTGGCTTGCCCTATGACTGCAAACCAAAGGAAGCCACCGTTTTGCAGAATCCCTGAAACTTTGGAATGCATGCAAACACTTAATAGAAAGAAAATAAAGTTGGAGCTCCTGGTACAGACGTACCAGCACAGTAGACATTGATTCTAGTATAGAGTGGGCCCCTGGGGTTTGGTGGATAGCAAAATCAGTGGATACTCTTGTCCAGTTATATACAGTGGCATAATAAAATGGTGTCCCATATACAAAATTGCAAAATGAAAGGGTGATTCATCATGATCTTATTGGGCTACAGTGAAATCAGCAGTCAGTTACTAATTATCATATACAATGGATTTTATTTAAAAGCATCTTTAGAAGAAACACTTTTCAATGTCCTACTACTCTCAAAGGCATATCTAGTTGGGACACAAGAAAGGTTCTCTTTGGTGGCTGCTCCGGGGTTCTAGAACTGCTTTCCCTGAGAGGCTGGAATTGTCCCCTTTTGTTTTGTCCCCCTTCCATTGGCCAGCAAAGAGAGTTCTAGTTTCACAGGTTTTCAGGAATGGAGTAAAAATAAGTTAGTTTGAAAAGCCTGCCTGATGAGATTTTTAAATTAAGTACTGTCTTAAAATCTGAACATGTTAACTACATTTTAATGACAAACTTCCATATATTTGATCCAAATTCTGTCTTTGTTAATTTGTAAGCCAGCTTGAATCCCAGTACTTCTGCATGGTAAAAGATGGGATATAATTAAAGGGAATCATGAGTGGCATGATTCCATCCAATTTGTGAAAGAAACACCTATCTAGATGTTTTTGCAGATACATAGAAAGAAGCTAAAAGGAAGCTGCTCCCACGTCATTATCATTACATGTGAATCAGTTCTTATATTCAATCAAACAGAGAAAATAGAAAATGCAATGGCCACCAGTTTTGTCAGGGTGTGTTTTAAAAACTATTCCTTTTTCTCTTCAAAATTAAATCAGATAAGGAGTCTTTCTCCAGAGAATTTTCTTCTGGTTATCTCATTGGAGAACTTCTGCACAAGTTTGAACTTCAAGATGACTTTGATCAATTTTCACAAAGCAGGTTTGTACCTTTAGCACAACTTTAATCGTGTTTATGAGATTGGTAAATTGAATCAAGCCAAACAAATATTGATCATGAGAAAAGCAAAGTCATGAAAAACCAAATTCTTAAATAAGGGATGGAAGACACGGTAGCATGTGTAGAAAGGATCTAGGATTCTTAATAAATTGCAAGCCTAAATGAGGTAACAGTGGGGATAGTTGGCAAGGAAAGCTATTATTTATTTATTTTGGTGATTTCTATGATGCCTTTCTCCAGAACAAACCCCAGGTGGCTCACATCACATTAAAAAATGTACATACAAATAATTAGAAACTGTAATAAACAAGTATTAGAGGTCTGATAATCCTTAAAAAATTTCCATATTATTAAACATTAAAAGTTAAAATTAGTCTAAAAGTTAAAATCAGTCTTTTAGAGTTCTGGACTGCACTGAAAAAAATGGTAGTGACTAAATTAAAAGAACTAATAGCACCATTGTTTTCTGCTTTGATCACAACTCGCCTGTAATGCTGTTCTGATCACCACAGTTTAAGAAAGGAATTGAGAAGCTGAAACATTTTCAGAGGTGGGCCACCAATATGATGAAGGACTTAGAGGACTTAGAGACCCAATGGTCTATGACAGTGGTTCCTAACCTTTGTTCCTCCAGTTGTTTTGGACTTCAGCTCCCAGAAATCCAGCCAGCTGACTAGGGGCCCTTCCACACACCCCTAAATCCCAGAATACCGAGGCAGAAAATCCCACAATATCTGCTTTGAAGTGGGTTATGTGAGTCCACACTCAGATAATGTGGGATTTTCTGCCTTGATATTCTGGGATATAGGACTGTGTGGAAGGGCCCCCAGTGTTAGAATTGTGGGAGCTGAAGTCCAAAATACCTGGATTAAATATTGGGAACCACTGATTTATGAGGAACAGTTAAAGGAAGTAGGAGTTTTCAGCTTCAAGAAGAAAAGACTGAAAGGTGATACTGTTTGTTGTTATTCTTGATTCTGTCAAGTCAACTTTAACATATGATATTCTGGGATATAGGACTGTGTGGAAGGGCCCTGAGTCCTTCATCTGGAATATGGCCCTCTTCTTTTCCTAATGCTTTCTACTTTGCCAAGCATTATTGTCTTTTATACTGTGTCATGTCTCCTCATGATATAGCCAAAGTATGACAATCTCAGTTTAGTGATCTTGCCTTCTTGTGAGAGTTCAATTTGCTCAATATGATACAATTTAGCAGCCATTTTAAAATATATGAAGAGCTGAAATATGAAAAAAAAAAGTCAACAACGTTATTTTCTGCTGCTTTAGAGTTTGGAACCCTAACCCGTGGAATCTAGTTTCAAGTGAGAAAATTTCAATGTCCATATGGTAAGAACTGTTTGACAGCAAACTGTCTCAGAAAACACTAGACTTGTAATTCACGAGAAGTTTATGGAGAGATTCGATGACTGTTTGAGTTGTAGGTTCCTGCAATGGATTGTACTAGGTGGTCCTTGGGATTCCTTCCAAACCTACAATTCTGCACACAATAGCATAGTTCATATCTGCAGTAGATTCAGATGGAGCTCCAAGACAAGATTACTTCAAGTAATGTCCTCCTTCTGATCACTCCTTCTGAAACATCCGATGCTCTTTATCAGTGTTTCTAAAACAGATAATTCTCCAGTCTCGATAATACTATATGTCTTCAATGGAAAGTAATATTAATAGTTACCTGAATCATGCTGAAATAGCTACCTGATCATGCTGAAAGATGTTGAAGCACTCCGGTAGATCCAGGATTATATTTGTCAGACTTAACCTTCATTGACCTCTTTGGCTAAAGCTACAAACACAAGTCTCTCTAATTTCAGAGGGCTAAAGCTAATAATAATAATAATAATAATAATAATAATAATAATAACTACTACTACTAATACTACTACAACTACAACTTTATTATTATACCCCACCACCATCTCTAAAGGGACTCAGGGCGGATTACATATGCGACAAAATATCTACAAACACAAATACAAAACAATCTATCAAAGTAAAAACACAATTAAAATAAAAACATAGTTAAATATACCAATTCAGATAAAAGCACAATTCAATAGGACATAAGAGTATAGCACAGCAACATTAAAACTCAATCAAAACAATACTCAACAAGCCCATTGCCAGTAGTACAATGGGCCCAGGCTATAAAAGGGCAGGGCATGAGATAGTGCAAGCAGCATATCGTAGGGCTGGGTGTTGGATGAAGTTAGACTGAACTGATCTGAATTCAACTGTTGGTTGTAAATGGTGATGGGTTTAAGGGAAGACTTGAAGTAGGAAGGACCTTATGTAATGAAGTATTTATTTTGTATTAAACTTTTATAGGGTTGCTAGTGCAAAGCTTAACAATTTTTCTCGGATGGAGCCCACCCTTCAACTTTTGAAAGTGCAATTTGACCAAAATATAGCCCGAAACATCATGACAGAGCAGCATGGAGCTGCCACAAAACTCATATACCAGTTGTACGTAGCTCTGGAGAAGAAGAAGAAAGCAGGGCTCACTGGGGTTGCCATGGATGCAATGAGACCCTCAGCACACGCAAAGCTCAGAAGTGTAGGAACAGAGATGTATCGAGAGGTGAGCTTGTTTCTATGAGGATGCTGTTGTTACTTGAGAGGTACTTTGGGAAAATAGCAGAGGCACATTGTGCGTCAGAGGCTGGGTTGGGAAGGGAATTAAGAGATAAACTGAATATAAATTTGAGTTATGTTTTTTTCTCTCCTAGCTGCAATCAAAATATTTTTAAAAATCATTTTGTGCATTTGTATTTTTAAAAAAAACATTGTGGTTTGCCCACCCTGACAAACTACTGAACAAAAAATGCTGGGTCTCCACTGTTTCCTAAGAGCCAACAAGCAGGAAACATTTATAAGGCACAAAGGCTTCACTTTGTGTGTGAAGCTGTGCATAGATTTTAATTGGCATTTGCATCAGAGTGTACCTGGTGCTTTCTATTGGAACCGACAAATTCTACATGGCTGTTGATTCTCTGTCAGAGGCATCATTACTGTTCCATTGAGTTCTACACTCCAGGATTTCAGCATACTAGAGTAATAGATTTTTTAATTTCTCCTTGATCTGCTCAGTTGCTGGGCAGGGCTCAAACTTTTTTTCCATTTTGGAAAATTGCCACAAAGTCTAAATAAAGAATATTAGTTTTGCAAAACTTTGAGGATGTATCTGTCCCTCAATATCCTCTGCATTATAAACTTGTATTCTGAGATCACAAATAACTTTAAATTAACCACGTGCTACAGGCCAGATTCACACTGAAATGTTGACATTCTACTTCTTTTGCTACATTTTGTATTTCTCTTGGATGAAGATGGGCTTCAAACAAACACAAACAACACCAAAAGTCTAACTTCACGAAATTGATGAGTCCTAGTTTAGTGACACATTTTTATTTCAGTATCTTTATGCTGATTTTTCAAGGCATCCTCTCAAAACAGTTTAGTTCAGGCATCCTCAGCCAGCCACCCTCCAACTGTTTGGACCTCTAACTTCCAGAATTCCTAATAATTGAACAATCTGGCTTGCGCTTCTGGGAGCTGGAGACCAAAACAGCTGGAGGGCCGCAATTTGAGGATTCCTAACTCATTCAACATTGATAAATGCCTCTGGAGTTAGGGTGAGCGACTCTGTCCATGCAGATATTTCTGGCATACACCATCCATCTCCTCTAACCAGTTAACCAGTAATATTGAACATAATCATAAATGGATGAGCCACTGTGATCCAAATAAGTGGGCCATGTTGTTCCAGAAAGAATCAAGCAGATGAAGTTGTACACATGTAGCTTCAGTTAGAAAATCGGCAATAGTCCCCACGAGCTATCACTTGGGATGGAGATGGATTCATTGCATTTTCCTCTGAGCTGTGTCTCCGATATCTGTGCTGCATGTACATTTAAGTTAAATTGGCACATAAGTCTGAAATACTGAGGACCTTCCATTTTAGTAGTAAATACACTTGAACTTGTATGAAAAATATTCTTTGGGCAAAAATACAGCGGGGCAACAGAAAATGTATCTGCTCTATTGTTTCATCTCTGATGGAAGAGAAATAAATCTGTAAAATACATTTAACTACAAAGAAAAAATCAGAAATGCCTGTTTAAATTATTGTGCTCTGCTGCATTGTATTTATTTATTGAATGGTTGTAGTTCAGTTGTACATATGAAAAATCCTGATTCAAACCTTGTCATCTCCAGTTAGGTGTGGAAAAGATTTCTGTGTGAAGTTCTGGAAAAATATAGCTAGCCACTATAAGCCAGCTTTCAGTGCTGGATGTGTATTCCTAAATTCCTTTTTACTGTGGAGAGGAAGCCAATTAAAACATTTCATTATTTATCTAGATTGATTATTTGGCCAAATTCCTTGCTATCAAGTTGATTATTCATTTAGCCTTGAACTCAAAACACTTCTTATAACTAAGGCTATCCAACACAAGAACAAGATGATTTGGGTTTCTAAATTTCAGATGTGAGTTTCATTACTTTAATTGCATGAAAGGGGAATATTGCTCACTTGTAGAGCTAATGATTTACATGCTGAAGGATCCAGATTCAATCTTTTCATCTCTAGTTAAACCAGCAGATATTAGGTTATATCCTCTCTGTGTCTAAGGTTCTGGAATGTGTCAAAATTCAAATAATTGGGCTAGATCAGTGGTTCTCAAGCTGTGGGTCCCCCAGGTGTTTTGGCCTAAAACTCTGAGAAATCCCACCCAGTTTACCAGTGGTTAGGCTTTCTGGGATTTGAAGGCCAAAACATCTGGGGACCCACAGCTTGAGAACCTCTGGGCTAGATGGAGAGTTGGACCAGTGTATGTTTCTTCTTTGTGGTCTATAACTCCCAGAATTCCCCATCTAGTAATTCCCCATGATTTTGAAATTATAGTCACAACGGAACATTTCCAAGCTGGGAATGTGATTAATAATTCCTTCAAATTGTTTGCATTGCATTCTCATTTCAGCGCCTTAAAAGCCTGGTACCACGGCAGACAGAACTGGTACTTCTGCAGATTTCAGACAGCTTTCACAAAAAAGCCAAGGACCTGGAAAGTAAAATATATTCTATGCAATTGGCAAAGCAAGAACAAGCAAAGAAAATCCAGGGGAGAAAAGTGGAAGACATGGAAAAGGTGAAAACATATTTTAATTCCTATTTGACCCCAAGGTTGTAAAAGTGCTGATTATAAGTGTTGATTATACATTGCTTTTTATTTGTGAACTTTTTAAGTGTACAATTGTAAATTCGTTTAGCAAGGAGGACATCTTATTAAAATTTATGGGAATTATTTCTGAGTCAGTGTGTATGAGAGTATACTGTTAATTGGAAGCAAAATAAATGAAAACAAATTGTAAAATTTTGTGTGAATTTGCTAAGATTTGTAACTTAGTTTCTTTCTTTACTGTAAGTAATGTTAGTGAATAATCACAACCTCCTGGAGGGATGTAACTGGCTTATAATGACAGAGATGGGTATCTGTCTTCTCAGCTGACACAGAATTTAGGTTGCTTTGAAGTCATGTTTTGTTCCTGAATAAGCAGGTAACAGAGATAACCTGGACTTTTACCACTGGCATATCTTATGAAAACTTCACTCACTTTTACAGCAGAATCTCATTGGTTTATTTAAAGGTAAAGGTAAAACCTTCATCAAATTGATTGCTGTAATTCATTTCACACAGGACTGCTCTTGATGACATCTCAGAGCTATAGCCAGTACTAAACACTATAGCTTACATCCTGATAGATAGACAGCAGATTTAGCCAACTTTGCAACAGGTGCCATGATTACAAGTTTGTACCCAGACCCAGTTCATATTGTTGACAGAAGTACTGTTTAGTTGTTAGTTGCATTTGTGTTGTTTCAGAAATAATTATTAACTTTTATGGTTGAATTCCATATTTATTTTTTCTTATTATTGTGAACTGTTTGAACATAAGAAATACAGTGCAACAATACTGTATTTGTGCAACAATACTGATAAGTGCAACAATGCAGTTATCTCCTTCATCAAAATCCAGTTGCAACCTTTTAAAAAATCCAAAACCCTGTTGCACTCCAGGCCTGAAAACTCTATGATCACCGCACCACACAAGAGTCCAGGAATAAAAGCAAACAGTTTATTGTAAAAACATATAAATGCATATAAAATCAGGACTAAGAAAGGAAGACATTTAATCCAAGAAGGTTTAGCAATAGTTGATAACCAAACAATCATCCAAATGTCTCAGAAAGTTCCAGAGGTAACCAAGTCCAGGAACAGCCAAAAATAACAGAAACAGCACAAGTTTACACTTAAGAAGGTATAACTAGTAAAACTTGAACAGGAATACATGAACAAAAACATAGAAAACTTCCAGGATATATTAAACCCAAAATCAAAGCTTGACTTGTACTAGGAACAAGAGAACTCATTCCATTTTCCATTGATTTCCTTCACAACTTTTTCACCTTAGCTCTCTGATTGACACCATCTATTTTCGGCTCTAATTTGTAAAGGCTTTTGTTGAAAATACATTCCTATTGCATTGGCATAAGGAAAATTTTCTGTGGTCATTGTAGCAGGCAATTTGAAAAATACTGTATTGTAGTGCATTGGGTTTGATTGTTTTATCTACTTATAGCTATAAGCAATTTGTTACATGGAACAACTGGGTATTTTTTATAGTATATGCATCGCTCTGTGTACCAAAGGAAATATCTGGGGATGTATATCTAGATGCACACCAACATTGACAACAACTGTAAACATGGAAGCTTCTTTTATATATAGCCTTCCTTCCTGGAAGTAATTATTTTATCATCTGTCAATTTTTTTGCTAGCTTACCAAGCTTTACGTATTGCCACAATTGCCCCTCATCCAAATATTATTTTAATTATACCTCCAAAAGACTTTTTGATTACAGTTTGACTGAAGATTAAGAGGGTCTTTCCTTGTTACTTTTGAGATATGTGTGGAGCTTTAAATTCCCCATGTGACATTTCATGTTTCCTAGAAAATGGGCCCTGTTATGACAGACCATATAATTTAGCTACATTTTCTGTGGGGAAATCAAAAAGGACATTTATATAAATAACAGTTTTCCAGTGTATCTGAGTCACAGTTCTGAAGCATTTGCGAGGCTTAACTCTCTTTTATCTGTAGTTGGTTGTTTAGTGGCAAATTCGATAAACCTCATTCTGCTTGAGGGCAAAATCTTTAGAGCTGAATCCAGGCAGGCCTCTTCTTTATGTAGAGACACCACTTCTCATCTCCTTGGTTTATTTTTTCACTTAACTGGTTTATTTTTTCACTCTACCCTGTGCAAAACAGGGTAGAGCCACCATGTACCTTTCCCACAATACCTTGGAAAGATACATCACCAAGGAGTGCCTTGTTGGGAAATAGTAGATCCAGGCAGTCCTACATGTTTTTGATGTTTATGTATGCATATAATGAATTCTTGTCCCAGCATTGAATATTTGCCATATATATGCTGTGCTCTGCTCTGGGTCCCTTTCGGGGTGAGAAGGACGGAATATAAATGTTTTAAATAAACAAATAAATACATTGCAAGCCTCCAAAAGGAGGAATTGGCAAAATGGCAAGTCCTGCTGGGACACTGGACATTGACTGAGGATGCCACAGTTTCCCTTTTGAATTACCTCTTATCTACTCAGTCAGTGTGGGGGGATTCTGGAAGTGGTAGTTCCAAGATTGATATCAGCAAGCGCTGCCTCAGAAAAATCAAACAGTCAAGGCCATGGGAACTGATAGTGCCAAGCTTCCTCCAACTTCATGTAGGATGTTCTGGGACCACGTGGATAACACTTATGTATTTTATTGAAATATTTATAGAACTTCTCTCTGACATAAGATCTCAGGGCAGTATATAGTCTAAAGGCAATGTAAAAGTGGGATTTAAAATCATTTAGTACAGCCTCAAAATATATAAGAAAATTTATATATTATAATATATAAGGGTCTTTTCCTAAAACTGCACAAAATGTATGGCTTCAGTTTGTGTATTGGGATACAAAGAGGGGCCCACCATTTGAGAAAAGGTAAGTATCTGTGGGAGTCATACTAAAGGGGGGCATGGGCCATTAATTGAAGACATGTCAGGTGTTAAGGTTCCTCTTTACAGATGCCAGAATACACTTATTTTCCTTCCTTAAACTGGTAAAGCTCCTTGAAATCTCATCTGTAATAACTGCAAAATACGTACAATTTGAATTTGTTATTCTGAAACCACATTTTTTATCATTAGAAAATCTATATTTCTAGTTTTAAAATATTATTGTGAAGTTTGTTTGGAAACAGATTCTAAAGTGATTTTGCCTTGGCTATAATTTGCATATATTTTGTAGTCAGTTTTGTGTAGCTTATTTATCCTTTCATTGGATATTTAGAAAATTTTAGAAAAACAAAAGCAAAATGAAATAATGGCTAAGATACAAGCAGCCATTGTCCAGATTCCAAAACCAATGCCGCAACATACTGTCAAGGCGATCGAAGAACAAAAGATGATGAGGAAGAAGAAGGAAGCCGAGGTGAGTTCTCAGGTTTTATCATGGCTTTTAAAAACATCACAGACATGGAAACATACTGTGTGATTATTGATCTGGCACCACAACTTTTTGTGATATAAAAGTTTTTGCAACATTATCCATCTTGTATCAGTGGCATAAATGTAATATTTGAACAGCATGTTCACACCTGTATTAATGGGAGTAAAATTCTTATAGCACTGAAATGGTAATTGTGTGATATTTCCAAAGTTGTTAAACACAACTTCCCAAGGCTCAATCATGCAGGTGTTGTTGGGTTTGAACTCTAGCAGCGAAAGAGTTGGTGATATGTAAGGACAGAAAGAATATTTCCTATAATCCGTTTCTGTGTCAGAAAATGGGTTCCCTGAAAGGAAATGCTGTTGGGAAGAATAATAGATCAGTGATGCTTTTGTGCAACTTTCTCAAGATGCAGAGAAATACTTTTTGTGAAAACCCTGCATTTTCTATGTGTTTCCTGAACATGTTTTTTGCACAAAAATCCTACAAGTTTTCAAAACACTTCAAGACATTACAATCCAGAGAGAAAAAGGGTGTTAAATATTTATGGTATCTTCTGCTCCAGAAAGAAAACTCCAGCAATTTTGTCCTCATGGATGAGGATGAAATAATCAAAGATGAACATCAGTCAGATGTCTTTGTAACAGGGAATCTTTTCTCTTTCTCTGTCAATAATAACTTAATAGATGAAGCTTAATTGCTCTCATTCTGTCAGGATTGATTATCAATCTATTATTATTATTATTATTATTATTATTATTATTATTATTATTATTATTATATTTCGCTTTTCTGCCATAGGTGGGATTGAAAGCTCCGTACAAAGTTAAAACAGCAAAAATAAACATGAAATATTACAAAAATATCATTAACGAAATAAACAAATAGAACACCATATATACCCTATTTAAAACCAATTAATAAAATAAAATGTAAATCATTAAAATTCCCAAATCTCAAGCCTAAATAAATTACTTTACAAAGATTTCAACTATCCTAATATTTGTTGGAAGTCTGCCAAGAATATAGACTTAAACAAAGTCCTTACAGATGGAGCAAGCTTATTTTCTGCTACTCTAGAGACTAGTACACAGGGCAATGGATTGAAATAGAAGTGGAAGAGATTCCACCTAAATATTAAGAAAACCTTCCTGACACTAAGAGCTGTTCAACAGTGAAAGATACTGTCTTAGAGTCTAGTAGAGTCTCCTTCTCTGGAGGTTTCTAAACAAAGGTTGGTTCTGTTGAGTGCTCTGAACGTGTGTTTTGGCATGGCAGGGGTTTGGACTGATTGACCCTTGGGGTCTCTTCTAACTCTTAAGATTCTATGATTTTATTATTCTAAGTAGCAGCTGTAGGCTCTTTCAGTATAAAAAAGAGAAGAGAAGGAAAGGAAAAAGGAATGTGGCAGCATCTTTCAGATTAACTCATTTAATGTGTGGGGATACACAGTCTGAGCATCACTGTTGTAGAGAATTGCCTCAACTTTTCTTTGGCCTCAATGGTCTTTTGCYCCCCCCCCCCCCCCATGCCTTAATTTTTTTACAAGTATTGGGGCCATTCACTTAATCCATTTGACTTGGCGTAGGAGAAGAGTCAGTYTACTTGACCTGACCTAGTGGAGGTCTGCCTTTCTGATCCCAAAGTCATTTGAGTTAGCTAATCACACTGTTAATACTCTCTGCCCTCTTTCTCTCCTGCCAATAAAGGATGTTTCCAGTCCATGTCATTTCAAAACACTTTTTAACCTATCATTACATTCTGGCATTTGCAACTTTTGAAAAAGATGTGTATGTTTTTTAAAAATACATTTTGAGTTCCAATTCATGTGTTACTGCATTGAAAGTATTGGACCATTCATTGGATAGCTAAGGTCTAATTCAAAGTCTACAGCTTGACAAAATTACATTTTTGGGGTGAGTATGATACATTTTTTCTGTCTCTGTTTCTCTCTCCCATACATACCAGACACCTAAATCAGCAGGTCTTACACTAACGTGTGAATTGGAGCTTGAAATCAGACAATGTGGCAGTAACATGAAAAAAAAACATTTTAAAAAACCCAGATATGGTCTTTTGGCTTTGTTGTTAATCATTCGTTCAGTCATGTCTGACTCTTTGTGACTTCATGGACCAGCCCACGCCAGAGCTCCCTGTCGGTCGTCATCACCCCCAGCTCCTTCAAGGTCAATCCAGTCCATCCATCTTGCCCTTGGTCGGCCCCTCTTCCTTTTTCCTTCCATTTTCCCCAGCATAATTGTCTTCTCTAAGCTTTTGGCTATTTCTGATTTTTTTTCTACCCCCTTTGTTTTTGGGTTTTGTTTTTGTATTTTTCGAAGTCTGTGCGGCCCCATTGAGGTTCTCAATGACAAAAAAATGGACCCAGACTCACTACTGTTTTTTACTTTTGTTCTCTAGTACATTGAACAAAAAGCCTTTCAAATATACTTGCTTGTTTTCTAGAACACATATACAGAAATCATGAAATTTGAGAAGCAGATGAGGAAAGAGACCATCATTCCCACTAAGCTCACTGAAAGGTAATGTGTGAATCAAGTCGCATCTGAAAAATTAACCCTTGTAGCATCATGTAGTGATAGACATAAACAATGGTTTGGTCTTGAAACTGTCTGTCATCCAGTTAATAAGCCATGTTATTAACTTGGCACGGGATTGTGGCGCAGCTGGCTGAGTGTCAGCTGCATTAAGATCACTCTGACCAAAAGGTCATGACTTCGAAGCCAGCCCGGGTTGGAGTGGGTTTCCAACCAATTGTGTAGCCTGTTGTCGACCTTTGCAACCCGAAAGACAGTTGCATCTGTCAAGTAGGAAAATAAGGACCACCTTGTGTGGGAGGCTAAATTTAACTAATTTATGAGGCCATAAAGAAAGAAGACTCCGGGGAATGTGGAATGCGGAAGAACTTCATCGGTGTCGTTGATGGACGATAAAAAGCAGCAGCTCCCCTGGCGGCCAGAAAAAAAGTTAAATAGCCTTTGTCTGTTAAATGTTGTTTGTCAAACTGGCATTGAATGTTTGCCATATATGTGTTTACTGTAATCCGCCCTGAGTCCCCTGCGGGGTGAGAAGGGCGGAATATAAGAACTGTAAATAAATAAATAAATAAATAAATAAATAAATAATATTGTCTGGAAAATATGTACACAAATTGTATAGTTTCATGATAGGTTCATGATAGGGGCCATGGGTGGTGCAATGGGTTAAATCCTTGTGCTGCTGAACTGCTGAATGGCAGTTCAAATCCGCGGGACAGGGTGAGCTCCCACTGTTAGCCCTAGCTCTTGCCAACCTAGCAGTTTGAAAACATGCAAATGTGAGTAGATCAGTGTTTTCCAACCTTTGAGCCTCCGGGTGTTTTGGACTTCAGCTCTCAGAAATCCCAACCAGCTTACCAGCTGTTAGGAACTGTGGGAGCTGAAGTCCAAAACACCTTGTGGCCCAAGGGACTAGATCAATAGGTACCGCTTCAGTGGGAAAAGGCAAAAAAGAAGCTCCATGCAATCATGCCAGTGACACGACCAGGAGATGCCTACAGACAACTCAGGCTCCTCGGCTTGGAAATAGAGAAGAGCACCTCCCCCAGACCCGGAGTTGACCACCGCCTCCAGAGCCAGAAATGAAAGGAGAAGCCTTTGCCTGTGTATTTGTGTCTCATTGTATTTCATTGTAATGAGGTATTGAATGTTTGCCTGTGTCTGTTTATATGCTGTAATCTGCTCTGAGTCCCCTTGGGGAGAAGGGCAAAATATTTAAAAAGTGGTGTTGTTGTTATTCTGCTGATTTCTGGATATGCAGTCTCTTCTCCCTGCTTTCATTTTAGATTGGAAGTACCTTGTCTTGACTGCCTCTCTAGGATTTGGAGTTAACTATCCAAATGCTTCCCCCTGTACACCTGTTTGGTTCTAATTTCCTATAATTTATATTATATATTAGCTCTTCTGTTGCACAGAACTAACCCCTATGCTGCAGAATTAGAATCATCTGATGGAGGAATGTCAATGTCCTATGGCTCATGTCCTTCCCTCACATCTTAGTCACTTGTCCCCACAACCTTCCACATAGCTGGATGAATAGTTTTCTAGTGTGGAGGGTTTTCTGTTTGAGTAAGCTACAAACTCTAGAGCCTGAAAGCTTTTAGAAATATATAATGGTTCCTTGGTATCTGCTGGCATTTGCTTCCAAGATCCTCTGGGGATCCATGGATTCTCTACAACAGGACTCTTAAACTTTTTCAAATCATGTCCCCTCTCTACCTGAGAAATTTTTATGTGACCCCAGGTGTATAGTTATATAAAATAGATATAAATCAAACATGCATTGATAATAAATCTGCTTCTGCAAGGCTTGGTAAACAGACTGATTTTCCTTTTTAATGAAGTACAGCTGAAGTGTTTTCTGCAGAGTCTGCGGTAAACACTGCATGTTGCTGCTGACAGATTCATGTAAAGTCAAAAACAGTGTCGTTCAGAAACATTTTACTGTTGTCAACATTGAGCTAAGGGGACCCCATTTGGGATTGAGGCCTGCAGTTTAAGAAGCAATGCTCTAGACCAGAGTTTCTCAAACTGCTCCTCCAGATGTTTTGGACTTCAGTTCCCACAATTCCTAACAGCTGGTAAACTGGCTGGGATTTCTGGGAGCTGAAGTCCAAAATACCTGAAGGAGCACAATTTGAGAAACACTGTTCTAAACAGTGTTATAAAGTCGGGAAGGTAGTACATGCGTAGTACTTTATTATAAAGTCAGGCATTTATTGCTGTGTTCCTCTTGAATGCATAGCAGCTTCCTATAGAACAAGTCACAGCTGAGTGTGCTGATTCCAGTGAGCCAATAGAAGTTGGTAGGAAAAACTATCACATCACAAGTAAATACTAATGATAATGATGTGATGGGGCATTAAAAGAGCAATGTTTTTCACCCTTGTATTGAAACATATCATATTAGATAAGTGGAATTGTATTTCTTAGCATGATACAGGGCCCTGCTCTTGCAACCCCACCAATCACTGAGCTATTGAGCACCTACTCTGATGATGAATATATCCGGAAAATTCAGAAACGTCTAGAGGAAGACACGTTTGCTCGTGAACAGCGGGAGAAAAGACGCCGGAAGATGTTAAGAGAACAACTAATCGCTCATGAAGCACAAGAAGTGAGTTGTGTGTGTTTGCCTAGGGGTTTTCAGATGATGTGCTGATAACAATGTAGTGAATTATCAATCCACAATAAGATACACAGCAGTAGTTAAAATTATTTAATTATTAAAATTATCAGTGCTTACTAAAATATACAAAAACATCCCCAAAAGTATTTGTATGGACTGTTGGGTACAAACCCCACAATTTGGAATAGAGCATACTTTTAGTTAAAATAACCAAAATAGAATTGTTTATGGAATTTTTAAAGTGTTCACTGGTTAAGATTTCAGAAAAAAAACTCATATGGAAAAATAAAAAATTGTAAAACCATATTTTCACATTAAAAAATAAATTAGGAGGCATATAGAGAGGAGCAGCTCATCAACCGGCTGATGAGGCAGTCACAGCAGGAGCGAAGAATTGCTGTGCAGCTGTTGCATGTGAGGCATGAGAAAGAAGTGATGTGGCAGAACAGAATTTTCAGAGAAAAACAGTTTGAAGAAAGGCGGCTGAAAGAATTCCAAGAAGCTCTTGACAGAGAAGCGGTAAATGTTATTTACTTTCTCCCCTTTATCTTGCTCATCTTTTTAAGCCTTGTTATTTGTCTTATAATCAGAGATGGGATGTATTTATTCTGATATGAATTAAGGGTGTTTGGTCTACAAAGAGTAACTTTCCCTAGCTCTACATGAACTTGTCTTCAAGGAATGTCTGGGATATGTAGTGAAAAGGCCTTAATTTCATCAGACCATGTAACCAGCAGAACACAGTGGGCATGAAATTTTGAGGGCATCATGATGGTGGAACAAAGGACAAATTCTCATTAGTTTATAGAGCTACTGTTTCCAAAAAGGATCTTTCATGTTTTAGTTTTCCTCTAGAGAAAGCTTGAGAAAAGTAATGGGAAGTTTAATTGTTCTTGACTTGCTGTCAGAGTTAGGAAACTTGAAGTTAAACATGAGCCAACAATGTCATGCAGCGGCCAAAAAAAAAAAAAAACCAAACAAACCCCAATGAGATTTTGGCCTGCATAAATAGGAGTATAGTGTTTAGATCCAGAGAAGTCATGCTACCCCTGGAATATTTGTCCAATTTTGGGCACCGCAATTAAAGGGAGATGTTGACAGGCTGGACTGCGTCCAGAGGAGGGCAACTAAAATGATCAAGGGTCTGGAGTACAAGCCCTTGAGGAGTGGCTTAAAGAACTGGGCATGTTTAGCCTGCACAAGAGAAGGCTTAGAGGAAACATGATGATGGCCATGTATGAATATGTGAGGGGAAGTCATAAGGAGGAGGGAGGGAGCTTGTTTTCTGCTGTCCTGGAGACTGGCTTCAACTACAGGAAAGAAGATTCCACCTGAATATGAGGAAGAACTTCCTAACTGTGAGAGTTGTTTAGCTGTGGAATGCTTTGACCCGGAGTGTCAAATTTTTGGAGGCTTTTAAACAGAGACTGGATGGCCATCTGTCTGGGGTGCTTTGAGTGAAATTTTCCTGCTTCTTGGCAGGGGATTGGACTGGATGGCCAACAAGGTCTCTTCCAACTCAATGATTCTAGGATTCTGTGAAAGCAGAGTATAGTACACTGTGGTAAAGAAGGGATGGGAAACCTGTGGTTTCCCACATGCTGATGAATTATTTTCCCCATGATCCTGAATCAATTTTCATGATGGTTGGACATGAGGGAAACTGGAGCCCATGGTTCCTCAGTCTCTAGTAGGACCCCACCCTGCTGTGCACACTCTCTTTGCTTTCAGCTGTAACTTGTTTTGCTTTTACACTATTCTTTAAAAGTTTTGAGATGTATTGCCTTATACCTGTCAGATTGAGTCAGCATGGATTTTCTGGAATTAGTGGAGTTGCTCACCTAAATTCCCATGATTGCAAAACTCAGTCTTGCCCAATAGTGAGATGAACATTTATATTATTATTACATTTTCGTAAGCTTGGAATATTAGTAAATTAACAGAAGAACAAGTTGTAGTTTTTTTTTTCATGTAGCACAGCACAGTTAATTATATGCCACAACTTACATAGACCCTGAAGAGTTTGGGCACAATTCTTATGACACGACTCTTACTACTTTTAGTTCAATAGCACAGCATTATAATCCCTCTCCAAAAATGGCTAAAGTTTGACTGTATTTCTTATGACATGAGCCAGCTAATTGAGCAAAAGAAAATGTTATTCACCAAATAACCATTTGGCCCTTGAACTCTGTCATGAGCACAGTGTCCCAATAGCTGAAAAAGTATAGGGAATAGGGAAGATCTAACCTGAGCAGCTATTTGAGGCTCTTCTCATCTTAACTATAGTATTTGCCATGGAAGGGAGCCAATGCTCAGTGTCTCATAGCTGATGCCCCTAGTATAACTATGTGACTGTCATTAGCAATGGTGAAACAGTCATGCTACTGTTGGCCAGGCTTTCTAATGGAATCACATATGCACCCCTGTCCACTAGAGGCCACAATTGCACTGGTGTTTGTGTGCCAGGGAAAATTACAGATGGCACAGAAACATCTTCAGAAGAGACATGATAGCCATGTATAAATATGTGAAAGGTTGTCATAAGGAAGGGGGAGCAGGCTTGTTTTCTGCTGTCCTGGAAACTAGGACTCGAGTTCAAATTACAAGAAAGTAGATTCCACCTGAACATTAGGAAGAAATTCCCGACTGTAAGAGCTGTTCAGCAGTGGAACTCTCTGCCCCAGAGTGCGGTGGAAGCTCCTTCTTTGGAGACTTTTAAACATAAGCTGGATGGTCATCTGTCAGGGGTACTTTGAATATGCTTTTCCTCCATGGCAGGGGGTTGGACTAGATGGCCCATTTGGTCTCTTCCAACTCTATTATTCTGTGACCTAAGGGAGGGAGAAGACACCTTCAAGGGCCATGGTGGCTGGCAGGCATCTGGCTAGTAAGAAGCAACCAACTGGAAGTTAAATGAAAAGAAAATGAGTCAACACTAGTAGTAATGAAAAAACAGTGGCCTAATAAAGTGCGGGATGAACTGAGTGAATTCAGTCAGAATAAAATTGTTGAGTTATCATATTCATTATGATGTTAGATGTCTTTTAGGAATTAGAGAAGTACTAAAAAATAAATGGCTAATCTGTCCACATATTTTGTATGCATCCTTGTACATCTTAAAGCAAGGATGGGCAACTTCAGCAGGGCTAAAGGGTTCCCTTCCAAGTTGGCTTTTAAATGTTTATATTTCCTTCTGAAGTTTTTCTAAGCCTTTGTTCACATATATAAACATAGCTACATATCTGTAAAATAATATTAAAATTAGCTGAAATTAAATTACCAGTATTCAGTAAATATTACCATTAAACATTCTGCTCATTAACAAGTAAAATTCCCAACTCACACTTGATAGTGGTTAGATTTGCATATAAATGAACGAATACTGATTTGTCAATATGATGTTGACTGTGATAATGACTTGATACTGAGCCAGAAAAAAACTAAATTGGCTATTATGTTGGTTGACTTTTGCACTCTTGGGAGCCCTACGTGAAAAATACCGCTAATTCCAGAAAATTTGTGCTGACTCAGACTGACAGGCACACAATTAAAAACCTCTAATCTTCTAAAGGATATAGGGATGGGTGAACCACACCTGTGCCAAGGCTATGTTGTAGTGTTAAAGGCCAAACAATCTACTGCACTAAACAGACAGAGCACACATGGCATTCTTAGCTTTACTAAAACACATCTCAGTGTGTCGTGTTATGACTGTGCATGCTGTGACTGCTAGAGAGCTTGAGGGCCACAAAAACATCCTTAGGGTTCACCATCTACATCTGTCTAAAAACCCTAAAGGGGTTGTGGCCAGGTTAAATAAAGGAGCATTCTTCCCACATTTCCCTCTATACACAAGAAGTTAACCTTTTGCGGCTCTCCCTTAGATCCCTACCACCAAAGGAAGCTAGTGGAGAGGGCTTTTTCAATATGGCAGTTTATATACATAATAATCTCTGCGGAGACACTTGCCTGGCAGTCACATTATGATATTTTCAGCATCAGGCAAAACTATGGTAATGCTTTCAGATACTGGCAATGTTTTATCGTTGCAGCTGATTTCACTTTTAGTTTTATGAGCTGTATTGCTTATCTGCCTGCTTTTTCTTTTTCTTTTCTTTTCTTTTTTTATTTTTGGTCGTGTCAGGAGCGACTTGAGAAACTGCAGGTCACTTCTGGTGTGAGAGAATTGGCCGTCTGCAAGGACGTTGCCCAGGGGATGCCCGGATGATTTGATGTTTTTATCATCCTTGTGGGAGGCTTCTCTCATGTCCCCGCATGAGGAGATGAAGCTGATAGAGGGAGCTCATCCGCCTCTCCCCAGATTCGAACCTGTGACCTGCCAGTCTTCAGTCCTGCCAGCACAGGGGTTTAACCCACTGCACCACCGGGGGCTCCATCTGCCTGCTGCTGATTTTTTAAAACATTTTATGTTGTTTTATTGGGGTTTTTTTCTCTTTTAGAAAAGGGTACTATCTTACCATAAAGGCTTGTATATAAAGGAGTGTTGGCTGCTATGGATTAAGAGTAGCCTCCAGATTACAGATTAGTGCAACAGTAGCCTCTATTGGTTAGGGTGTGTTATTACCCAAAGGGATTTGCATTCTGATGTCAGGGCTCATTGAGTTTAGACAATTCCTCAAAGCAGCTGAAGACATACTAACTTACCCTATGTTTATGTTGTGTTTTGTGAGGAGCCATGATTGATGGGGAGAGGGGGACAAGATCTTTCCAGTTCCATCACATATGCAGAACAGCAAACTCCTTGCTTTAGGAAATTTGCTTTAGGGTACATAAACCTAATGAGGTGCCCACTTGCTTTCTTCATTCTCTTGTATATTAATGGACTGTTACAGAAAGAGTCTTTGAACAGTGAGAGATTAAAGAGAAAGAGTGCTGGTGTATCCCCCCCCCCCCACTCCTCTATTGCCTGTTTTTATAAAATGTCTTCTAGAGGAAGCTTTCTATAATTGATTAATTAAAAGACTTTCTAGAGCACTGCTTCTTAAACTGTGGGTCCCATCCCCAAATGCAGTCTCCTTAGCTAGACGTTGGGGTCCTGAAAAAATTGAAAACAATAAAAGTTTTCTGAATGTTGCCTGGTGGCTATTTTACACATTTGCACAAATATGTTTACATTTGACTCTGCAGAACATGCTTCAGCTATACTTCATAAAAAGGGAAATCAGCCTGCTTAGCAAGCCCTGCAAATGCTGCTTTGTTATCTGTAAATGTGTGATTTCTATACCTATTTTATATACTTATGTATATACCCGGGGTCTCGGGCCAAAAGGGGTCACGAGTGAAGAAGTTTAAGAAACTGTTGTAGATTACAGTATGGGTTAGTACAACCATCCTGGAACAAGGATTCAGGATTTTGAGGCTAATAAAGGGAACTTTCCAATGGTCTGCATTGCTGCAATCTGTGAGGAACATGCAGTGAAAGTGGTAGGAGAGGAGGGGGACATTAATTGGGAGTTTAGTTTGGGTTAACCTCTTCCCAATCCCATTTTGATTTAGAAGTTCGAACAGGACTTAGTATAGCCATTAATCAACTTTGAGCAAACGGCTTGTGTCCTTCCTTAGGTTCCACATACCCTTACCAGTATAACCAATAGTGATAAATGCTGGGAGTTGAAATTCATCAATTTGTGAAAAGTTGCCTGATTATCCTACATAGTGTGAGTGGTGCTCTACAAAGTAACATTAAAGCCCTTTCATTTTTTATATTTGCAGACATTTATAAATGCAACCAAAGTCACAAGTTGTACTGCAAATGGCCCTTTGCAGAAACATTAGTTCCATACAAAATTGGGGGAGGTATTCATGATAGTGGGAGAGAACAGGGCATAAAATTCTTGGATGTAGAATATCCTCACAGAGCTTCCTGGGAGAAACCCAAATGAGAAGGGTTGCTAAGAGCAACCTAGACAGAAGTTAACCTGATAGCAAAAATGTGTGTTTTTCTGTTTTTTTTAAAAAAAGAACTATCATACGACTCATCTTTAAATTATGCCTAGCTGAAAGTACATGTGCTGGTAGTTACATGCTCTGAATACTTCAGTACACTTTTCATACTGTAATCCATCCAGATATGAAGGTATGAAATAAGGGAGAAAGAATACAACCTGCAGAGGTAGTGTGTGAAGAGATAATATCATAGGCAAGTGAAGGTTTAATCTCTGCCCAAATGTTCTCCCTTGAATTCTTTCAACTCACCATTTTTATTGCTCAGCATACATGGTTTTGGCAAGAGGGACAGTGATCCTGTACATGTTTTCCATTTGATTTCTGTATTAATGTACTTAACTTGGCTAATCTGATGGCCGTTTCTGTTTTTACCCCAACTCCATCTAGGCTCTTGCAAAACAAGAAAAAATTGAACTTGAGGAACAGGCTCATAAGGAAAAACAACTGCATGCCAAACTTGCTGCTCAGAGAGCTGAGGAACGCTATAAGAAGCATTATGCAATCTGTTGGGAGGTAGTTGAGCAAATCATAGACTTGGTGACCAAAATAGGAGAGTATCGGACACTGACAAACAAGTAAGTTGCCCTTTTCTGTGCCGGGATTTTTATGTTTTAAAATTGTGGGAAATTCTTTTTGGTGATGTTGCTGCTGGTGAAACTGCTTCCGTAGATAGTTTGGAAATCCCCCTCCTGTTAGTAAAGCTCCTCTCCCATACAGCACCAAATTGGGCTCTAGAATGAGTTAGAAGCTGCTGTTCAGCCCTTGGGGGTACATTGGGAAATTAGGGGAGGGGGAAGGTTCCATTCATTCATTAGTCATTGATTCCAAAGCTGTAGAAATATATTTTCCTTCAGTAGGATCTTCAGGAGTAAAACAAGAAAGGAACAAAACATCTGTAGGTGTAATAGCTGTGCCATAGTTCATAGACTTATCACTGAAACATCAATGCTGGTGTTGTTTTGCTTAGTCTTTCAAGTCTCCAAGTGGAATTCTCTTCTCACCACTATTGGAGCTCACTAAATGCCTAGGACATAATATATTTATTTGGATTCATTTAGAGCTCAGCACAGGCTTTTGATCTGGTAGGCTTGGATCTACTGTCCCTCCTAGGGCCCATGTGCATGGATAACTTAGGTATAAGTGTTGCATTCACCTCACTGCTTAGGAGTGTGAGATGCTCAAGGTGCAGCCAGTGACTTTTGATAGCCAAGTGGGGATTCAAACCCTGTTCTCCAGGGACTAATTTTAAGTCACTAGGCCAGGCAGGTTCTATTATATTTTAAGGAAGGGTCCTTATTTACCTTTTCTATTCCGGAGTGCACCCATATGCTGTCAAGACCGCATAATTGCTATAAGCAAGCAGAGAATGCCATGATCATTTTGTACCTTTGCTTTATTGTATACCTGCACAACTGGTGGCACTCCATGTTTTTGGGGCTTCAACTCCCAGAAGCCATGGCTAGCTGGTCCAATTGTTAGGAATTCTAGGACCTGAAATCCAAAATACCAAGAGGCCCATAGGCATGATCATTAAGAATTTTAAAAACCCAAACCTAAGGCATAATTCAAACCTTCTTCTCTCAGGCTTGGAATGTCTGCACATGATGCTCACGAACTCAGTTCTTGGTGGTCATTAGCCCAAATACTGGAAAAAATGCAGAATATAAAATGGAGTTGGCAGATTGGGAAGCAAACAGTGAACCTATCAAGAGATACCCCTGTAAATTCACTTGTTAGTGATCTGTCAGATCAGTGTTTGGACCTGAAAAGGGATTGGTCCATCTTGGTCACCTGATTCTCCTACCTTTTGAAGATTCTATCCACCAATGTCTCCTATCTGACAAGGGGGCATCCTCATTTTCCTCCACTAACCAATGTGCGAACCATTGGGTAGCACAAGATTGTAAGAAATATAGATGAAAAGCCTCCTTAGCATTGACTATTGCTCTCTAATCTCTGCCTTCTATTTAGCTTGTTTTTTTCCTCATATGTTTATGGTTAGTAGGTAGTTAAATGTAAACCCCAATGAGCTATACATTCTGCTTCTCTCTAGTTTTTCTTCACAATCACTGTGATGTAGGCTAGACAAGAGAGGGTGACTAATCCAACATCACCCAATTCAGTTTCATGGCTTAGTCAGAACCTAGCCAGAATCTTCCTTTTTTCTTCATCATGCCAATTACTGTATTATTTAGAAGGAAATGTAATCAGGGCTTAGCTTAAGAGCTTTTTCTGATGAGGGTGGGTAATAATGAAAGACTTCCTGGACAAGAAACAAAATATACTTCATAATTTCAAGGACTACTCATTTTCCCTGATCAAAAATACATGCTATCATTCTGTGCTCTTTTAACTTCCATGCACCAGGATTAAAAATATACTTATAATAATAAATAATAATATCCTTTATTTATATTCCGTTCCATCTCCCCAAGGGGACTCAGGGAGGATTACAGAACACATATATGGCAAACATTCAGTGCTGTCATACAATTAACAAGGACTAACAATACATAAACAGAGGTAAAGTCTTTTCCCGTTTCTGGCATCTGGAGGCTGTGCTCAACTCCAGCCACAGAGGTGCTGTCGCTCCATCTTCCATTCCAAGGAGGTTTGTCATCCTTTGACATCCTCCCAATCAAATCGCTGCATGTCCTTATGGGTGTCTTTTATTGCCTCCCGCTTAAAGCAGTACCTATTTATCTACTTACATTTCTGTTTTCAATCTGCTAGGTGGGCAGGGAGCTGGGGCTGATGGCAGGTGCTCACCCCAACCTGGGCTTGAACTGCCAACCTTTCGATCAGCAGGTTTTTATGCAGCTTAGCGGTTTAACCCACTGTGCTTAGCCCAAACTTATTGAGTTTTCTGACACCACTGAGAAGTATAGCATAATGAAGGTTGAAGTTAGCATTGCAAAGTATTGGAAAGTATTAATGTGTGCTTTTTCTATATCTTAAATTCATGAATAATTCCAATGTTTTCCTTCAGTCTCTACTAGAAAAATCAACTAAACTGTGTAATTTCTGCTTCTTACCATCATGATTTGTTTAGAAAACAGTATGGGCTAGTTTCTGGCCTAGTGTACTACTTTGTATTGGGCAAAAAAAGTATCCAAATGCATAAGCAATAGTGCCGTACATGTCAAGTGGGAAACCAGTGTGGTGTACTGGTTTGATCATTAGACAATGACTCTAGAGACTAGGATTCGAATCCCTGTTTAGCCACAGAAACCCATTGCGTGGCTTTGGGCAAGTCATTCTTTTAGCCTCAGAGGAAAGCAAAGCCAAACCTCCTGTATACAGATCTTGACAAGGAAGTACCTTACGGTCGCCATAAATCAGAAACAATTTGATTGAAGGCACACAGCAACAGCAACATGGCAAGCAGCTGAAATTTAAGGATAACAAATTGCAGTTTTTCAAGTGTCTTTTTATTGTTGTTTTATTGGATTTTTCCCACTCCCACTTTCCCCTCCTTGTACATGCAATTTATACATCAAACTACAGAAGTTACATTTGAAATATAAGTCTCAGTCTTAATTTTTCTACTCCACATCTTAGCACATTCTCTAAATAATTCTTAACTGGTTCCCGCATCCTCTTAGTTATTGTAACCTTTTCAATTTTATCTATATTATTCCATTTGCAATTTGTTATTTCCACATTTAACATATTAACTATATAGTTATACCAATTAGTCAATGTCCATTTTGTTTTATCTTTCCAACCCCTCATTAAAATAATTTGTGGACACACTATTAATTTGTCAACCAATTTGTCTTTTTGTATATTCTTCATTCCTATTATCCGTGCATGTAGTATATTTGTATTAACTATTACTATTTGTAAGTTTAACATTCTATTGATTTCTCCTTCAATGATTGAAGTAGTTTTTCAAGTGTCAATTTTATAGAATGCATACTTGTACTTCCATAATAAAATATCAGTCCAGATGCATGAGGTTTAAGAAATCTCTTGATTTGTAACAATCTCAATGGTCGCATACTTGGGTAGAGGAAAACTTGATGCCAGTTGATGTTCAGCACAGAGAACTGTGAATGGAAGGTGTGTATCTTACATCTGAAGAACATATGGAATCTTAGAGTAATTTTTTCATGTTATTTGTTGAATGTTTTGATTGATAAATATAGTTCTTGAATATAAATAGAGATGATTACAAATTTATTTTTATTTCCATAGCCTAATTCCAATAAAAATAATGCGTGACTGGAAGGAGCTATTTCTAAAAGGGAAACCAATTTATGAGCAGGCTGAACTTGATCCTTTGCCAACTCATCCAACTCCAGATCAAATAGTAGAATTGGAAAAAATGATTATACTAGATGAAAAAGATTATGATGAATACAAGGTACTCCCAACTGATACCGCCTAAAATTGTTGCCCGTGACAACTGCCTTGTGAATGTTGCACAGATTTCATATAATCCTTTATGTTGGTTTTACATACATGTTAACATACATTGGCTAAACATACAAGGTTACTTCGTAGTCTGTTTATCAGGGACTAGATGATAATGGGCTTCATTCGCAGTTTGGAAAACTGTGTTTTCAGTTATTTGGCTGAATTTGTGATCATGTATGTTGTGATAAGCAAGAACATAACTATAATTTGAACAGAAGTCAAGCTGTAGTACATTCCACAGCGCTAGAAAATGTAAGGACACAAAATGTAATGCATAATAAACACTACATCTGTCAGAGAGTGAGTAGTCTTATTTCATACAATATGGTTGGTATCTGATAAAAGGTAGCTGGTTTATTTTAATAGTCAAATTCTTGATATTTTAAGATCAGAATATTTTGATTTGACATAATACATAATGAAATGCTGAACATTTGTCTTTTTCTGGTGCAGGTCTTCAAAATAATTGCCTTCCAAAAGTTCCAATTACCAACTTAGTTGCTTTTTAGGGAAAAAAGACACCCACCCACCCCCGTGTGCACACCCACCCACACACCGCTAACTTGTTGAACCTGCAAAGCACCATCTTTGTAAATAGCCTGTGATTCTTTTAAAAGTTTTGTTTGGGAAATGAATACCGCATTTATAATCTTCTTTGTGCCCACATCCTGAACAAATTTGTACGTTCTATTTTGTACAAAGTAGTAAATCTTGGTTAGGAAGTTTGTGTGGGGGATATTTCAGTAGAGCAGCAGCTTAGTTTTGTTTTGTTTTTTTCAACTTAACCTCTGTAAGTGAAAGTTGTTTACTTGCTCATATGTCACATGAAATAGATAATAAATTTCATTGGAAGAGCAAAGACTGTTAATATTAATACTGGTATTTGAGCAATTGGGCTCGATCAAGTTTTGTCCATGCTTAGACCTGACCCATTGAAATCAAAGGCCTGTCATGACCCATTTTTAAAATGTAGTGGGTGTTCCCTAAGTATTATTATTCTCCATGCTGCTGTAGCAGCAACTAGTTGCCATTAGGCTATCCCAGTGGAATCAGAAAAGGCATAACATCTGTATTTTTCACTGAATATTTTGGCTAAAAGCAGATAACATGGCAGCTTGAATGCATTCACATTATACAGTCATAACATGCGAACATCCTATGAATCCTGTGATTTACTGTTTGGTGGGGCAAGTAAAGACAGTTATATGTACGCATCGACCCATGCACTAACCCTGCTAATGCAAGGACGCTTTACATATGATTTATATTTATTCTTTAATTTGTATACTATTTCTTTCCCAAAAAAAATGAGATTTTGTAGTGTGCAACAAAGGTAAAACACCTAAAACATTATAGTGCAAAAGGAAACGTAATAATACAGAAAAAGCTATGTGGTTTGTAACAAAGGTAAAATACCTAAAAAGTTATAGTGAAAAAGGAAACTTAATAATACAAAAAGCTATAGTATAAAAACAGCAAGAATTTGAAACAGTATAAAATCACTGAATCATGTTATCTATGGCATATGGGGACAACAAGACTATGCACCCCTGGTGCAGAGAATACTTAGCAAGAGGATTCTAGTTCTGTGGAATTCAGCTTTTTGCGCTCATCTCTAGGTAACACATAATGCTTTCATACTTATCAGAAATGGTGTTTTACTAAAATAAAGTGTTTTTTGTCACCTGTAATCTTGATGCCATACAAGATTACACACTTTAAAGCGGATTTGTCAAGTCAATGGATTTTCTGTGAGTGAAAGCTCAGTAGTCAAAGGTGAAGATTGGCTTACAGTGTATGCCTTTCATATGTGCCATCGGTTATTGTCACTGCTGGATTGAGTAGCTGAGACCTTGTTATTGAACCTTCCTTCAACTATAGTAAACTACTGCCCATAAATTATCCAAGAAATGATTAGGATTTCCAGTATAAACTCAGAAGTACTGAAAGAACCAACTCATTTGAACTAAGGTGCTCTAGGAGAGTTCTGCAAAGATACAAATAAATGGATCTGGAGCAACTCAATCCTGAACACTTCTTAGAAGCTAAGATGATTAACATAAGACTGTTGTACTTTGGATCCATCATGAAAAGACAACAATGCTAGGCAAGGTAGAAGACAGTAGTTAAAGAGGAAGACCCCATTACAAGTGAATACACTCATCCAAGAGAGCCAAGACCCTGAATTCTCAAGATCTGAGCAGGCCTATTGGTAAGAAGGTGAATTGGAAGTCATAGAGTTGTCATAACTTGACTTGGTGCTGACTTTACAGGTAGAGCTTGAAAAGAACTTTCCATGAAACACTGGAGTGTCATTTCTGCCCTTGAGAGTTGTGACAATATTTGGCTGTATAGAGCCCTGATTCATTTCAGTGTACAGCAGCTTCCTATGTCCACCTATGGGTACTAGTTCATAAATACAAAGTTGACTTATACACTAACCAATGTTTTGTTTAGTAACTGCGGGTATCATCAAGAACCTTGATCACCTCTAGTTCTCAAAGAAAACTGCCATTCTCTCCCCTTTTACTGAATGTGAATCATCTAGGGTACCATAGATATTGCTGTTCTATTTTTCTGATACCCATTTGAAACTTTCATTTAAAAATATCTAGAGTCTTTGAGATCCATTCAATGTGATTCATGAGTACAAATCACGCAGTGTCTGTCCAAACCCTAACCATTCTCATTGCCTCATGATACTGCAGAAACAAGTAGGTGTGGGTTGTCAATGTTGTAGACTTCCATGAAAATCCATGGTTCCATAATGTGTGATCATGGTTTATTTTCCTGGTTTGTTAACATAAGTGATATTACAGAGCTTGGCTTCAGATTAAAACTAATATGTAACAGGGTAGGCAGGCAGAAAAAGGATATTAGAGGAACACCTGGCCTTGATTTGTAAATCCTTTAATCATGGTTCAAAGTGGTTTGATGGATTGGTTCACACTCATGTTTTTGAACCTGCAAGCCAAGATTTGGATGAGGGAAATGATCCTTAATCTCCCCCCCCCCCTCTTTTGTGCATATAAAATCAATTAGTTACTTCTTAAACAAGATATCTGCAACTTGCCATTGAACAGACCGCGCTCTGGCACCATGAGATGCAGAGCCAGCCTTCAGAAATGGAGCCACAAAGTGGAGTCCATGACATGCGAGTGTGGAGAAGAGCAAACCACAGACCACCTATTACAATGCAGTTTGAGCCCTGCCGCATGCACAATGGAGGTCCTCCTTATAGCAACACCACAAGTGGCCAACTTGTGATCAAAGGACATGTAATATAATGCCAAGTTTTTAAATGTTGTGTTTTAAAATGCATTACAACTGTACCCTTGGTTCGCTTATGATACGATAAATAAACAAACAAACAAATAAATAAATAAATGCAACTTGCTGTTACATCTGAATGAGAAAATGATGTGTGTCTATCAATGATTTGAATGCTGTTTGTATTCATAATTTGTTAAAACTTTGGCAAGGCAAATACTGGCCACTGTGTGAACATAAAATTGAACTAGATAGGCCTTTGGTTCAATCTAGTTTATTCTGATCCATCTAGTTGGTGCTCTTTTTATATTCCTCATTTAGTTGTTGTCGTCACATGCACGAATATGATAAGCCACTATTTGTCCTACTTCAAAGCCATCATGCGTGTATGCAATCCATACATGTGCTAATTAACTGGGAAGTAATGCTAGGGAAGCATGGATATAAATTCCACACACCAAGACGATTCTATTGGTGTGCAGGAAAAACATGTGGATGTATATTTCTTGAGTGACTATAGATTTGGAATTTTCCCTGCTTCCTATCTAGTGCTAATATTTGTAAACCGTCATGAAGATTGTGGTATAGAAATAGTTTTAAAGAGATTGCACTCAGAGCTTTTTACTTTTTTGATCAGATGTAAATTCTGTCCAGTTCGGTGAGATTTCCTGCCAAATGTCAGTCTTAATTTAGTATCTTTAGCAACAGTACTGAATGGAACATTTAAAATTATATTATGTTTTGACTTATTACAGATTATGATTGAAGAATGGTATCCACCTGAAGAAATCAGAGCAAATAAGCCTCCGCTCAGTAATATAATACTAGGTCATGTGGTTCATAGATTGATGGGACTCTTCTATCCTCCAGAGCCTGAGCCACCTCCACCTGTATCTTCTCCATTTCCAATCAAGGGATGTATTTTGGGAAAGCTCTTCAGTGGCAAAACCACATGTTTAAAGTTCTTGGAAGAAGGTAAGGCTTCTTTTTCCTTTTCCAGGAAACTCATTTTTCACTATTAGTTATTTGTCCAAGGTCTCTCTTAAAAATGATCCTGTCAATAGCAAAGATAAATTGTATTAATAGTAGATATATGCTGCTAAGTGTGATTTGCATAAACATATTCTAGGGGAAGTTTATTACACTTGGGTGTCGTTTACAATTGAACTAAACTACAGAATTGATTAAAGTAACAATTTCATATGAAGCTGTTACTACAGGTAGTCTTTTTATACTTTTTTACCCCAACAATGTCTAGGGATCCATTTTCAAAGGTCCTGGGTCTTATGACCTTACACTTTGACTTAGATTGAGTCTGTTTTTGCTTAGTATAATCTCTGGTCTAACATATGTAAGCTCTCCAAGGTTTGAGTAGAAGTCCTTCTCAACTCTACTTCACTTATTGCAAGGAGCACCAGGGTCCAAACTTGAGATCTGGTGTCATAAAACATGTACATTATCCCCCATCCATTCCTATCATGTTGACAGATACAGGCCCCCAATTTTGGGACTAATTGTCCTAGAATACAACCCATCAGAAAAATGACCATTCAATACTTATGTGAGAAAACTCACTAGTGTTCTTTTATGATGTTCTAAAATCCAACTCTTTGATCTCCTTTTATGTATATCAGTTTGCAACATCCATGTATTATCTATTGATACACTAATCGCAGAGGCTATCAAAGCTTATCACGAGAAGGAAACGGCAAGTGAAACAAGTCTGCTTCAAGTCTCTAAACTGGATGTCATTTCCATGGATCAAATTGCTGTAAGTCTTTTAAAATTCGTTATAGAGTGGTAAATTGCAGCCAGGTCCTCTAAGGGTAGAGCCCCCGGTGGCGCAGTGGGTTAAAGCACTGAGCTGCTGAGCTTGTTGATCGAAAGGTCGCAGGTTCAATTCTGGGGAGCGGTGTGAGCTTCCGCTGTCAGCCCTAGCTTCTGCCAACCTAGCAGTTTGAAAACAGGCAAATGTGAGTAGATCAATAGGTACCGCTCCGGCAGGAAGGTAACGGCGCTCCATGCAGTCATGCTGGCCACATGACCTTGGAGGTGTCTACGGACAACGCTGGCTCTTCGGCTTAGAAATGGAGATGAGCACCACACCCCAGAGTCAGACATGACTGGACTTAATGTCAGGGGACTACCTTTACCTTTACCTCTAAGGGTGGCCATAACAAGCAACATTCACTTATCCATTTCTTCTCTCAGCCCTGACATTTGGTACCTAAGATGACCCGATGCCTTGGCCTCAGAAGCAGAAAATCCAAATAGCATTTTCCTCTCCATCTACAAAACCACTATATTGAGCCTTATTCACATGGACTGTGTTCACATAGACTGCCATATACTTGGACAAATTCTTTTAATTTCATCAGGATTTATAATTGGCAACTTCATGGCTGGATTGATACTGTGAATGTCTCTGGGTAGTGCCTGAAATCTGCTTCTTTGGAAGCTGACTAAATATTTGCTCAAGATTTAGGGCCCAAGTGTCCATGGCTTGGTTCTTGCCTGTCCTGTTGCAATTTTTAGCATTTTGTTTGATTCTTTAAAAATATATGTTGCATTCAGGGATCTAATTTGTCTTAAAATTTATTCATGATTGGCTTTTAATGCCCCATCTTGAGATTCGTGGTGATGGAACAAGATAGCGATAGGAAATTTTAATTGCTGAGACTGATTGGCAGAAAAATCAGGACAGACTAAGGAAAGTGCTTCTGTGCACAGAGCATTTAACTAATGAATAGAACTCACTGCTAGAAGACATGATGAGCATTATCAAATGACTTCATAAGGGATTAAGTTAATTTTAAGCAAGTGGTTATAGATAGAATGATGAATTACATGCTCTACATGGGGTTGCCTTTTAAGACTGTTTGAAAGCTTCAAGTTGTTCAACGGGTGGCAGCCAGGCTGCTCACTGGAGCAGTGTACAGAGAGAGGACATCCCTCTTGTAGCACCAGCTCCACTGGTTTCCAGTGTGCTACCAAGCACAATTCAAAATGTTGGCTTTAGCCTATAAAGCCCTTAACAGTTCCAGACGAGCTTATCTGTCAGAACGCATCTCCCCCTATGAACCATCTCAGGGATTAAGATTGTCCGGGGAGGCCCTGCTCTCAATCCCACCCACCCCCTCGCAGGAGTGACTGGTGGGGAAAAGAGACAGGGACTTCTTGGTGGTGGCCCCTCGGCTTTGGAACTCCCTCCACAGGGAAATTAGATCAGCTCCCTCCTTTTTGACCTATAGGAAGACATTTAAATCCTGGTGTGGGACCAAGAATTTGAGCAATGATTCCCAGTGCAACAATGATTTCTCAGTGCAATAACGAACAATGACAATTGGAATAACTCCTAGAATATACTTTTGGACTGTGTGGTTTTAAATAATGATTTTAAGTGATATATTTTAATTATGTGACTTTAAAGTTAATGTTGTTTTATCTTTATATATCATCTAATTGTGGCTCTGCTGTGAGCTGCCCTGAGTCCCCTTAGGGGTGAGAAGGGCGGGATATAAATGTAGAAAAAAAAGAAATAAATACCAATAAATAACAACAGTTAAAGGATAGTGCAGATTTGAATACTAGAGAACGGAATTAAAGAGCGGAAACCTTGTCCTTTGCAAGTGGATTTTGCATGAACACCATGTTATCAACTATAAAAAAATATTGCTGTGCTAAAGTCCTTCTTCTTATTTATGTCCAGACAGAAGAGACTAAAAGTTTTTAATTGGCACAGGTTTTCATAGAGCAGTACTTCAATTGGCAGAAATGTATACACAAACTTGAGTAGATGGTGGAAATGAAGTTTTAAAGCTTTATTTTTTTCACAGTGTGAAAATGCTGCCTCTCTTTTCAGGGTGCTTTAGGATTTCTTTAGAATTTCTCTCAGTGGTGTCATTGAACTTCCCATTATTTGTAGGGTGGACAAGGCTGATGCGTTTCTCCTTTTTTTGTTAGACACTTTTGGTTACTCTGCAGCATCCCTGGTTGCCCACTCTTCCTGGTCTGTAAGTTCTTCCTGAGAGGCAGAGTGGCTGCAGATCACCGGAGTTGTCATTTTGAATGAAAGCTAGGAAGATCACACACACTTTGCCACTTCATTCCTTGAAAGTAATATAATTAATCCACACATGAAAACAATCTTTTTCTTAGACATTTTTCAAAACTTACGGTTTTCTTTCCTATGAATCAAATTTTGACAAAACCCTTTTGTAATGATGTGCTAGACTTCAGTTAACTGTTCATTTGCTTTCGTGTTTGTTTGTTGGATTGAAAAGGTCCTGAAGGAAGCTTCTAGGGCTTCAGTGATAGCATTGAAAGCTTACTGTGACATAACAGATCTGAACCTCCACTTGCCTCCTACAGATGAAATAAAAGGTAATGTTTAAAATATAGATATATGTTATGATACTAATATTTAGCTGAATGTGGTATTACATTTAAATACCAAAACTCAGATGAAAAGTGAATAAGTATGGCAAGATTTTGATCTGGGAAAGCCTGCCACCTTGTGCTCCTTTGACATAGACAGCTCAAGGCTGTGGGAATGCAGTGTCCTCCCACACACCACACACCCCATGTTGCTGCTGGTGAGAGCTGTGACACCCCCACCTACCTTTTAATGGGCTTCACTAAGGAGGCTGAGCAGGGGGAGAGTGATTTTTCCCCACCTCCCAGCTGCCTTTGTGAGCAGCACATTTGACTCACATCAGTTGGCCATCTGACCAGGAAGCTAGGTGGTGTCACAGCTGGTGACATGGGAGAAGGAGACCCCTAGAGACTTCCTGACACATCAAAGGCAATTGAAGGAATCGCAATCAAGCCACCAGACAATTGACAGGTCAAGTGTAGAGGAGTCCCTAGGCTATAACCTTGAGAATCTTTCAGCGAGCCTTAATCTATGTATCTGTAGTGCTTTTGCAATGTTCATGTGTTTTAATTATTCTGTAACTCACCTCAGTCCATGAGGAAAGGCAGGTAAGAAATATTATTACTGTTATTATTAATTAAGGAATGTTGGGAATCGCAGTTCATGTCTTGGTCCTATCCACCAAATTACTGTTAAACAGCCACAAACTGTATCACAGTCCAAAGAAGTCAGAGGTCATCCATAGCAATCAGCCAAAATAAGGGTGAGACACAAGAGTAGTCCAAAGTCCCTTCCAAGTAATCTCATCAACACTAAGGCTGCAAGCCAAAACATATTCCACACACCAAAGTCAAGATTCACCAGCAGCAATTCAGGCTGTAATAATTTCACTGACATTGCTTCCAGCACCTAACTGATCCAGCTATTTATGCCACTTCCCCAAGTGATCCCACCTGTTGGCCCTTCTCTCAGCCAACCAACTCGGACATCCTCACTTGAATGGCATCAGTTCTTAACTGCAGCTTAGCTGGAATACTTAGTTCCTGGTTTGTTTCCCAAAGCCCCTGATCCTGCTCTGACTCCCTCCATGTCTTTATAATTCATTTTTCAATGTGATAGATTCCAAAGGAACTAGAGCAAGTCAGTTAAGTAAACTTCAAGACAGATTTTACAGTGCTTGTGATCAGCAATTCACCCACACAAATGCACATGTCAACCCAAGCATATATATGTCATTGTGTTTTTTTTTTTTACTGTATTGCTATTTGGTTAATTTGGATGACAAAATGATTGAAAAGACCTCTCTGTCGACAATTCACACTTCTCAGTGTTTCAGACAAAGATGTATAATAGGCCAATGCTAATATTGTGATATCATTGTTTTACTTATTATATTATAATCTTATTTGGTCTTGGTTCACTTGGTACGGATGGCTTGCTGGCTTAATTGGCCGTTTAATATTTTAATAACTATTTTAATTATTGTTGTGTGTGTGTTTTTATAAGTTATGCTTAATGTTTTTTACAAGATGTAAGGTAATTAGTAGGTTATGTTATCATTTTTTTAAATCTTGTCATAGTTGTTGTTTCCTTTTGATATTTCATTAGTTTGTTTTTGTATTTTTTTATTTATGAATGTATTTGGCATTTAATGTTGCTGTGTATTTTTGTTCGAATCTGCCCTGAGTCCCCTCAGGGAGAGAGGACAGAATATAATAAAGTTGTTTATTATTATTACTTCTACTTACTAATATTTTGCTATTCCTAGACTTTGAGAAAAAAGCAGGCTCTGTTCAGCTGAGTGACCAAGAGGAGATGAGTGACCAAGAGGATGAATTAACTAAAGTAAGCATTTGGATATTAGCTTCCCTTCTAAGTAGATGCTGAAACAATCCAAAATTCAAGAGTTACAGTTCATCAGCAGGAACATTATTTGTAGTAATATGCAATGCACATGTCTTGTGGAACTGTATTCTTGTGTGTGAACAGAATAATCATGTTACACAAAAACAGTTTGCAAGTAAATATTAGGAAAATCTTCTATTGATGTGACCACACTGCATTCAAAGGTGGTTATAAACATATCTATTTATCAGTGGTGCTGTAATAGTGAACTGTATGCTGGAAGTTCAAATTGCAAAAACAGAGGTTCCAATAAACATTAGGAAGATTTTCGTATTGATATGAGTTCTTTCACAATGGATCAGATTTCTTTAAAATGCACTGGGCTCTATTTCATTAGAAGTTTTTAAGCATATTGCAATTACGTGATATGTCCACTTATCAGTGATGCTGTATCAGTGGATCTTCTACAGTAGGAGAAGATAGGTCTATTGGTAACTTGAGATAACTTTCAGCTCTAATTCTAGATTTTACAGCTTTTTAATACTCAAAGTACTAGAAAATTCATGTTATTATTTACTACAATTTATGGTGTAATACTTCTTTTAATACATTCACAACTGGTGATGGGTGGAGGAGGGGACTATTCCTACCCGATTCTAGCCTTTAGATGTTTTATGTATGAGCATGGACTCCCAGCAATTCGCTTTTCTTTCCTTTTTGTTTCTATTGACAATATTTGGGTCATAGCCCACTTAGGGCATGTGACTTTGAGTATCTCAAGATCTTTGATGTAGTACTTGGTAGATTAGACTATTGCAATCCCCAGACTAAGGGTTGGGGATTCTGAAAATTGTAGTCCATGCTCTGCACTTCCATAGAGCAGGACCCTAAGGACTTTGTAACTAGTTGTTTTATTCCCATGGAACTTTGTGCATTTTTCTCAAAGAATAGTTTTAAAAACCTACATAGAAAATTTTGGAAACAGAAGGGAATTTCACACATAGTGTTTGAGCTCCTGAGGGAAGTCTCATAATGTGTGGTTCTAACCAAGACAACCCAGTTAACTAATACATACATTTCATTTGAGACTAAATCTTTTAATGCACAATTTCCCCCAACAAGATGCTTAGACAAGTGTCAGAGCTGAACTGTAGACAGCTATTGATTTAAACCCCAGTGGTCTGAAACAGAGAACAATCTGGGATCCAGTAATGGCTCTTTTGCTCAGGCAAATCCCCAGCCTGAACAGGAGCCTTATCTAATCCTTTCCATTCACAACTGCAAGCTTGAAGAAAGTTAACCCCAGACCTTGGAAATGTTGCATTTTTAACTGTTAACTCCTAGAATCCCTCAGCCACCATGGCCTGTGCAAAAAACAAGGCGCTTTCCCACACTATGGCATTACTTTATATAAGTAGCACTACTAGAAGAGTTCTTTCCATTGTAAAAAGGGGTCGAGGCAGCCCCTATTTCTGATTGGACCTGGGGTAGGGCAAAACTTGAAAAAAGTTCATTTCAGAGACAACTGCAAAGTAGCTGTTCTATAAAGAAAAAATAATCCCACAAGAGCAAACCACTTGAATAACAGAATTAAAGTCTTCTTTGCAGTGGCCCTCTGTTTGTAGAGACTCACCTGACATCTCCATCATTGAGATGGCAGACAAAAACCTTCCTCTTCTGGCCAGCATTGAATTTTTAATTTACTGTTTTTGTTATCAGTTTTATTGCTGGCTTTTAAACTGCTTTGAGTCCCCACAGGGGTGAGAAAGGCGGTGTATAAATACTATAAGTAATAATAATAATAATAATAATAATAATAATAATAATAATTTCCATTTTACTATAGTAATTAGCTTTCTTACTGTTTGGAGGAATATATTTTTTATATTGTTATAGAAATTAAGTCAACCAGTCAAATGCAATTTTGCCCTTAGTAATTAAGAAATAACTTTGGTATTATCATACTGGATTACCATAGCCATTTATATTGATGTTAGAATTTCTGATAGAAAGAGGGACATGTTCTCTTTTAATAATATTAATGTACATTTCTCAAATGTGCCCATTCATATTCACATTTTCATGTAAATTTCACAGCTCTCTATTCGTGCTCAGCTTGGTGGAGGAGCAGAAGCATTGTTAAAGAAAGGAAAAAGTATTCCAGATGAATTACTAGTTGGCATCATGGTGGAAGCTATTAGGTATGAAAGAGAAGTGTTTTGTTAATTATATCTGAATGTGGTTAATTATCTTGACTGTTAGATAGCAGAAGCACATGCAGATGAGAAGAGTGATGAGAGATCACATTTAGCCTTGTTTGAGCTCATGTAGTTCTGTTTGGGATTTCGTTATCTTCATTTTTTATGTCTTATGCTCTTAAAACTTTCATAATATTTAGTTGGTCTATTTTAGGTCTACTCGTATTGAGAGGGGAAATGGTCTGATCTCTGAAACCATTTTTTTTTTCTGTGTGTTTTTTTTTAGTCGATTGCCACCAGAAAAGGGTTGGATCTTGGATGGATTCCCAATGACCCTGAATCAAGCTAAACTGCTTGAAAAGGCATTGAATGGAAGAGATCCAGACCAGGAAGAAGGAAATGCTAAAGTCATGAAGAAGCACAGCTTGGTTATTGATCCAGCAGCTCCAAAAGAACCAGTTGTGCACCCACCTGGTCTTGACTTTGCCATTTTGTTAGATGTTTCAGACTCCATTGTGCTGGACCGCATAGCGTTTGGAAGGTGTAAGTTTAATACTTCTATGCATATTATAAAGTTATACAAAATAGAGGCATTCTAAAAAATGCTGAATATATTGGCACATTTTACAGTCATATACTGTATATATAAATGGATTTCCCCCTATACCAACTGGTTAATGATGTATTTATATTGTTTCTAATGAGGTGAATGACTTCAGAGTGGGTGTACACATGTCTTCTAATGACAGACTTAAAGGTGTCTCAGTCACTATTCCATGAACCATTTATGAGAGTGATCCACACCTGAGTCTGAACATATCCTATGATAATCTTGTCTTCTATCAACTCTGAGCCACCCATTGTCCTCTTTCATAAGTGCAAGAAAGGAGCAAATTCTTAGGGAGGTTTGACAAAGCATAGAGATAGAAAAGAGTGTTGCTTCAGGTTTTCAAATATTACTTTGATACTTTTCCCATAGCAAGGGACTCCTATCAAAATGAACAAGAAAGAGGTGATCAAGTGTCGGATGCGGAACTCCAGAGAAGAGAAAAAGCAGATTCAGTAAGAGGCCAGATGCAACACAGGTTAGTCACAAGTATGCATAGTATAGCAGATGGGTGGGAAAAGTGTGGCCCGTGGCTTGCATACAGCTCCCTAAAGGCCTCCAAAGATACCATCCCTTCATGATTTAAAAAAAGGGTGATTTTTCAGCCTGAATTGACACAAAAATAGCAAACCATCACAAAAAAAAATATTACCATAAGGTCATCTTCCTCTTTGCTGCCCCTAAAGTCCCCAAACTTCACACAAAATAAGAAAAAAGGCAGCTGAAACTAGAAATAACTTCCAAACATACTGAGAGCAGTGCTTTGTCTGTTGAATGGGTTCATGTGGGAATGGCCCACACTTCCTGTGCAGCTGCTTATCCCTGGTATAGTAGTTAGAGTATCATGGTATAGTTGATCAAAGCTTACTTCTATAACCCTGAATCTCATTGAATGGCTTTTTGTTAATTATGTCTCTCTACCAAACGTAAACATAGGATAGTGTGTCAGAATGAAATGAGAAAGTCATAGGAAAAGGAGATTCTAGGACAGGCATGGTCAAATTCGGCCCTCCAGGTGATTTGGACTTCCGCAATTCCTAACGGCTTACCAGCCATTAGGAATAGTGGGAGTTGAAGTCCAAAACACCTGGAGGGTCAAAGTTTGACCATGCCTGTTGTAGGACAAATGGTAGGATTTCATTTTGTCACACCATTCATTTCCTGCAAAAATGGTGGTTGGAGAATTTGGATTGGGCAAGAAAAATACATTACTTTTTGGTGGGATATTCGAAGCTTTTGCAAGGGAGCTTTCCAGAAGTTAGCCTTTTTGACACCCTCTTCCAATTAATGGGGGCCCAAAGTAAGTCCCAATGAAAGATCCAAGTGGATGCATCGTGTCCCCTGTGGCTCACTCTCTTTCAATCTGTTTTATGGCAATTGGAAACTTAGCTTCTGTTTCAATTGAAAGCAAAGCCTGGATATCCCAGAAGACAATCCAACACAATGAATCAGTATTGTCCCCCAAAGTATTACACTTGGAGTTTTTAAGTGCTTTGCAACACTTTTAAAAGGTAGAGTGGAGAGAAATGGAAAAACCTGCAACTGTCTTGCAAAACTGAAAGCACCTTACATTATATTTTCTAGGATTGTACCCAGATCTGCTTTAAAAAACAGTCTTCGGCTTATTCAGATGCCGGTAATGGCAAGAGCTCCATATTTTTTTGACCAAAACAGGACAGTGGCTGCCAAAAAATTGCTGCTTTCAGTTTCTTTTGGCGACACATGGAGTGCGGGGAGGGAGGCAGCCGCTAGAAGGGAAAGGATCCCAGAAAGGGTGTTATCTTAAGCCCTCTCCTTAAATCCAGGTCTCCTTGAAAGACAGAAGAGAAAGGATCACAGAAAGAGTGGTATCTTAACTTTGGCACTTTTAATCCAGATTTTAATGAAGGATATAGGGACAAACAATCCCAGAAAGAGTGGTGTCTTAACTTTGGTGTTTAATCCATTTCTTAATGAAGGATATAATGACCAACCATGCCTAAAATGACAGGAAGGGGAGCTTGAGAAGTCTCCCTCATTGCTGCCAATGGGCCGGATCGAAACAAATCTTTCAGCTTCCTGGATTGAAAAGGGATTCCTGGCCTTCCGTATTCAGGAGGCTCACAAAAAATGGATCAGGTCCCCCACCAAAATCTGGGACACCAGAAAGGATCACAGTTTACCTTTTCTTAGGGGAAAGGTGGACAACTGCATCAGCCATATGGGTTTCCAGAAATAACTGGAAATGGCTACATTCTACTTCTTATTTTGAAAAAGAAATATATTTTATTAATGAAAAGATGAAGTTCCACTCCTGAGGTCTTCCAGAAAGAATGCTTCATTTCTCTGGGAGTCTGGAGTACTTAGGGGTCACAAAAGCAATGAGGAAGGATGAGTGAAGTTCCAGGTTAGGGTGCCCATTCCTTTCTAAAGTGTCATCTACACAGTAGAATTAATGCACTTTGGACCACTTTAACTGCCATGGCTTGACCTTATGGAACCATGGGTTGCAGTTTTACAAGAGCTTTGATCTTCTCTGTCAGAGAGTGTTGATGCCTTACCAAGCTACAATTCCCAGGGTTTCATAGCATGAAACCATGACAATTAAAGTGGTGTCAAACTGCAGAACTTCTACAGCAGTGGTTCCCAAACTTTGGGCCTCCAGGTGTTTTGCACTTCAGCTCCCACAGTTCCTAACAGCTGGTAAGCTGGCTGGAATTTCTGGGAGTTGAAGTCCAAAACACCCAGAGGCCCAAAGGTTAGGAACCACTGTTCTAGAGTGTGGATGCATCCTTAACTAAGCCTGAACTCTTGGTTTATGCTGTGAGCTGTCTGCAGGTATCTTCTCTCTTACTATGGGAGCAGAATACTGGACAAAACAAGCCTTTGGTCTGATCTTGGTGAATCTGTTAGCACAGAATCAATAGATGCATTTCAGGAATCCTTGTCATCTGGAGCATGAATTCCCCTGGTTTCTTTTATTTAAAAAAATCTCATTTGTGCATTATTTTAATTCCACAGAATTGTAAGATTCTTGGAAACATGGCCAGAACTAAAAACCTGGTATGCCGATCAGCAAAATATACTAATAAAAGTCAACGCAGAGATGGAAGAGGATCTTATGTGTCAAAGGGTGAAACAAATAATAATGGAACAGCTCGTTAAAATCGAAAATGAACGTAAGCAATAGAATTTTAGCTGTTTCGGGCAAATATATGTATTTAAGTGTTTTCAGTAATCTAGCTGGAATTTTAAGAAAATGTAAAAATTAATATTTTCTGTTGCCGACATATGACCAGTTCCACCTAGGATTGTCTTTACTTTACCTCTGTAAAGTATTTTGGATCAAGTGTGGCTGCAATTGGATTAGAAAAACAATATTTGAGTAGAATGTTAAAAGGCAAAAATGTGGGTCATTTAACATTTATGTGTTAGTGGTAATGTTTTCAAGTTATGAAAACTCCTAACAGGGTTTACACAGTGTTTACCTCTAAATTGGATTACGTTGCATCCACTTGATAAAAGGATTTATAGTCTGTGAAAGCCTTTCTTATAATAAATGTGTTAGGTTTTAAGGTGCCATTGAATTCTTTATTATTCCAAAAAAAATTGCACTGTTTCCCATTAAGCTCTTTTAACGGGACGCCAATTGGTCATAATATCTTTGTTTTAGCTTATGATTCTTTTTAGCTTATGATTCTTTTTTTCTTTGACTACTTCATCCTTCATTGAAAGATGGAGAATGATCATAGTTTTATCCCATTTGTAGGATTTTGTGTAGTATTGTCCCTATAGTTGACATTCTAAGAGATTTTCCTACACAAAAAGAAAACATGAGGAGGGGAAAGGAGGATTGTGCAACAAAAAAGTGGGTTTTATTAGTGTGAAGAAAAAAGTGGGTTTTATTTGTGTGCACAAAAGCACTTGAACAAAACTTCCACTGCTTCCTGCATAGGAAATATACTCCCTTAGTAGAAAAATTGTGGATTGTTTGTACAAAACCTCACATTTCTCCATTCAGAACAATCCTTCTGAATGTTTTGGGCCATTTGAAATACTATATACATTACTTACTTACTCACTTCCTTAGTGGATCCCTCATTGTCCAAGTATGATGATTTTCCAAGTGCAGTATCTTGGTGGTGGATACATAGGTGTATACAGTATAAGTCTCACCACTCTATTATTTTTCACTGCGTGGCTTCTCAACTGTCAGAAAAGCCCAGTTTTCAATCAAGAATTTGTAATAGTTAATATCATTTTTATCCTTAATTATTTTATAGAATTTATATTGTATATCAGATGTTTTATGTCCAGATTTTATGTCAGTATATAATGTTGTTACATTACATTTGGTTTAATTTATTGATGTCAGGTTCTAATGTTGTTTTCATATGTGGGGTTTTGCTGGCATTATTATGTCTGTACTTGTTTGTTCTATGGTGGCATTGAAGATTTGCCGTTGTATGTTGGAATCTGCCCTGAGTTCCCCTGGGAAGACAGGGTGGAATATAAATAAAGTATCATCATCATCATCATCATCATCATCATCTAATGATGAACCCATAAAATACTATTTGTTGTTGTTTATTTGTTCAGTTGCTTCTGTATAATCTCACAAATAATTCTGATTCCCACTACTCATAGGAATATCAACCATCAACAGTCTAGTTCCATGATGACGAACCTATGACACGCGTGTCAGTACTGACACGCGTAGCCATTTCTACTGACACGCATAGCCATTTCTACTTAAATATGTAACTCCTTAATATTTAGGAAACATTGCAAAAATATTTAATTATTATTAATATTTAGGTAACATTGCAAAATAATATTGGTTTATTTAATTATTAAGTAAACGAATATTATTTTGCATTGTTTCCTAAATATTAAGGAGTTACATATTTAAATTAAATTAAATGATAAATATTACTTTGCTATGTTACTCAAATATTTCAAAATGGTAAATTGAATTTTAATTTGACATTTAATTTAATGCATTTTAATTTAATGCATTTTAAATATTTTTAATATATGCCTATATATATATATATATATATATATGCCTTAAATGAAGTGGTAAATTAAATATTAAAATATTATTTAGCAATGTTACTTTATTATTATTGCAGTATTATTATTAGAAATACATTAAACAGCATATTAAATGCTAAAAATACATTTACATTAAATTAAAAATAAATAATATTTTGTTGGGTTTTTAAAATTATATTTTTATTAAACACTCCAAAAAGGATATTATTTACATAAAGAGAGGTAGAGCAACATGATAAGAGAGAACTGGGAATTACAATTATATATTTTTTGTTATTTAAACTAAATATTGCGAAATAATGTTTTTTTTCTTGAAGTGACACACCACCTGAATTATGCTCGGTTTTTTGGCGAATTTTGACACACCACGCTCAAAAGGTTGCCCATCACTGGTCTAGTTCTTATGATCTTTTACCACCTTGTGTGATAGCAGCTCTGCCTTTTCAACAGAACAACTACGAGATGTTTATGGAATTGGTTTGAAAAGTAACACAGAGCTGTTTAGGCTGAATGTTAACCTTGTGCATAAGAGTAATCCTGTGTTCAATAAACTGTTAGCTGGTGAATAATTTTCAAGTGATCTGCAGGAAGCATGGAAGAAATACTAAAATATCTGCACTTATTGGTTTTTCTGTGCTTTGTTGCTAATTTTATATTGAAGGAAAAGAAAAAGAAAAGAGAGAAATTGAAAAACTACAAGAGGTGATCCCTCCCATACCTCAAGAAGAGGCTCGGGCCATTAGCCCAGAGAAGTTGGAGGAAGTGTCTCCCACTCCCACTGTAGAAGTTCAGCCACCACCACCCTCTCCTCCAGCAGATGCCAAAGTAACTAAAGGTTGGTGAAACAAATATCCTGTAGATAATTGTGGCTTTAATTTATTAGCTGGAGAATCAAAGTTGGAGGAGACCACAGGAGCCATCCAGTCCAATCCCATTCTGTCATGCAGGAACACACAATCAAAACACACTACATAAACGGCCATCTGTTTAAAAACCTACATCACACTCCAAAGCAGCAGACCCCGCTGTCGAACATTTCTCTCCATCAGGAAATATCTCCTAAAGTATAGGTGGAATGTCTTTTCCTACATTTTGAATCCATTGCTCTATGTCCAAGTTTGCATACCTTCTCAATGTGATATTCTTTCAAGTAGTTAAACATGGCTGTCATGTCCCCTCTCAACTTCCTCTTATCCAAGCTACACATGCCCAGCTCCCTAAGTTGTTCTATATGGACTTGGTTTCCAAACCACCCTTCTCTGGACACCTTCCAGCTTGTCAATATCCTTCTTGAATGTTGGTGCCCAGAAGTGGACACAGTATTCTAGGTGAAGTCTGAACAAATATTCTATAATTCTATAATTAAAACTCTTACCTTTTTAAATGAACAAATTTCCATTTATTACATTACTGCCACTTTTGTAGGAAACACAAATACACATTATAGTCAGCCCATCCATGGGTTCTTCAGTCATGAATTCAAACATCCACAGTTGATTGGAAAAAAAGAGCAAATTTCAGAAATCAGTGTTTGATTATACCCTTTTATGGAAGAGATCACATTTTCCTATATATTTGTGTAATGGGAATTGTTGGCTTCTCCCAATAAAGGGACTCAAGGCAGCTAAGAAGACGCATGGCACAATACAATTGAAATGAAGCAAATACATTAAAATAATGTGACATGGAACATACTTTAAACTACCCTTTAAAACTACAGAGCCCCCCCCCCCCCAATCACACTGACATAATTTCCAGAAGTCCACCTTCCATCGTTCTATAAGTACCTGCTGGCACAGAAAGGTCTTTACCTGCTTGTGGAAGGCAAGCAGGGATGGAGCCATCCAAGGCTGGGAGCAGCCACCAAAAAAGCCTTCTCCGTTGTTTCCACTAAGTATCTTATCTCATTGTCTTCAGGAAGCGTCTTAGGACAGGTTCCCATGCTGCCCACTGAATTTACCCCACTGTCCAACAAATGCCACTGCTGTTCCCCGGCTTCAGGACCTCAATGTGATGAGGTTCGAAAAGCACTTAAGACATTGGTGGGATAAGCACTAAGATGATCTTAGTGCTCTAACATGCTCATAGGGAACCCAAAGAGTGCAGTGGGTGCAATCAAATCCCAGGGACAGGGAATGCCAAGGGTGCTAGTTAACACCTCACAAAGTAATGTATTAGGCATGAGAGTTCCAAAGCAGTAACCCTTCACTGGTGGAATGAGAGAAATATTTCCTGAAATTTGTAGGTAGGGAATGTGCTGATTTTAAAATTTTAAAATGGTAATTCACCCACAATAGACATTAGAAACATGTGCACATACACATACATAGACATCCCACCACCCACAATACAATTAACCCTCTGCCTGCTCCCAGTGCAACCCACCACCTTGGCTTCCGTCACTGATCCTCACAGAGTTTATGCAGATTTTATTTGACCTTCTATACTTCTCGATCAATAAATTCCTCTTGTTTTTATTTCTTACGTTCTCCTATCAGATATGCTAAAGCCAGTTTCCAGTTTCTTTCAAAACTTCATGACTTTCATGTTTCAAATTACTAGAAATCTTGACCATCTCTGCATAATCCCACAGTTTATCCTTCCAACTTTTAATGCTTAACATTTTTTCACCTTTCCAAGCTTTGGCAATTGTCATGCATACAGCCGTGAAGTTGTACTGACAGATTGTTGGGGGGAATGTGCTTATTAACAATTAGGAGTGCAATTGTTCCAGATAGACCATGAAACAGGAGGATAGCATTGGGCAAAAAGTGCGTGGAAATGGGTGAATTTTGAAGAAAATATACTTCTTGTTATCAAGTAAAAACATTCAGCATTAAAAGAGCTTCAACTTAGCAAGCATTTGCAAGAGGAGCTTTATTCTCAATCCTGATTGGATGGAAACCTTAGTGTTAATCCTGTTGAAGGTTGGAACAAATGCTGTGTGCAGCCACAGTTTAAGCATGAGAGAAGGCTATCATGAAAGAGTGGAGTGAGATTTCATGTGATTTCAAAGCATGTTCTTGTTTAAATCCCAGGGTGTTCAAGGAGCATCCCTCTCCATTCCCCACACACATTTCCTCACTGTCCAAATTTCACCAAATATTCAATAAAGGTTGTCAATTGAAATGGCTCACAAAAAACTTCTTTACATGCTCACAGGGACCTTGGGAAATATTTTCCAAAACCATTTCACAAAATCAAACAAAGTGAAATTTCAAACCAACTGATAGAGCAATATTGATAAAATAAATACAGTACTTCTTTGCATTGTAGTTGGGCCACCACGTAATAGTTACACCCTCATTTTTGGGGTGGCAAAAATTGTATTTTTGTGTTCCTTGCATAATAATCACACAATTTTACTCACTCGCCTACACACTTGCCCCCTTTCCAGCTGTGGGGCTTCGTCCAGCTACCAGCCAAGTATATTTCACCACATAATAGTTGCACTTTCAAAAAAAAGGGATAAAAACTGTGACTATTAGGTGGTGAAATACAGTATGTCTTGTTTTCTCTTACAGAATCCCCTACAGAATCCCCTGTTAAAGGTAAAAAAAGAAAGAAACGTGATTCGTCCAAAGGAAAAGAATCAGGAAGTAAACCAGGTGAAGTACAATTTTGTTATATTTTTAGTACTCCTTTGCTAATAAACATACAAGAGGAGAAATTTTACATTCATCTTCTTCCTTTAAGAAGGAGTATTTGCAAGTTTTAATTACTGTATTTACTCATGTTTGGGTCGACTTCACGTATAAGTCAAGGGCAGAGTTTGGTGCCAAAACTATTGATTTTGATTATGACTCTCGAGGCATCGGCATCACCCCTGCCATTTTCCTATCCAGGCATTCAAAAAGACCTTTCACCAATGTATGCAGAGAAGGAGATGATCTTTTTAAAGATATAAATTAAGGCACGCTCTTAACTCTTACAGTAAAAAAAAAAAGAACAATTGTCTTCTCTGGGTACAGTATCAAACAGCAAGGCTTTAGTCCCAGGAAAATCTCAAAGAAGCTATGACTTCTTCTTCTCTCTTGTTGCTCCATTGACAGGAAGTGCCAATGATCAACCCACTGCCATTTTCCACTCAGGTATTCAAAAAGACCGGATATGGCACCACGATGGAAAGTTTTAGTAAATCATATATATATAGGGCACCAGACTGGGAAAGGCCATGCTGGCTCTGAATGATGGAAATTATAGTTCAACAAATAAAAGCACGCTCGTTCCTTTTTTAAAAGAGAGCCAACAACTTTGTGTGGTTTGAGTGCCGGACAAGGACTCTGGGAGATCAATGTTCAAATTCTTGCTCAGCCATAAAAACTCACCCGTGGTTTGTTTTTGTTTTTTTTGTCGTGTCAGGAGTGACTCCTGGTGTGAGAGAATTGGCCGTCTGCAAGGACGTTGCCCAGGGGACGCCTGGATGATTTTGATGTTTTTATCATCCTTGTGAGAGGCTTCTCTCATGTCCCCGCATGAGGAGCTGGAGCTGATAGAAGGAGCTCATCCGCCTCTCCCCGGATTTGAACCTGCGACCTGTCGGTCTTCGGTCCTGCCGGCACAGGGGTTTAACCCACTGCGCCACTGGGGGCTCCTTTTTTTTTCACCCGGTGAATATAGGCAAGTCAAACCCAGGTTCAGAAGAAGGCAGTAATATATCTCTCTAAATAAATTGCCAAGATAACCCTATAATTCATCCATCATAAATAAAAGTTGACTTGATAGCACAGAACAACACATTTTAAAGAACAAAGGTTGAATATCTTTCATCCAAATAATTGGGACCAGAAGTAGTTTGGATTTCAGATTTTGGAATACCATAATTTGTACATATAGGGGGACCCAAGTCCAAACACAAAATGCAATTATGTTTCATATAAAACTTATATATATAGCCTGAAAGTAATTTTATACAATATATTTAATAATTTTGTGCATGAACCATCAGAAACCATCTGCAGAAGTAGGCTTAATCTGGGAAAACTTATGTTGCCAACTTTGTTCTCTTAGTTCAATGGTTCTAAACCTGTGGGTCCCCAGATGTTTTGACATTCAAAACATTGAGAGGACAATAGTTTTATAAACAAGTGCTTTGTATACTGATTTTAACATGAAATTATATAGAGACCCTTTGTAATTCAGTTTGTTATTCACATTCATATACGGTAGTATCTGGATTGTTGATTGTACAGGTTTTTTTTGGGGGGGGGGGATATGCAAAGCCAGGGCTTTTCAAAGCATCTACAGGAAATGCCAATTCTTCTTAGTTTCAGGAAGACAATTGAAATAAAAGTGTTATATACCATTCAGCACTTTATACAATATACCATATAATGTTAAGGGCTTTTGGCTATCCTGGAGTTTTGCACTTCAAGGTTGCTGAGTGTTTGGTTAGCAAATGCTTTAACAAACAAATAAAATACTGAATCGGCATATGAAACAATGAAGCAAAATACCTGACCATCAAGCAAGGACTTCAAAAGAAAACAACCATTGCTTGCAACCTGTGAAGGTGTTCAGTTAACTATTTTCTCACATACTAACGATCTTTTCATGTTTAAGGCACTCCACGAGGAAAAGGACAAAAATCTGTGTCACCTTCCCCTGAAGATGTGTTGCCTCCTGCTCCTATAGAACCTCCTCCAATTAAACCAGGATCAGATGAATGGGTTTATATTGATGAGCCACTACCCCAAGTATGGCAATTCAAAATCCAGCAGAGCATTACGGCTAGCTAGCTAGCTGCCTGGCTTCCTCTCTTCTTTCTTTCCGTCCTCCCTCCCCCCTTTCTCTTTACTTTGCTTGCTATCCTGTGCCATTTTGAACATCAAATAGGTAAGAATTTTGCAAGCCCAGCTCACTGATTCTTGATATATGTTTGCATGGAAACTTTGGGCAGTTCTGCCTTAGAACGCTCTCAGGCTGATGTGAAAGCCATTTTTGTCTGAAGTGACTCAACGTAGATTCAAAGTTGAATAAGTGAAAAAGGCAGGCTACGTTCAGGACAATTTTGTAAAAAAATCCAATGGCAGCTCCTTTTCATCCATTCCAGACCATCTCTTGATAGACTACTCCTGCGTCAAGCTGAACTAAAATGGTGTTACAGAGTAGCTGTTGTCATCCTCTGTATTGTGCCTGATCTGTCTATACTCCCTCATCTAGTGATCCAAGAGTCGAGATCATAGCACGCCGGGAAATTATAAAGTTGAATTTTGGTGGTTAAGGATATACATTATAATGGGATTTAAAAAAAAACAAAGACAGTTAAAATGCTATAGGTTTATTCATCCTATTTGTATCCCACCCTTTCTTCTTGATGTGAATCCAGATACCAGATACTAAGTAGTGCCCGAGCAGAACAGGAATACTTAGTATGCATCAGAAGTGCCCAAATACACAACGGAACACACTTGCCAATGTAACTACATGTACATATTCACAATTCCTTAACAGCATTTTGTTGCATTTTTGCAACATGACTATGAATTAGTGAAGTTATGAAATGTAGACTGCGATACAGGATCTTGGCCATTGTCTTTTTGTTACATACCTAATATATACTAGGACCTAATGTGTCTTTTAAAAAAACTCAACAGGAAGTGCCTGAATTTTTAGTTCCTTATTGGGAAACTGTGGAGAAGACATATGTGAATAACATCAAAGCAACACTTAGGTGCCTGAGAGCTGAACAGCATGTTATAATTTATTACCTTTCAGACATAAGGTAAGTGAATGGGATTTTATGATTTTGGAATGCCTCAGATAAGTCCTGCTGCCCATGTCTGTTTACTGATGTATTGTATTGTGGTTGTGAACCACTCTGAGTCGCCCTGAGGGCTGAGAAGAGCGGTATAAAAATCTAGTAAATAAATAAATTCTTTTAATTTCACTGTTCACAGAAATCATTTCAAGGAATACTTGAAACGCCCTGACCACAAGCAAGAGTTTGTGACTCAGTGGCAAGCGGATTATAATTCAGTGGCTGATGATTTATGGGATGATGATGAAACAAAAGAAGAACTACACCAAAGAGTCACTGTAAGTGGCATCAAAAAGTGGTTGATTGGTAGCTGAACTGTTCCCATTCAAAACTCTCTTGAATGAATGGTTGTAGGTAGGAATAATTTCCTTAAATTGTTAATGGCAGGCAATTAATTGATTAATTAATTAATTTACTGCATTTATATACTGCTTTTCTCACCCCTGTGGGAACTCAAAGCGGTGTACAACAGTAATGGCAAGATTCAACGTCAACATATATATGAAACCAAAGCGTAATAACTAAAACAATAACATATAACTACAAATTAAACCTTAAAATCATATTAAACATAGATCATAAACAGACATTTAAAATTAAAATATAGAATTAAAACAACTTAATACAGCATTAAAATCACAAAAGTCACTCAAGTCTCCTTGAAACCTGAAGAATAGAGAAATCTGACACTTAGAAACTCATCTCATTAGACTACAGAATTCTGAACTGAACGTTTTGCAACATCTTCTCTTAGCTGATTACTTGAAAAGATACTATGCCATAAAATTATTGCTCCAGCCTTCCAGTAGACAAAAAAACCCAAAACATTTAAGTAGTGCTTTCCAAGTGTATATTTATTATTATTATTTATTAAATTAATTTATATACTCATTTCTCCTGGTGCAGAACCCAAAGCAGCTTTCAAGCACAATAAATTAAAAACTTATACAGTAAATTTAAAAACAATTCAAACAAATTTATAGAGCCTATCTTGTTTGTAACTTGGGGGCTACCTGTCCTCTCCATGTGTTTAGAAGCCATCTTCCTCCTACATGAACCCATGTATAACCAAAGCAATAAAACCATTAATAATACATAAAGGTAAGACTAAAAATCATTACACATTAAAATCATTACACATTAAAATGATCTATATATAAACATCAATTTAAAATTTGTAGGAATACTGTCCTCTTAAGATCTTATGTTGGAATATCTAATCAGTGCAGGAATCTAGCTTAAAACTGTGACAAAAGAGAACAAAAGAAAAGAATTCAACTTGCATCGTTTATCTCTGAAGACACACCGCTAATGTGGCTGCTGACCACAACACCTGTTTAAGATACTAGAGGGTGGGAAATTTATGATAACCTTCAGTTTAGCAGCTTGGTGGGTCAGGTGAAAAAACAGTAAAGTGACCTAAAAGAAGAAAAATATTATGCTTTGAAGAATTTTCCACATTGTGAAGCATAGCGCCCTTTTTTCTATGTCTGTTTCCGTGTCAGTCATACAACCACAAGGATGAGAGGAATAAAAATAAGTAAAATCTATCAGCATCTGGGGGGGAAAATTAACTCTACAATTGAATCATTTTGTAGGCTACGTTCTCATCAAACAGAAAAGGAATGGGTTGTTGTAGGTTTTTTCGGGCTATATGGCCATGGTCTAGAGGCATTCTCTCCTGACGTTTCGCCTGCATCTATGGCAAGCATCCAGAGGTAGTGAGGTCTGTTGGAACTAGGAAAAAGGGTTTATATATCTGTGGAATGACCAGGGGGAGACAAAGGACTCTTGTCTGCTGGAGCTAGGTGTGAATGTTTCAACTGAACACCTTGATTAGCATATAATGGCCTGACAGTGCCTAGAGCAAACTTTTGTTGAGAGGTGATTAGATGTCCTTGTTTGTTTCCTCTCTGTTGTTGTGCTGTTGTAATTTTAGAGTTTTTTAATACTGGTAACCAGATTTTGTTCATTTTCATGGTTTCCTTCTTTCTGTTGAAATTGTCCACATGCTTATGTATTTCAATGGCTTCTCTGTGTAGTCTGACATGGTAGACAAGTCTACATAGGTACCACCAAACGCAGTATTGCCCAAACATGAATCAAGGAACATGTAAGGCTCTGCAGACTACTTCAACCAGAGAAATCAGCCATAGCAGAGTACCTGATGAACCAACCTAGACACAGCATTTTATCTGAGAACACAGAAATGCTGGACCACTCTCACAACTTTAGTCTAATAAATTTAGTCTAATAAATTTTTGTTGTTGTTGTTCTGATCTTTTTAGGATTTACGGGACCGTCTGTGGGATATCTGTGAAAATAGAAGGGATGAAGCTGAGCAAGAGCGTTGTGCTATCATGAATGATGGCTGGTTGCCTGACCGAATGGGGCTTTTGATGAATCACATTTTTTCACTTATGCAGGTCTGGGATCATATTTTTCACTTATACGGGCCTAGGATGCTCTCTTGCTCACTCTGTGAGGCATCTGGGCCCTTAACTGAACTAAATGTAATGGATGGGAAAACATCTTCAGCCCTCAAGTTACAACACACTCCTGTCTTTTCTACATTGGCAAGGCTGAGTTTCCACCTATGCAGCTTGTTGCCTTTAGTCTCTCTATATTGTTTAACCTTTGTCAAAATGACCTTCGATTCATCATTATTCATCCAGCTTGAGACTATGCTTGGGAAAATGCCCTGCAGTGCAGATGAAAATCTATGCCACAACTTGCATTATGTGGCATTTCACCACAGCAAAAACCATTACCTACATTGCTTGAACTCTTAAAGGGGCAAACCCGCTATCTTGTAAGAAAACATTTTTCCAACTTTCTGTAGTTTCTCTATACCAATGAACAGACTTGAGCTCTTCAGTTGAATTGGGAGAAAATCAATGAAGGTATTGACTTGGTTCCCTAAGTCTCCACACTATTAACACCTGTTTTAGTAACAGGTGGATTCCTGGAGTTGGGCTAATAGTATTTGGAGTCCCTTCCAAATTTGTGATTCTATGAAATTGGTCCAGTCTTCAGTTGGCAGAATAAAGCCTAGCATTTGGTCAGCTCATCTTTTTCTGTCTCTGATCTAAAGACCATGATCTGTCAAAACCAAGCCTGCAACATTCATTCAATGCTGAGCAAAAGAGGATCATGTCTCAACCTTTGGCCAGGTGTTCCCCCTCCCCTCCAGTTATTTTTGTGACTGTGGTTTTGTGAATTTTCCCATGAATACACCCTTTTTTCAGTTATATATTTAGCGGCATCTGTTCTAATAATAAATCAAAAGTATGGCAGGTGCATAGTGTTTCTGGTGTATGTTTTTAAAAAATCAATATGTTGTACTTGGAAAAATCCACTTCACACAGCTGCTCTTTATACATTTAACCATAATGATAAAGTACAGTTAGGGAGTTTGGAAATATCTTGACTTATCAGATGTTCTGGGGGCATTGTTCCCCATTTGCTTATACTGTTTACATTTAAGCATTTAGATTTAGATTACTGCAATGTGCTGTATGTGGGGTTGCCTTTGCAGACTGTTCAGAAGCTTCAATTGGTCCAACGGGCAGCAACCAGATAGCATACAGGGAGCATACCACCCCCTGTTATGTCAGCTCCACTGGCTGCCAGTTTGCTACCGAGCACAATTCAAAATGCTGGCTTTGGCCTATAAAGCCCTAAACAGTTCTGCCACAGCTTACTTGCCTGAACGTATCTCCCTCTATGATCCACCTTGAAGGTTAAGATCATCAGGGGAGGCCCTGCTCTCGATCCCACCACCCTTGCAAGTGTGATCGGTGGGGACGAGAGACAAGGTCTTCTTGGAGGTGGCTCCCCATCACTCCCTAATGAAATCAGGTCAGCCCCCTCTCTCCTATCCTTTAAAAAAACTTAAATCATGGTTGTGGGACCAAGCAGCAGACGCAGCAATAATAATGTAAATGACTAACCATCGACAGACCTCGAATTGGTCATAATTCAAGGTCTGACCACTGACAGACCTCAAATTGTGACTTTAGATTTCAATTTGGATTTGTTTACATTTTTAAATTGATGTTTATAATTTGATGTTTTTAACTAATGTTTTAATTGTGATTTTATTACTATTGTTGTTTGGCATCTGTTGGTTGCCAGTTATGAGCCGCCCTGAGTCCCTCCTCCCACCCCCAGGGGATAAGGACAGGATATAAATGTCTGAAATAAATATAAATATAAATACATGCCATGGAATGTCAATTTTGTTATAGGAAAGGGGGCAGCCGGGAAGTGGGGGGGGGGGTGCTTGTTCTCCATAATTGCATTGGATCCTAAAAAATATTTGATGAGTGGAACTATTTCTGAGCCCATTTAATAAAATATAACAGTCTTTTAATGTTTTAGGAATTGCTTTGTGAAGAAGAATTGCTTTTGGGGTAAAGTGGCAGAAATATTTGATTAAAATATTTGCTTCTCTTGTACATAATGAAGAATGAACTGGATCGCTTCCAGGATACCAAGAGACTTTTACACGACTATTACAGAGGAATGGAAGGCAAAATTCCAACAGACAGTAGCACCGAGTTTATCAGGATACCTTTGATAGAACTAGTTGAAAAAGAACAACTCCTGGAAGAGGGCAAGACCTACAGGTAAAGTAGAATTATTATTGTTACTGTTATTATTATTATTATTGATCACTAAGACTTTCTCACACCACATGCATTGTTTCATGTACAATAAATTCATGTCTTCCATTTGAAATTACTTCTCATTTTCCATGTGATAACAATTTATAAGGGAGCCCCCGGTGGCGCAGTGGGTTAAAGCACTGAGCTCCTAAACTTGTTGACTGAAAGGTCGCAGTTTCAAATCCAGGGAGCGGCGTGAGCAACCGCTGTTAGCCCCAGCTTCTGCCAATCTAGCAGTTCAAAAACATGCAAATGTGAGTAGATCAATAGGTACCGCTCCGGCAGGAAGGTAACGGCGCTCCTTGCAGTCATGCCAGCCACATGACCTTGGAGGTGTCTACAGACAATGCCAGCTCTTCGGCTTAGAAATGGAGATGAGCACCACACCCCAGAGTCCGACATGACTGGACTTAATGTCAGGGAAAAACCTTTACCTCTACCTTACCATGTATAAAGTTGTATAACCATACTGTCTGTAACAAGAATGCAAATGCACATTCTGAGAAATGCATTAATAAAGCTTGCTCATTTCTCTCTCCCTTCCTTTCCCACTTTTTTTTAAAGAATCCCTACAATTGCTCACAGATCTCCTTCTCCAGAAGTGAACAGGGAAAGAATGAGAGCTATTCCTGTGAAACTCAAGGAAGATCTGTTTTCTGAAAGTGCCATATTTAATGTTGTTCCAGATGAGAAACTAATCATGGAGACATGGCACAATGTTGTAACAGCAATTACTAACATGGTAAGGAAATCCTGGGTTGCTGAACAGTTCCTGGATGGCTAATGTGTTTGTGATGTAAGTCCATGGTGGGTAACTGCAGTGGATCCAGGGGCCAGTGTTCTGTCTGAGGCCTTAGAAGAATGTGGGACCAGGGTACAAATCACTGTTCAACCATGGAAACTTTCTGTGTGTCCTTGGGTTAGTCCTGACATAGGCAGACGTCGACTCTCCCTCCAGGTGTTTTGGACTTTAACTCCCACAATTCCTAACAGCCATTTTGGGAGTTGAAGTCCAAAACACCTGGAGGGAGGGCCAAAGTTTGCCCATGTCTGGGATAGTCATTGCTTCAGCCTCAGTTGCTTCACAATATTCTTTCTTTAATCAACTTCTCACAGTTACAGTCTGAATGATTATACAGAGTTAAAAAGAATGATCTATCAGTGTTGGGTGATCCAATATGGTTTTAGTACTGGAGTAGCCCTCCATGAGGCCAGAGTTTGACTTTTCTGACTTGAAATCCTAAAAATCTCGTAGATCCTGGCTCGAATCTCCATTCAGCCATGATAGCCCAAGAGGTGATTTAGGACAAGTCACACAGACTGAGCCTCAGAGCAAGGCAATAGTAAACACTTTCTGAACCAGTCTTGCCTCAAATAACTGTGAGAGGCTTACCTTAGGGATTGTCCGCTCCTGATGTACATCACAATTAAAAAAAAACATGTTGATTGTTGTCACTTATGTATTTAGCATAGCTTTGTTTATACAGCTTCTTGGCAATTTTTCTAGAATGAAACTTGTTCTAAAATATGTATATTTAAAAATTTAAGGTTACTTCAGAGATACAGTCTTTTGAAGCTGAGGAAGAAAAAGAACGCCTTCAGCAAGAAATGAAGGAAAAAGAGCGTTTAAAATCTTCCCAAGCCATTGCTGGCAAAGGTGGAAAAGAAGGGAAAGGAAAAGGGAAAGGTGGAAAAGGAGGCAAGGAAGGGAAAGGTGGAAAGGAAGGGAAAGGTGGAAAAGAAGTCAAAGGAAAGGAATCCAAAGATACCAAGAAAGGGAAGAAGAAAAGTAAACAAGGTATGGTGATGGGTGTGGTGTGGGATTCTGAATTGATGCAAACTTATTAAAGGAAGAGAAGGATTTTTTTTAAAAAAAAGGTTTTGCTTGTTGTGCCATACTTTAGTAGCCTGTGGCTGAATGCCAGCCTCAGAAACAGAAAAATGAAGTAGAAGGGATACTTTCATATCTTGCGCTCCCTGTGTAGAAGTTTGTAATCAAGCATATTTAGAGATTGGAACACTGTTGTTTGAAGTAGTCCATTGCTCATCTGCCTTTTAAAAATTTGCTAGGCTTTGAATCACTCGACATATTTGTAACTACTGTGAAATGCTTTGCAGTTATTATTTATTTCTTTAATTTGTATTCTTTTCTTCAAAGAGCTTAAGGTAACATATATAACTTTTTTCTTGAAGGTGCTTCTCCTCCAGTGCCAGAAGCAACACCAATTCCTTTATCCCCAGAAGAATTAAAGAAGTTAGAACTGAAGCATAAAATGAAACAGGAATACTTTGCTGCACTAGATCATGAAGGTATAAATTTATTATGGTTATGCAAATTTGGGAACATTTCAGCACTGGCAATTCAAGCAATGTCAAAGCTGGAAAATAGTGGGAAAATAGGCCACAAATCAATTATTTCGGATGCTACCATAACGTAACTGCCTGAGTACATTGCGGATGTCATGTTTGAGCAATTGTATAGCTAACCATAATTTGCTGCCTTAACACATATAAAAGTGACTCATAGCTAAGATATCTAATGTGCTTCCGAATAAAGTTTTGCACCTGAAAGGTTTTCTTTTGTAAGCAGAAAGAGGCCTTGAAGTAGAGAAACACATTAATGATGGTTTGTTTGGCCTTATGTAATTCTTAGCTGTGGTCATCTCACTATTATTATTATTTGAAACACAACAAGATGAGTTCACAGCAGACACTCTGCTGGCTGTTGAATTGGATCACTATTATTATTATTATTATTATTATTATTATTATTATTTATACCCAGCTTTTTCTCACTACAAAGAAAACTCAAAGTAGCTTACATTGAAAGCATTTCAGTACAATTTAAAATCTACAAATACACAAACATTAAAACAGAATTAAATGTCAATGGTTTTTTTAAAAAATGTTACAATCCATAAAAACTGGTTAAAAATATATTCAAAGCTAAAACCACATTACCCCTAACTTGATCTTTAAAACCTTCTTCTTTAAAAGCCAGTCTGAATAAAAAGGTTTTAGCCTGCTGCCTGAATGACAGCAAGGAGGGAGGGGGGCGGGTATTCTGGCTTCCCTGGGCAGGGAGTTCCAGAGTTGAGGGACAGCCACCGAGAAGGAAGTCCTGCTCTCTCATTCCCACCAACTGGGCTTGTGATGGAGGTGGCACTGAGAGAAGGGCCCGGGCAGGTTTATGCAGGGAGATGAGGCCAGCCAAATAGCCTGGACCTGAGCCATATAGGGCTTTAAAGGTCATAACCAGCACTTTGAATTGTGCCCAGAAACAAGCTGGCAGCAAGTGGAGCTGCTGCAACAGTGGGGTTGTCTGCTTCCTTTTGCCAGCCCCAGTGATCAACCTGGCTGTAGCTTTTTGGACCAGCTGAAGTTTCTGAACGCTCTTCAAAGGCAGCCTCATGTATTATAGTAATCCGGATAGAATGTAACTAAGGTGTGTACCACCATGGTCAGATCTGGCTTCTCAAGGAACGGGTGCAGTTGGTGCACATGTTTTAATTGTGCAAAGGGCTTCATGGCCACCACAGATACCTGGGTCTCCAGGTTCAATGCTGAATCAAGAAGTACATCCAAACTGCAGGCCTGTGTCACCAGAGGGAGCTAACCCCATCCAGCACAGGCTGGATCACTGGCCAGTAGCACCTCTGTCTTGTCTGGATTAAATTTAAATTTGTTTGCCCTCATCCAGTCCATTAGTGATGACAGATACTGCTTTAGGATCAGGACACTTCCTTGGCATTAGATTAGTAGTAGAGTTAGGTGTCATCTACATATAGGTGGCAACATATGTAGAACCACTGGATGACCTCTTCCAGTGGTTTCATGTATATGTTAAACAGCATAGGGGACAAAATGGAACCCTTAGGAACCCCACAGGTCAATGGCCAGGGGTTTGACCAGGAGTCTCCCTCTGAGTACGGCCAGAGCAGGATTTGAGCAGGAATCCCCCTCTTTGTACAGCCCTCCAGGAAGGACAGAAGCCACTGTAAGACAGTGCCTCCCAGTCCCATCCCAGTGAGATGACCCAGAAGGATACCATGGTCAATAGTATTGAAAGCCACTGAGAGGTCCAGAAGAACCAACAGGGACACACTTCCCCTGTCCAGCCAGGGCAATCAAAACTATCTCTGTTCCATAACCAGGTGTGAAACCAGATTGAAATGGATCTAGAAAATATATTTCATCTTGAAACCCTGGAATTGGGAGACCACCACATGCTGCAAAACCTTGCTCAGAAAGGGAAGGTTGGACAGTGGCCAATAGTTATCCATTATGGAGCGGTTCATGGATGGCTTTTTAAATATAGGTCTCACAACTGCTTCCTTTAGGCAAGTTGAATTCTACCTTGTTCCAAGGAGGCATTGACCACCACTGCCACCCACTCTACCAGTCCCCCTCCAGCCTATTTGATCAGCCAGGAAGGACAAGGATCTAGAATACACGTGGTAGCTCTCACTTCTCCAAGGATCTTGTCCACATCCTTAGGCTGCACTGATAGGAAAATATCCATCAACACTGGACAAGCAAGAGTAACAGTTACATCCATTGGAACTGTATCAATAACAGAATCCAAGTTGTAATAGATCTGAGCAACTTTATTTGCAAAGTGCCATGCAAGTTCTTCACAGCGGGCTGTCGAATGGTCGGTATTTTCTCTTAAGGACTAGTATGTAAAGCCCTCTGACCACTCAGAACAGCTCCGGTGAGTTGTTGTTTGCAGATGCAATGGTGGCATCAATAAATGATTTTTTGTTGCCTCTATTGCCACAGAATAGGCTTTCAAATACATTCTAGCCTGTGCTCGGTCAGATTTGCTTGAAGTTTTTTTTCAACGTTGCTCTAGTCTCTATCTCACTTGCTTCATCACCACCAACCCCTTGGAGAACCAAGGGGCTGGTTTGGCTCTGTTCTGTGAGAGGAGACATTCAAGAACACTTATGTCCAACTCATCTCAGACTATGGTTCCATGTCATGTATGCAGGTAATAATAATAATAATAATAATCATCATCATCATTTACACCCCGCCTCCATCTCCCCAAGGGGACTCGGAGTGGCTTACATGAGACCAAGCCCAGCAATACAATACATCAATATAAACAGAACAAAGCAATAAAATGTGAGAAAATAAAATTCAAGATTTAGCTATCACTACATATTGCTAACCACTATTAAGGAAACCAAATGATGGTTAAATATCTACGTCTCCATCAGGTCCTTATTTGAGAAAAATAAGTTATACATCTCAGATTATTTCCAAAATAATGGCTAATTTTAAGTGTCGGCTATAAAATTTACCTTTGATTTTGTATTTTTGCATATTCTACTCCAACTCTTTAAAAAGTGGAGGCTGCAAAATCTCGACTTGAGCTGTTAAAGGTTAAAGCGCTAGCCTTCATGGATGATCTGCATTCAAAAGCAGAAGTTACATACAGGAATATGGAAAAGTGGCTTGGAGAGAGATTTCTGATTGAAATGTCCAGGTACCTGGTGGTTATTAGTATTATATTGTAGTGAATGAAATCTGGCGCAAGATGGTTTGTTTAAGAAAAAATATATAAAAATATACATTTGGGAAGGTACGAATTTTATTTGATATTAAAAGGGAAGCAATTTTTGTACTTCTTTATTTTTCCCCCTTCCGCCCTCTATAACACCTCCTGTGTTATTCTAGAAGGCCCCTAAACTCCCTAGAGAAGTGAGGCTTAGAGCTGTTAGAGATGGTAATATTCAAATATTTCATACTCGAAAGTGATAATAAATAATTTGCAAGGTGTTCTCCCTGTTAAATATTTTTATTTAGTTGTTATCCACAGCACAAAGTTTTCCAGGAAATTACTGTGTGCAGAAATACACATTTTGGGTGAAAATTATGGAGGGTTTGCACACACAAAAAAAACAGACTGTTGCCAGATGGTCATGTGTGTGTTGCTTCCAATAATAAATCTTAATTATAATTTATAATTTATTTATTTAGTTGTATTTACTTTATTTTTATTCCCATAGGGACTCAAGGTAGCTAACAGTGACATAACACAATACAATAGAATTTAAATACAAGGTGAATGCCTATACATATGAATATAAAAATGTTTTTTAAAAAATTCAATGTTTTTTGTCATGAAATATAACAGATGTGGCCTAACAGCATATTTATTTTTTATTTATTTATTTACGCTATTTCTGCTCCGCCCATATTAGCCTGAAGGCAACTCAGGGCAGCGTACAAGTCAGCACAATTCGATGCCATATATGTAAAAATACATACATTAATAAAAGTAGAAAAAAACATCACAATGCATTTAAAACCATAAAAGCAATAAACAATAAAAAATTTAAAAACGATGTCTTTGTGTTCAATCCTCATCTGTTCAATCGTCTTAGAATACCAATTTTAGAATTCTGTAGACTTTTTTTTCCAATTTTTTTTGTTACAGTGTTGACAAATTAACTGAGGTTGCTCGCAACCACATTGAAACATCTACCAGAATCCAATATGAACTTGTTCTGGAAGGGACCGAGTTTTACATTAATGGGGATATCAAAGTATTTCCGGATGCAGTCCCTCCGCCTCGTCCTCCATCTGTGGAATCTCCTACAGTTGACACTCTGACTATTTCACAGCTTAGCACGCTTCACAAGCAGTTTCTGAAGGTGGCACCTAAAGGTAGGACATTGTACATTCAACGACAACATTTATTACAGTCCATTGACCCATCAGTGAACAAACACTCATTGCTGTTTTTGTTGTACATTTGTAAAAGTAAATCAGTGACTTTCTTTGCCAAAAGGTTTACACCTATTGTAGCTTATACTGGAATTCACATGTGTATCCATGTGCCGTCATATCGCCTGTCAACTTATGACAATCCCATGAATGTCATACTACTTTTCTTAGGCAACGAATGCTCAGAAGTGGTTTTGTCAGATCCTTTTTCTGAAATATAGTCTACAGCACCTGGGATTCATTGCCTGTTTCCCATCCAACTGCTAATCAAGGTTGACATGCGTAGCTTCCAAGATAAGATAACATCTTGTGCCTTTAGGCAGCAAAAGGAGTGTTTCTACTAGACTAAAAGTACCAATAAGTTATTTAATGTAAAGTATTGAGAACTCTATGACATACTAGCAATGCAGCATTAAAGAGGTTTCAAGGTTGTCTGGGGGCAAGCAAGTACCTTTTTTTCAACAGGAAAAGAAATGGCTTTTAATAAGGTGTTCTATTGTCTGAGTTTGTTGTTCCTGTTTTAAGTAGCTCAGTATGTTGATTTCAATGTTACTTATAATTTAAGTAAATTCACATTTTTAGTTTTAATTGTACCTATTTTAACTTTAAAAACCACCCTAAGTCCCAAAGCTATGGAAAGAGCAGGATGTTCTTTATCAACAATACAACAACAATAATATATGACAGTAATATTTATTGGAACTAGACAACTAGGAAATTGTGTTTTGGATTGCTATCTTCAACTTCTTTAAGGCTGGAGAAATGATATTCTTGCTTGCTTAGGTAACTTGTTTTTTTTAAAAAAAAATCCTGCAATCAAAGTATATTTTTTGCTTGAGGCCTAAAAGTTATAAAATGTGTCACCAGCTTAAGAAATTATGTTCCCTATTGGAGAAACCGCTTCTAAGAGGCTCTTTATATCAGCATAAAAGATATAGGGCAGAATCTTGATGGTGATATGTGCTCACATACTCTGGGGCTATGTGAGTTCATGCCTTTTTGGAAGGTCATGGGAGGAAGTATTCAATATCTCCTTTGAGATCCTTCAGTGAAGATCAAGACAGGTGATACCAGCTCTCTTCTTCCAGCTTCCAATTTGCAGACATATTCTGCCCAGTTACCTCCCACCTTCCCAAACCAATAAATAACCATGAGGGCATCCTCTGGCACTGGAAAGCTGACCAAGTTTTCTTGGGCTGAGAGTGTGTCACTTGCCGATGGTTTTTGTGGCAGAGCAAGAGAATCATACCCTGGTCTCTAGAGTATAGTCCAATGTTCACACCACTACATCAGTGGTTCTCAACCTGTGGGTCCCCAGATGTTTTGGCCTACAACTCCCAGAAATCCCAGCCAACTTACCAGCTGCACTACATCAAAACAATCTTAAAGATAACTTACAGAGTCCCAGTCCACGTGCCATAATCTGACTGCTCCTCCCAACTGATGCAGACCAATTTAATAACTGAGATGTATTTATTTATTTGCCACATTTGCATCCCGCCCCTCTCACCCCGAAGGGAACTCAGAGAGGCCTTACAAAGGCAACAATTCAATGCATTAAAATCCAAAATAATTAAAACATCGAACATTAAAACATTAATTAAAATCACACAATCCAGGCCATCTTCCAAGGTCCATCCAAGTCGTCATTATGATATTTTGTAATTTCTTATTGCACTGCTCAAATTTACTGACCAAAAGCTTGGTCCTAAAGCCATGTTTTTAGTTTTTTTTTTCCTGAAGGTCAGGAGGGAGGGCACCAATCTGATTTCATCAGGGAGAGAATTCCATAAATGAGAGTCCCTGTCCCCATCAGTCGCGCTTGTGAGGCGGGTGCAACTGAGAGCAGGGTCTTCTCCGATAATCTTAGCCTCCGAGGTGCATCATAGAGGGAGATACATTCGGACAGGTAAGCTGGGCCAGAACTGTTTAGGGCTTGATAGACTAAAGCCAACATTTGGATTGTGTTCGGTAGCAGACTGGCAGCCAGTGGAGCTGACCCAACAGGGGAGTTGTATGCTCTCTGTAAGTGTTATGTGAGTATTGACTCATCATTTAAAACTTTATTCAGGCAATTTCTTCTCATTGGAAGTAACAATTGAATCTTGGCAAAATAATTCTTGGACAATTTTTTTTAACTGCCGTGATAAGGTGGAAAGTGCCTACACTGTTGTTTTAGTACAGTAGAAGAAAAGCACAGGTGAATGCTATGCCTTTCGTTCAGGTGACCACAAATCTGACTGGAAACCTAGGGTCAGTCACTTCTGGGCAGACCCATGGATGAGTATGAGGATCTTCAGATGTCCTAACTCGTTTTTCAAAGAACTGAAGTCAATTTGGAAGAGTTGTCTATAAGTACCTGTTGACTTCAGAAAGTAAACAAAATGTTAACATGAGTGTTTCTCCTGTCATATAATTGTCTTTAGATGTCTATTGATGTATATTCCAGCTACATTTGTTTTTCAATTTGTGTCTTCAAAAATTGCTTGGTGCACTTTTTATCTTAATGTGGAAATATGCAGTGTTGTACCCAGAAGTGTTTTGTGTTTGTTTTTTATTTTGGATTTGGAATACTTGCATATATTTAATGAGATATCTTGAAAATGGGACCCACGTCTTCACTCAAAAATCATTTATGTTTCATATACTCTTTATACCACTGATGTTAGGAATAACAGGCCTATTTTCAATTTCATAAACTAAAATTTACTGTCATTTTCCTTTGCTGACCCCTTCAGCTATATTACATTAAACAGAAAAACAATAGTATTGTGGAGGAAATCAACAGAAAAGGGGAAACAATAGAGAGAAACTTCTGTTCTATGTACCCAATACTATTTTGACTCAGAGCTCAGCTAATTTCGGTGGCCTCAAAATATTTGTAGCCTCAAAAAAAAGATCAGATAACGTAGAGAAGTTCAGCAAGTAGAAAGAAAAGCACTCTGCTTTTAATATAGGAGACCAAGTTATATTACATATTCATAATTATTTATTCTGGAAATAAAGTTTTCATTTGGTGGAACATTAACAATCCTAATATTTTTACCAGGCTTGAAAAGATAGCTTTAGATTGCATCTTAAACAAAACCACAAATACTCATATTTTTGTTTTCCGCACTGCTCAGTTTGGCAGGAAGGAAAGGAAGAACTGGAAAGGAATATGGATTATGAGATTGGTTATGATTCTACGATAAGACGGAGCGGATCATTTAGTGTAATTTATTAGTGTGTATTAGTGATATGTTGATTTTTAGTGTGTATTAGTGATATGTTGATTGTAAATTGTCTTTTATATGTTGTACACCGCCGCGAGTCGCCCTAGGGCTGAGAGCGGCGGTCAATAAATGCAGCAAATAAATAAATAAATAAATAAATAAATAAATAAATAAATAAATAAGAAGAGAATTCTTTCCCAGTTCAGATTGAAACATGAGCTAGAAAGCAATATCTGATTGTAATGCTTATCTTTTTTTTTTAAAATGAGGGATACAATTTACTGTAATTTCTTTGCTGAGATAAGGAATGCTGATGTGAAACAAAGAGTACCTAAACACTGTAGGATTAATACTGTTTGATACTACTTTAACTGCCTAATGCTTTGGAATAATGGGAGTTGTACCATAGCTTTCCAAGGTTTTCAGCTTTCTGTGCCAGAAAGTCCTGGGTGCCTCACCAAACTATAACTCCCAGGATTCCAGTGCTGAGTGAGACTAATTAAATGTGTCACTTGGTACAAAGCAAGCATATTAGTCACACAGCATTTCAGAAAGTGCAGCCAGTATGGAACAAAAGAAAAAAAATCTCTGTAGCACACTTTCTGGATTGTCTTAGAAGTAACATAGTACTAGGGCAGTGGTTCTCAATCTGTGGGTCCCCAGGTGTTTTGGCCTACAACTCCCAGAAATTCCAGCCAGTTTACCAGCTGTTAGGATTTTGGGGAGTTGTAGGTCAAAACATCTGGCGACCCACAGGTTGAGAACCACTGTACTAGGAAAATTCTTGCACTTTCATGAGTGGTAAGTTGACAAAATGCAGGCGGAAGCAGGAAAACCCTCTCTATAAGGAGTCACCTACCCCAATGTTCATGCTTCCTAAGATATTAGTAGATGATCAACAACTACCATCCTGGGTTTTGATAGAGGTGGTATCTATGGCAGATAGGAAGGTGAACCCAGTTACCTTTGTCTTTGTTGAAGAAAGGAGAAAACAGTTGTGTGAGAGTCAGAACAATTTGTGCTAGGAGGGGAGCAATTACAATGGGCACATCACCAGTCAGAGAGATGGCTCCATTGAGAAGTGCATAGTGCATTTTAAAATGTTATGTTTTAAAATAATAAAAACATCACAGTTAAATAGTGGTATTAAAAACATTTAATACTGAGTTCTGTTTAAAACGTTTATAGCCATAGCAGCGCTGAAGCAATTGAAAAGCAAGAATGTCACCTCCAGCAATCGAATGTATTTCAAGAAAAATCGACAGTTTCAAAAAACATGGTTGTCTAAATACCCTTGGCTAAAATATGACAGTGACAGGGGCACAATGTACTGTGCTTTATGTCGGAAACATAATGTGGATTTAGGAGAGAAGACACACAACTTTTGTTCTGGGACTGATGATTTCATAATTGAAATGATCAGTGACCACCATAGTAGTGAAGCTCATGCTTGGGCAACCTGTATGGAAGAAGCTAGTAGTTGTGCACCAAACACAGCTACCACTGAGCAGATGCTAAAGAGCATGAGTAAAACAACCCTAGGAAGAATAGAAAACCTCTTCAGAACATGTCATGCTATTGCCAAAACTGGGCGCCCCTTCACAGATCTGGACTGGATATGCCAATTGGATGATATGAAAGGGGTAGACATTGGTTCCATATTTAGAAATGACAAAACAGCAAGAATCTTCATTCATTTTATTGCTGAAGTGGAGCGCAGGGTCTTGAAAGAGAAATTGGAAAAATGCAAGTTTTTCTCACTGATTAGCGATGGCATTACAGACAGTGCAAACAAAGAAGCTGCCCTGGTATATGTACGTTTTGCAAACCAAGGAAAGATCCATTGCCAAATTGTTGGAGTTCAGTCTGTGGAAAGGTGTGATGCCTCCACTGTGAAAAATGCCATCGTGAAACTGTTACAGACCAATTTGCAGCTCAGTCTGTCAAGCCAAGATTGGGCCAAAAAACTCATTGGCTTTGCAAGTGATGGTGGAGACATTATGGTGGGACAAAATAATGGTGTGGCTAAATTACTGAAGGAAATCCAGCCACGTATTCAGAGTGTGCATTGTCTTATACATCGACTCGAAATAGCTTACAAGGCAGCTCTGCAGAGCATCCCACTATATGTTGTTGTGACAGGTTTCTTGAAAAACATATATTATTTTTATCACAACTCTCCATCAAACAAGAACAACCTCAAGATTGTTTATGAAGCTCTCAAACTACGACTTACAGTCCCTTCTCGAATTGGTGGCACCCAATGGCTCTCTCGTTTGCAGACAGGTCTTCAGATCATTCTTAAAGGATATCCAGCAATTGTCCTACACTTAAATAAGGTAAATGCTCCTTTAAACCATACATGAGTTGAAGAAATAAATTTAAAATTGGGTTAGTAATATTTTTGGTTAATTTCACTGAGTTGTTTTTTTTCCTTGTTGAGTTCCAGATAGAAGAGGAGCCATGTTCTTCAAATCAACAGAAAGCCAAAGACTTCTTAAAGCTCCTTCTGAGGACAAACATTATTAAGTTTTCACACTTCTTGCTGGACGTCATTAATGTCCTCAACATTTTATCTCGTGTTACTCAGGATCAGAACTCTTCTATTGCAGATGTGTTTGCAACATTACAGTCCACACAAGAAACTCTCCAAATGTATCAAGAAAGGTTGTACACATTTGGTGGATGCTACTTATTATTGTTTTTCACTATTTTTAAATCAATATGTATAGTCCATTTCTTAAACTGTTTATTTTTTAGATTGGGACCAAGGGAGCGTCAGGTGGAAACTGTCACACACTTTCATGGATATCAACTTATAGGAGATGGCAATATATCAGCAGTACGGATAGAATTGTTAAGCAGTCTTTTGAATCAGCTACTTGATTGTTTTTGTGATGCTAGTGAAGCTGTTCTGAGAGCAAGTGCTATTGGAAGTTTTAAGCTGTGGCCAGACAAAATCAAATCAGGTACAAAAAAAACCCCCATGATTTTAATATATATTGAAATACGACAATTATTTCAATCAGCATTCTCATTGCTACAGACTTTGGCGAAGTGGAAGTTTCTGTTCTGTTGAAGTATTATGATTTGATCCTGGAATGTGCCAATGTGAAAGTTAATGAAATTGAAACCGAATGGAATATGTTGAAAGCGGAGCTATATAATCGGTAATGAGGAAAATTAGCATACATTTATGTTTTTTGTAATGTAAATTGATTTTAAAGCTAGAATATTTAATAACAAGTGTTCTTCTTTTTAGATATCAAAACATCCGGAGCTTGACATGGGACCTGGTGAACAGAGAATATTTTCATAAATATCCAAACATCCTCACCCTCATAGATCTAGTTCTGACACTGCCAGCGAGTTCCAATGAAGCAGCTCGAGGTTTCTGCCAAATGAAGCTTACAGTGATGCAGAAACATTCAAAGCAAATATTTGAAAGCATGAGTGATCTCATGGTTATTCAGATGAATTCTCCAGATATCAACAACTTTGATCCCCAAAAAGCTATTCAGTTGTGGAATATTTCTTGCCAAAAGAACAGAAAATTGCAGGCTGTTCAGCCTGAAAGAGCAGATTATTCATCTGACTCTGAATGGGAAACAGAAAGTTCACTTGGTAGTGATTAGCGTGCCTTCCATATAAATAGTTTTAGCAATGTGCATAGATTTTTGAAATGGATTTGTAATCATTTCAGTAAACATAAGTCAGGTAAATTGTGAGCCACACTTACAGTCATTATACTAGGATTATGAAATACATTTTATCATTTTGAGGCTCTCTTCCTCCATGTCCATTGTAGTTATGAAAACGGAATGTAAAATGTAAAGTAGGCGAAGTTGAAAAGTAGTTTGAATACTGAAATACAATTTAAAAAAGAAAGAAAATATTCATTTTCTGAGAATAGTGAGATATTTCTGTTATGTTTGAAATTCCAAGTATCACAGGCTAAAATGAGAAGGAGCTCTTTGCCAAATGGCAGTGTTTCCCAGATTGTCAAGAACAGTGTCTTCCCTGTAATTGTCTTGAATTCTGTATACTGTTATACATTATAGAGAAAGTTACAGAATTCTGATATAGATTGTAGACTGGGGAGACTGATACAGGAATTATACTCTAAAGAAAAAAATAGGGTCCGAGTTGGCAGAAAGGATTCGCTGACAGAAGCCTTTTCAACAACAAGCAGAGTAAAACAGATGTGTGTATTGGCTCCTACTCTATTTAACATCTATGTGAACAATCTAGTGCCTTGCTTAGCCAAAACTGACTCTCCTTCACCAGCAACCAGGAACAGAAAGATTTACATCCTGATGTATGCAGATAACCTAGTGCTCCTATCCCTTTCATGGCTGGGTCTTAAAAAATCTCCTGAAGGCTTTCAGTAAATACTGCCAAGAAGAATATCTGTCAATAATCTACTCCAAGACTAAGGTGACGGTTTTTGGATGACACTGTCCCAGATACAAATTGATTTTAGACCAACATGCCATAGAACAAAACCACATATTTAAAATGCATGGGAATTGTTTTCACTGAATCCCTTTCCTGGAAACATCACAGGGAAGCTGTGAAGCTGAAAGCCGAGAAAATAATAGATGAAATTCTTCTATACCCAGAACAGTGAGCTGATAGAAACAGCTCTAAAAAAATTCAGTATACAGTTATAGAAATGGTTTCATCCTTTTAATGACACATATGAATTCATAGTTGTTATTGCTCTTCTTAATGACTAGCCATATTGCCTGTTGAATTCCATTATTCTGGACATTCGTTGTTCAAAATGATAGCCTGCACGGGCAAATTAGCACCACTTACAAATGACTGGTTGTCAACCTCATTTCAGCTTTCAAAATTGTTCAGAGGGGTGACGGCTGATTCATTCATCCATTCACATTTTGTTTTATTGTTGTATGGTTTCAAGTTGACTGATTTAATGTGACCCTGTCATAGAGTTTTCTTTGCAAGATTTGTTCAGAGAACATTTGCCATTGTCTTCCTCTCAAACTGGAAGATGACTCACCCAAGGTCATCCAGTAGCTTTCCATGTTTGAGCAGAGAATTTAACCCTGATCTCCCAGAGACATAATCAAGCATTTGAAACATACTCGCTTTTTGAAACTCTGTTTGGATTGGGCTTACCAATATAAGGGATCATTGTTTACCAGTGGTTGCTGCAAAAACCCTACTTGCAAATGACTCCCCTATGATCTGGAAAAGTACCTAAAGAAAAGAAAACATCGAACTTTTGAGAATAGTTCATGCGGCGGGAATTTCAAGGAAATGGCAATAACCACATTCAGACGTATCTTCATAATAAAAAGCAATTGAAGTTTTTTTTCTTCCTCCTAAATACCAAGGATATCCACAATGCATTCTGGATAATGCACCTTGTAAATTATCATGGAGTTAAAAGGTACTATGGTATCCACGTTATCTTCTCTACTTCCTATTGCTTTCAGCCTTTGTGAATGCAACTGCTCCCTTAAATGCATGCTTAGATGGATTAGCTCTGCTGTTTGGTGAAGGAAAGCTTGCTAGAAGTAGTCATTGTTCACTGTGCATCAGCAAAAGGGCTAGTTCTTCTCCAGCCCTATTTCCATGGTTATGGAGTTTTAGGAAGTGGGCAGGGTTTTAAGGGGTGAAGTCTGCATGAGTGGCTTTGTTTTCTGCCCACTGGAAGGTAGCATTTTCAGAATAACTTGACTGAGCAATACAGTCAATAACTTGACTGTAGATGCAGGGGCCAATTTTCCATCCAAGGAACCCACTGAAGACTAAATCAGCTGGAAGGAAACAAGATGCAGGATTATAGTAGTGGTACCCCAGCAGGAAAAAAAAACCTTTATTTAATTTAAAAAACCCATCCCACAAAGGTTTTTATTGTTACAGAAATTGTGAAAATGTTGGTTATTTGCTTATTATACAATTAGTGAGTTTTATCTGTGCCATATAAAACTCATCAAGTACAAATGCAAATGCTACATAGATCAGCTTAGTTCCACCATGGTATTTTGCTTGATTAAGCTCATCCTGAGAATCAAAGAAGATAAGACATTAAATGCCTCTTAGCATTTAGTATGAACATTCTTTCCCAAGTAAAATAGCAACAGGTGCAGATGATGCAAGAGTCGGTGAAGGCAGATTATGACAAAAAAAATATCTTCCAAAGTTGCTGTTTACATGGGGAGGACATCTGTTATAGGTGTCAGGTTCCCTTCTCTGAACTTTTTCAGAGAAATCATAGTCATAAGAGTTCAAAGATATCACAAGATCCATCCAGTCCAACCTTCTGTCAGGCAGGAATACACAATCAAGAGGAACTTGGTTGGCTTGTTTCATTTCTGGTTCTGGTTCCAGGAAAAGGACTGAAGGCTGCTAATACCATTTTGCTGAGGTTTTTTTTTAATCAAGATTGTAGAAGAGTTTATCTAGGAATCTAATTCTCTAGATCAGGCATGAGCAAACTTGAGCTCTCCAGTTGTTTTGGACTTCAACTCCCACACTTCCTATTGTGGGAGTTGAAGTCCAAAGCACCTGGAAGTCCCAAGGTTGCCCATGCCTGCTGTAGATTCTCCAAAGCAATTCTGTGGCCTGTTTCTAGCAGAAATTAACCACAGAATCATGCTGAAAGATTTAGCCTGGATCTACACTGCCTTCGATCTTTGATATTGCTGTTTTTAAATTGTTTTTAAATTGTTTTTAAATTGTGTTAGATTTTGGCCTGTTCTTGTAAGCTGCTCCGAGCCCCAAGGGAGTGGTGGCATATAAGTTTGAATAATAAATAAATAAATAAATAAATAAATAAATAAATAAATAAAAATATGATCCAGATTATCAAAGCAGATAATCCACATTATCTGGTTTGAATTAAATTATATGAGTCTATACTGCCATATAATCCACTTCAAAGCAGATAATCTGGATTTCATACTGCAGTGTAGATGGGGCCTTAGAAATTCCTAAAGTGATGTTCCTTCTGGTGAAAAGTAGCTATTTCTTTATCCATGGTTTTTCATTTTCAGGTGGTCCTCTTCCCCAAACTCCAGCTGACTGTTTTCCTGTTGGTAAAGATTATGCAAGGCATGACAGTCATGTAAAATGCTTGGGGTCCAGGATGACTTTCTTCTGACTGTTATCTTGGCCACTTATCAGTGTGCCATATGTTCCAGGAGAAAATAAACATATGCATCTTTTCCTGAGAGGAAACTCTCAGAAGTCTGCTTGCCTTTTATTTACCCCTAGATCAGGTTCTGCCACTCCACATGGAGCCCCCCAGCTTTGTAATGTGGTTTACCAGGTGCTAGATAAGAACGCCTTCACTATTTTTGAAGTTCTAGGAATGCAGGAAAAGCATGTAGCAGGCCACCATACATAGTGGTGGGCGGATGACATCGAATTATGAATGCTTGCCTTAAACAAAGACAACATTTTAAACCTGTAGCTCTATGATACTGAGCAACAAAGCATTGTGTATCATATTGGTTACAGATACTTTCCCTATTAGTTGGTGTAAATAAGTTTAAGTTTGCCATTTAAGATTTGAGTCATTTCTGACCCCAAGCCCTCTTTAATGTAATTTGTTTGGCTTTTGTATCTAGATATATTTAAAAGCTATGCTGTATGGGAGCTATTATTTCATCATCACCATCGACATCATAATCATAATCTCAAATTACACTATTTATTTGTAGCTGCTTTGATTTCTTTGCAGGTAGATTGTAATTTGTCTAAATGTCTGCGCTTTATACACCAGCCCTTTTCAAATGTAAATAATGTGAAATCGTATCTTGCTTAAACTTCCCAACTTTGCTGTTGAGGGCAATAAAACAGTAAAGAAAATGGGAAAAGGTTTATCTTCCAATATCTCCAGGAATGCTGAAGCTACCAAGTAGAGGACTGATGACACAGAAAATACATACAGTTAGCTCAGTCTTTTGCTTGAGAATACATACAGTTAGCTCATAAGAATACATACAGTTTTGCTTGAGAATACATACAGTTAGCTCAGCCTTTTGCGTATCTATCTATTTGGAACTTAAGGAGCTGTAACGAGAACGAGCTGAAGAGTTTTGTGATATGCCTTTTTTAAAAGGTAGAATAAGATTTCTAAATACAGTAGTTTTTAAGAATTCTATGATGTTACCCCCTTCTCATTTTAATTTGTCTTTTCTCTAGGTTTAATGCTAAGCAAAACATTCACTGACATTGTTTTTGACTTGGTCACATTGAACCTTGGCTCAAACAGCCTTCCAGATGCCTGGGCGCACCTCTCCATTTATGATGTGAGTATTGACTATGTTTTCCATACACTGTCATATAAAATACAGATTATCTGCTTTGCAGTGGACTATTTGGCAGTGTAGACTCATATAATCCAGTTCAAAGCAGATAATGTGGATTGTGTGCTTTGATAATCAGGATTATATGGGAGTGTAGAAGGGGCCAAAGACAAAAACTAGTGACGCTGAATCTTTTGCAGGGAGAGGGATGAGAGAAAGTTATATCAATACGTGAATGAGGCAAATAATTCAGACAAGAGACTAGTTACTTGTTCAAGTGTACTATATGAACATGTTCCTTCTATATATTTTACTGCTTGCCTGCCGCACATACATATTCTTTCTTTCCCTGACATGTGATTTACTTTAATGTATAATTTGGTCCTGCCCCTAACCATTGTTCATCTGCCACTAACCAGTGTTCATCTGGATGTGTGAAATTATCTGTTACAGTTACAAAGCCTGGCATCACTACTGACTGTGGATGTGGACACAGTGGACTGGCGCCGATTCTTAATAGCTGCTGCCCAGCCTTGGCCACTGCCTTCTGTGAAAGAGCTGCTTGAAACACTGCAGAGATTCCAGGCTGTGGATGAAGGAGGAACTGGATTTGTTACAGAGGAAGAGTACAATCAGGTTTTACTGCTTTTTTCCCCAATTCAAGGCTCTGTGGCTTGGTGTTCAGTACTGAAGCCAACAGGTTGAATAGTCTGATAATCTTCTCAGGTTCACACACTGGCCACAGCCTCTAGATATGGATCTGCCAATTTCATGAGTGCATTTGGGGACTTCATTTTATTTTGGACCACAGGATTTCCTCTCAATTCCCAATTGCAACCTGTTGTATTTCCTTGTTTTCTTTTCCATCAAAATGCAACTCACTAACCAAACATACGAATCCCTACATCATCTTTTCAGATGTTTCAGGGAGAACATCTTGAAGTTAGGCCCCTTCCACACAGCTGAATAAAATCCCACATTATCTGCTTTGAACTGGAATATATGGCAGTGTGGACTCAGATAACCCAGTTCAAAGCAGATATTGTGGGATTTTCAGCCTTGATATTCTGGGTCATATATATGCGTGGAAGGGTCCAGAGTTTGCAAATGAATGACTATCATGAAGCTGGGTTGTTGTAGGTTTTTTCGGGCTATATGGCCATGTTCTAGAGGCATTCTCTCCTGAAGTTTCACCTGCATCTATGGCAAGCATCCTCAGAAGTGACTTCACTACCTCTGAGGATGCTTGCCATAGATGCAGGCAAAACATTAGGAAGAAATGCCATATAGCCCGAATGCCATATAGCCCAAAAAAAACGACAACAACCCAGTGATTCCGGCCATGAAAGCCTTCGACTATATATCATGAAGCTATCACTCTATCATTAGTGGACGATAATGCTCTGGATTCTGGGCACATTTTGATTGATTGTGTTCCTCTGTTAGTTTAAATGGCCATCTGCAAGGACATTACCTAGGGGATGCCCACATGTTTTATTATCCTGTGAGAGGTTTCTCTCATGTCCCTGCATGAGAAGCTGGAGCTGACAGACAGGAGCTCACCCTGCTCCCTGGATTGGAACTGCTGACCTTTTGGTCAGCAGTCCTGCTGGCACAAGGGTTTAACCCCTTGCGCCACCAGGGGCTCCTTGATGTCTAATTATGTGGGTAGAGAGGCATTCCCAGGAACAAGGGATATGCCAAGCTCACAGTAAGGAAAACCAGCAACTGGGAGTTAGTTATCCTTATTGTCTTTCAAGATTTCTGTAGGAGAGGGTTCTTCTGTGACTGATTTTTCAGATACTCCAGAAGGGATATGCTTCCTGTTTCTAGAATCATTGTTCCTGTTTCTAGAATCATGATGGTATCTCCTTCCAAGTGCAGAAACATTTGATTCCTGAGCATGATACCCATGTCATCAGGGGCGGCTCAACCCATTACACAAAGTAAGCATTTGCAGTATAGTTGATTTTGCCCGGGAGTGCTCTTGAGGTGCTCTTGGGGGAAAATAGACCTTGACATATGCGAGTTGTAGTTACTGAGATGTATAGTTCACCTACAATCAAAGAGCATTCTGAACTCCACCGATGATGGAATTGAACCAAATATGGCACACAGAACTCCCACGATGAACAGAAAATATATATCAGTGATTGGTTGGGGGGGAGGGGCACCAAAATACTGTTTCCTTACCTTTGAAAATTACCTAGGGCCGCCTCTGCTTGTCATCATAAGTTCTGTTGCAAATAAGGGGAAATTGTGATCCTTCAGTTATTGGTGAACTGCAAATGCCATTACCATTTGTCATTGCCTATGCTAAGGAGCCCCCGGTGGTGCAGTGGGTTAAATCCTTGTGCCGGCAGAACTGAAGACTGACAGGTCGCAGGTTCGACTCTGGGGAGAGTGTGGATGAGCTCCCTCTGTCAGCTCCACCTCCCCATGTGGGGACATGAGAGAAGCCTCCCACAAGTTTGGTAAAACATCAGAACATCCTAGCGTCCCCTGGGTAACGTCCTTGCAGATGGCCAATTCTCTCACACCAGAAGTGACCTGCACTTTTCTCAAGTTGCTTGTGACATGACAAAAAAAATTGCTTATGCTTGTTAGGGAAAATGGGAACTGCATGGAGAACTACATGAAAATGGGAACTGCATGATCTTCACTATCCTGTAGCTGCAAAGACTTCTTATGGTATAAAAATGTACCCACTGGATGCCACTGCAAGCCATGTCCTCCAACAGTATTCCATTGCAGTGTACAAGGTATTAAAGAAATTGGGTTTGTAGGCAGAACCTCACTTTTATATGTGGTCAAAATCAGGAGCATTATCCAGTGGTAAGGTTTCTCTGCATTAATCACTAGTAGAGTGGCCATCTCTGTTCATCATATTATACTAAGGTGTAAATTATGTAGCAATACAGCTCATTAGAAAAAAAGGAGACAAAAACAACCCAGCATGTTGTGGCAACACAGGTAACCAGAAAAGGAAAGGGACCGATCCTCACTAGGAATGGAAAAACCACAGAGAGGTGCAGTGCTTAATTTTACACCCTCCTACACAATGTTGTGGTATTTTGCTTAGTACGGGTAGAGATTAAAAACATACCAATAGCTCCAGAATCAAGACAGGAAGCTGGGTAGAACATTTTTTGGCTCAGTATCTGATATGCAGATTCTGATGTATAGACTGGCAAATCTGAGCCAAATAAGTGATCTGTTTGGTGAAAAGCACCATTTATTTTGGGTTTTTTAAGAAAAATAAAATAGTTTATTCCCAGATGGAATGCATGAAATATTTGATTTTATTCCTAGTGGAATGCATTGGATGTCAAAGAGACTAACTCCAGTTAGTTTTCTAGTTTGAAGGTGATGTGAATAAAGTTCCACCACTTCCAAATGACACTAACAAACTATTTCTAAGACTGAATAAAACACATCTTCAATGCCTCTGAGGGAGTAGACTTACTCCCCTCCTAGACAGGCCCTATATCCCAGGATCTGATCCCAGGTTTTCTGTTTATCCCAGATTATCTGGCAGTGCAGACTCATATAATCCAGTTTAAAGCAGAAAACCTGGGAGCAGATCCTGGGATATGGGGCTTGTCTGGAAGGGCCCCAAGTCTATGAAAGTTTTGTATTCTTTCTGTTATATTCTGTGGTCATTTTGCATACTGATATTCCAGACTTACATGACTATGTCTTTAATTCTTAGGTGAGAGGTACAGCTTCGGATTAATGTTTTTTTTTTAAGACAGATTGCTGTCTTTCATTTGCTTGCTTTTTCTGGAGATTCCAGAAAAAGAGACTTAACAGACATAAGAGACTTAACAGACTTCTGGTATAAGTAGAACTAAGTAATACAGTGTCTGGCTCAAAGGGAGTAATAATCTTACTCTATTCTGTGTTGGTCAGATCTTACCTGAGATACTGTGGCTGTACTTAGAACCTTATCAAATCTTCTCTACGTCTTCTCCACAATGCCTAAACAGAGTTCCATGGAGCCCATCACATGATGCAGGGCTACTGCCAATAGGACTCCATTGGGCTTAGTTTTGGCAGCATGAAGAAAGGGAGCCCAGGGTGCCTTTGGAGTTGTTGGGTGTTACCCAACTGCAATTGGAAAACATGAAGACAAAGTGGAGAAAGGATGAGAAACCATGTAGGATGGGATACCATCCCAGAAGACAGGGAAAGACGGTAGATAATGAAGGATGATGGTTTCCTCAAATTTGCAACCTAAGAATCTGCACCCTCAACCCCCCCCCCCCCCCGGAAATGCTGCCAAGTCTCTCTTGCAATCCATGTGCCCTATCTGCATAATAGTGTTAGCAAAATTCTGCAGGAAGATTGAAGTGCCCTACAGCATATAAACCAATGTTTGCCATCCACAGCTGTCAATTTTTTTTTCTGGTTTGCTGATATAGAATCACTGACTCATATTTTGAAAGTCAAGACAGTTTCATGTAATGAGTCATTTATTGTATAGCCAGTAAAAGATGTATATGCCACTTATATTATTTAAGTAGGGAGAGTTGGTTTAATCATTCCAAATGTCTTTAAAATAAAATAGCCTTTAATTGCTACAGAACGGGAATGAAGAACCTGTAGTTATTATTGTGTTTTCTTGTAGTTATGGCATAGCAGAGTTTTTTTTCAACGTCTTAAAATACAACCATTAAATAAAAGAGTTAAAAATTTGTTCCTTTTAGGCTGGTCTTTGGTTTTGCAGTGGAAGTGTAATAATTCCAGACAGTCCTGTAGAGCCATTACCATTTAACCGCCAGGAGCATCTTCTAAAAGTAAGTAAAAGTAGACCCAAATGCCAAGTAGGAACACACTTAAGACCACCAAATTCAGTTGGTGCAAGAATGTCACTGTGTTTAAGATCGCCACTCAGAATTTTGAAGTAATAGATACTGTTTTCGTTGCTTTCTTGAAAGATATGAGTTGTCTGCTGCTCCCTTCGTATCCATTTACTTCTAAGAACTACATCCTGCACATTTTACAAAACACGTTCTCAGTATATCTTCTAGAAGCCATTCCTAATTATTTTAATGAAAGGTGAGGTTTCTCTCTTTCCTACAAACCATCTCAGGGACATTTGGTGAGGATATAAGAGAAAGCCTTTTTGATCCCAGGTTGTGACTCCTAAGGGAGATTCATTTGGTTCCCTCTCTACTGGCAGGCAAAGACTTCTTTATTTCATTCCTAATTCATGTAGCACAATGATTACCAAACTTTTTTTGACTAGGGATCACTCTCCAACATTAGTACCAGAAAGGTTATAAATCGGTTTTTAGTCAACTTTAGATTTTGGTTTGATTATTTTGGGGTACTGATTCCGAAAATTGCATTGGATAGACCACATCAGCTCTAGTTTCTGATACAGAACATATGCCATCCAGTACTCACCATCTGCTCACCCACAGAAAACCATATTTAATAATCTGGAGCTGATGTGGTAGTAGTTATCTTTCATAGGTAGTTCATTCATTTGGTTCCCTCTCTACTGGCAGACTCTCCCTTCCCAACATCCCTGTTGCCTCAGCAATATAAGAGAGTTTTGCAAGACCAGTCACTATTGTTGCAAATAATAATAATAATAATAATAATAATAATAATAATAATAATAATAAAAACAATAAACTTATTTATACCCCGCCACAATCTCCCCCAACGGGGACTCGGGGCGGCTTACATGAGGCCAAGCCCAAGCAAGAATTACAATAAAATAAAACACCAACACACACAACGCAATAAATACAAAAAACATATGAATACAGTAAGCAATACAAAATATAAAATACAATATCCACAATTTCAATGATATTGAGCGGGCCGCATGTGCGAGATAAAAGACTAAAAGCTCAGGGTGAGATAAGGAGGAGCAGATTATTTATGAGGGAGAGCACATAAAAGAGTGGAGTTGTGAAAAGGGGCATTCATATAAATGGGGGATGAGTGCTCCAAGAACAGAGAAGTTGAGGGAAGCAATAGTATATGGTTGTGTGACTACTCTCTGAAAGCACAACAGAAAAGATGTATTAACGGTGAGGCCGCGAACCAGATTTTAATTCTTGTGGACCATTGGTGGTCCATGGACCACAGTTTGGGCATCAATAATGTAGCTGAAGAGTCTTTTAGTGAGGCATGCTGTGCTTTAATTTTTTTTCTGCCATGTTGATTTTAACTGTTTTTTACTTTGTTCTTTTAATAGAATTGTTTAATTAAAAATATATTAATAGGATTGTAGCTGGACTTCGTTTTATTTTTTTGTAAACCACGTAGCTTGGAGATATGTAGGACAAGTCAATATTCAGGAAAAGGATTATTTTGAGGATATTTAAGATATTGGGAAAAGGAGGAAAGATCTCAATATTTTCACAGTGAGACTCACAGGTTCTGGACCTAGTACTTTTCCATACAGTTGGGTTTGTTGTACTGCAGTAAAAACACATTCATGCCTATTTGAAATGACTTCTCTGCCATATCTCAACCAAAATGTCATTCTTCTCTGACCAGCAATATGTTTCATGGGGTTTCCTGTCAAGTGCTGATATTAGTATAGGCAAAAGCACCTCTCAGCCATTTTTTACTCAGTGTCCCTGAGTTCAGTCCTTGATATCTCCAAAGAGAATTGATAAAGACCCTTCTGCAACCCTTGGAGAGACTGTGTAGAAAGTTTTAGTATGAAAATATCCATAGAATACAGGTTGACCTGCTCTCCCACAAGCAAATTCAATGCCAACTGCTACATAGGCATAGAAGAGGCCCACTCTTTTCATAGTACAGGGCATAATCTCCATGCTGGTAACATGTCCTGGTGATGCACCTCTAATCCAATGTGCCTGTCTCCATGGGTTCTGTTTATTTGTAGACTGTTGAAAGCAATTAAATGAAATATCTGGTACATTAATTCACTTCAACCTGTTTCCTTTGTACAGTTTTTCTTCACTTTGTTTGCCGATCCTGAAAAAGACCCTCCGCAGCTGAACTACGTGGATATGCTCCTTTATTTTGCATCCCACCCGGATTCTGTTGATGGAGTCTACCGGGCCCTCAGTGTCGCAACAGAAACAAACATCCAAAGGGAAAAAGACAAATTCCCTAATATTCCTCGTGTGGTAAAAGTGTTGTTTTGGATGAGGACAATAATTTAATATCGGTTGGCTAATGACAAGGAAGATTTTTAGGCTCTTTCAGTCTTTCTACTTAGAACTAATTTAGCTGTCACTGTTCCAGGCAAAAATAAACGCACAGTGGTAGCTCTTCAGACTTGCTCTTAACTGTTCACAATGGTTTGTTTCATATTCTGGATTGTCTCCACACTAACACATCCATCTCAGATTGCTGTCTTTCATTTGCTTGCTTTTTCTGGAGATTCCAGATGATGTTACTGTCATCAATTCTGCTTTTTTCTGTCCTAAAACTCCCCTGCTCCAGATCTGTTTGAGTCTTTAAAACAATCAATCTGTCCTGTGTTGACTAGTAAAATGCTACTCTATCTTTAATGAGTAGCTATGAAAGGTTATGTGGGGTTTCAATTAAAACCTGTGCCTTTAAGTAAAATCTTCCTGGTTGTGAGCTCTATATAGCATTGAATGTGGCCTGTATATCTTATAGGTAGTAGTCTCTGTAATGTCTGACGCAACTGCTATCTTTAGAGCATTTTCCTATTGTGTTATTTTACTATTACATGAAAAAATAATTTTATATATATATATATATATATATATATATATATATATATATATATATATAAAATAGCAGAATTTTATCTGATTTCTCATTAGCATTGCAAAAGGACAGTTCTTGAGTTCCTTCCCAGTACAGACAAAGCTTTAGGAATCTCTACACATCTAATCAACTTGCAGGCATAGGTCTCATAGAGAAAAGGAGGAATAAGTATGAATAATAGGGACAGAATTGTATTTAGTTTATGTTACGATTTAGTCAAAATCATCGGAAACCTTTAAAGAAATTGTTAATTGTTTCCTGGTTGTACTAAGTTTCTCTGATAGAACTGGAGGGTTATAGCATTTACACAGAGAGAAAATAAGTATGGGAGTACAACAGAGCTTGGAAATGTTCCTTTTAGAGGCTGCATTCCCAGAATCCCTCAACCAGCATAGCTATCCATCACGGCTGATGAGGGATGGACCAAAAGGAACAAAACAGCAATAGTCATTAAATCAGAATCAGTTTCCTCAAAAGTAAATAGGCACCTAGTAGGAGCTTTTCTGAAGCAGTACAACTTGTTTATTAGGCTGCATCTTTCAAACTGGTCTAATAGGGGTGCCTTAGCTATGGTGTGAGATATCCACCTTAATCAATTGGTAAGCAATCCAGAAACTGCTGTGATACTATCTGCTCCTCTTCCCTAGTTCACTCCTTCTGCTGAACGGCTGATCACGGCTTCTTCCCATGATGAGCCAGAGGAGGAGGAGGCTGGTGAAGAAGGTGAAGAGGAGGAAGAAGACAAAGAGAAAGAGGATGAGGCTCATTCTTTCGCCAAGGAAGGAGAAATATCTCTAGATACTCTGCTTAGAGTGTTCAAGTATGAAACAAACAAAGCTGCTGACAACCACAGATTCAGTAACTATCTGATGCCAAAGGACAATTATGAGGTTAGTTAACTAGTCAATAGTACTTGCATTTCTTTTGGAATTTGGGAACTGACCTTATACTGAATCTGACTATTGTTCCATTTAACTCAGTAATTTTGACTGGTAGCAGCTCTCCAGAATTTCTGGAAGATTCCCTCCCATCCCTACATGCAAATGCTGAGTATTGAACCTAGATTTTGTGCTAACAAAGCATGTGCTGCACTACTCTAACAGTAGTAATGCTCAGGTCTGAAGATTACTGAACCACTTAGATATCATTGGAGCCACACACAAAAACCCTCTGGTGTCTCCAATCCATTACTGCAGAATGTGGAATTCACCCTCAGTCTTAATAGTTCTGCTGCTGCTCAGGGATATTAATGAATAGTCCAAGTGCTGACACTATTTTTCATGACCAAGATAGCACCATAAATAAAACCTGGAGGACCTGCAGAACTAATGCTACTAAAACAGATAGCTGACTTATTTTCTTTGCCAGTAAAACTATGAGCCATATCTCCGTTAAAGATAGATGTATTCATTTAATTTATTTCAAATAATTTTATAGAGTAGGATTCCCATATCCATGGGGGATACTTTCTTGAACTTGCTATGGAAAAAGGAAAGTAAGGATAATAGTGAATCCTATTGAAATGGACAAGTTCCATTGCAAGTTAACATAGGGTCACCCTGGAAGGACCTAGAACGTCCCTAGAGAAGGATCCTCTCACAAAATTTTCTTGGTTCTCCAGGGCAACTCCATGGTAACTTGCAGCAGAAGCATACCATAGTATCACCTGGTGGAACTAGAAAATTGCTAGAGGTTGTATATATTGTCAGATGCAGTTGGTAAAACTGTAACTATCAGTTCCATGTGTATGGGGGCCATACCGTATTCCCTTTTCAGCCTGAGTCTTCCCGAGGCAGTGGTTCCCAATCTTTCAGCCTCCCAAGTGGTAAGTGGCTGGAATTTCTGGAAATTGAAGTCCAAAACACCTGGAGGCCCAAAAGTTGGGAACCACTGTCCCGAGGGGATAAAGTAAAATCCTAGAATTCCCCAGCCAGCATGCCTAATGGATTTCTGGAAGTTGTAGTTCTGATATTATATGAGAAAAAGTGAATATCAGTATGGTTAAATATGGGATTTTTTAATGTGTTATACATTGCTAACTATTGTATAAATAAAAGAAAGAGCACTTAGTTTTGTACCAAACTGTAGTCCAAACCTTCAGGCAGTAAAGATTGTTCATTTCTGTATTGTTGAAGGCTTTCATGGCCAGAATCACTGGGTTGTTGTTGATTTTTTGGGCTGTATGGCCATGTTCTAGAAGCATTCTCTCCTGATGTTTCGCCTGTATCTATGACAGGCATTCTCAGAGGTTGTGAGAGGACCTCACAACCTCTGACGATGCCTGCCATAGATACAGGTGAAACGTCAGGAGAGAATGCTTCTAGAGCATGGCCATACAGCCTAAAAAATCTACAACAACCCATTGTTCATTTCTGTCTTTTGTATCAGCATGTCTATCTGTTGCTTTTAAATTTTCCATTTCCCTAATAAAGTAAGTCATTGGTATTCCTCTTTAAAGAACTTCATTAAGGTATACAAGGATCTTGGCTCTGAAGATCTGCAGCCGATCAAAGTATCACTCCTCTTGAAACATCCCTTCATTCAAGAGTTAGTTAAGAGCTGCCAGGTGTACAAACTTCATGTAAGTGTCTCTTGCCGTGGCATCTGGAGTATTTTTTATTATGCAAAAGTACATAATGCTTTAGAATGAATGTACCCTTCCAATGTACAGTTTTTCTGCGGTCAATGAAGAGGAAATGTTAACTAGAGGAGTGGACAACTGTGTCTCCGTAGATGCTGCTGGATTACTGTGACTCTCATAAGCCCTAGCTAGAATAGCCTGTGATGGAAGATGGGACTCAAAGTCCAACAGCGTGTGGAAGACTACAGTTGTCCACCTTTGAGCTAGGATTCTGTGAATGTTTTGTATTTTCTTCTTGAATTGGCACATCTATCACGGGAAATTACCACAGAAGCATAGATGGATAGTAAACAAAACAAGGTCACGTTGGCCATCATAGCCAATAATTGAGTAAGGAAGAAGGGGAAAAGTGATACAGATAAGGATGACACTAAAATATGGACATGTTGGCAACATATATCTTTTTAAATGGCCAAAAAAGGAAGACTTTTTGACACTCAGAAGAGAATTGGACAGACAAGTCCAATGGTATCTGATTTGAAGTAAATGCTGCTTATGTCACCGTACTAAGTGAAGCGACATCACATGACAGATTAAGAAAACGAATTAAGATTTTGATTCTACACCATGAATAATGGGATCTTCCAGGAATGTCACAATTCTTGAATTCAACTTTAGACTCATCCACCGTCAGAATGAAGCTTTTGGAAAGTAAATTACCTAATTTTAGAATCAATATTTAAGACCTAGGTTAGTCTAATGTGGGCGAAAAGGGGCTGATTCTACCTGTAGACATGTTACCATCCAGGGGAGGCACAATACAGTGTGTTCAAAAACTTCTCAGGGCTTGAAGCAATAATCCTCTCCAAAGAAGGTTTTAATAAGCTGCTCCAGCTGAGTAAAATGGGGGATCACGTGCATGGGAATCAAATAATATTCGATCATTTGCAAGATCTGTGCCTTCACTGGGATATTTTCAAGTTTTTGCTATAGACCAACGAAATTATATAAGGCCCTCATTTCTAGAAAAAGGGGAAAAGGAAGACTCACTCATGCTTTCTTTATCCCACATTGCTTGGTCCCATCAAAGATAGAGATGCAGATTGGATCATTTGGGGAACAAATATGTATCGCTTAGTAAGGAATATATCTCCCTCTATCATAAAATGTTTACGTTCTTTCTACTTCTAGAAAATATTTAAAAGAGCTATGAGTTAGAAATCCCTACAAAAGTATGGCCTGTTGCTAGAGGAGATGCAAACCCCTATGCCATGTTTAATGGAGCTATATTTAATCAGGATCAAGACTCTATGAATATGACTTCCATCTCTTCACTCTTAGGTCAATCTAATTTCGATTCAAGGCTTTTCTGCTGGGGTGGGATCATGACTTTTCTTTAATTTGAATGAATCTATTGTGGCCAAGATTGGAAATACCTAATTAGGATAGTGAAATATCAAAAGAGCAATAAATGTAATGCTAGGGATAACTTGCTAAGCTTTGTCTTTGAATTAGAGTCTAGAGCACCACATCCTTACAACCTGTTACAGAGTAAAAGTGCTCCCCCCCCCCCAACCAAACCACATTAAATAATACACAATGTAAGAAAGATTTGTTCTCTTTTAAGAGGAGTCAAAACAAAAACAAACCTCACAGAACTGTGTTACTGAAAGATCTCTTGTAAGATAAATTCAGCAGTGCTAGGGTGTGGTTTGTAAGGTTGAAGCATTGCCGCTTGTGAAGCTGATAGAATCGGGAGAATTTTGCATGTTGCTGAGTAATGCACCTTGTTGTCTCTTTGTGGATGGAGTGCGGGTACCTAAGCAAGCCTGAAACCCACTGAGCTGAGCATTGGCCTACCACAAATGCCTGTTTACTGGGCATTTGATAGATATTTCCTAATATTTCTCTAGCAGAATACTTTATGGTAAATAGAATTTAGGTAGTAAATAGCCACCTGTCACTCACAACAGCCATATAGAACAAAGATAAAAGAACCAGGGTCTTTATAAAAGTGTATGTAAAGTAGTTTGCTCACAACCTCATTCAGGTGTAGAGAGACAGGCTCAGCAGCAGTGCGGGAAAGAATATGCCAATTTGAACCAAAAGCTCCCGCTATTTTGATAGAGCAACAGCTAGTCTTGTAACTGGTCATGACAAAGAAAAAATCTATAAGGAAATAAGTAGGAAGGGGAGCACACACACAAAAACGCATTTACATCACAATAGAATTTACACATTGTTTGTCTTCTTATAGTTCAGTGGTTCTCACCCTGTGGGTCTCCAGGTGTTTTGGCCTACAACTCCCAGAAATCCCAGCCAGTTTACCAGCTGTTAGGATTTCTGGGAGTTGAAGGCCAAAACATCTGGGGACCCACAGGTTGAGGACTACTGTTATAGTTGCATTTAAAGATTGCTTACTCAAAAATCTCCTCTCAGCTATTCATATACCACTTAAGTCCCATTTTGCACTGGAGTTTCTCAAAGTGTTCAGAACTTATTAGTCATCCTATCAGGCCTTTTCTACAGTTGAACAGTAATTCAAATCCCTTGGCACGTCCATACATGGACATGTTTCAGTCTCTGCGTGGCATGTTTGTAATTAAAGTCTAACGTACCTCTGATTTTCTTCAATGAGCTGAATTAGTTTGGGTTTCCTTTTTCCAGAGTCTGTCAGTGACAAGTCATGCTTCTGTTTCAGTTATGTATTCTGATTCTCTTTAGATTAGAAGAAAATGCAGTTGCTTCTTATTAGTGGCTGGCTTACACGATAGGCCCATGTCCATATATAAACAGTAAACCACTGCTGGATTTGGAGTCGAAACTGTTTACAACCCAATTCACATTACCATTAGAATTATAGAGTTGGAAGAGACCACACAAGCCATCTAGTCCAACCCTCTGTCATGCAGAAAAAGCACAAAAAGCACTGTCAACAGATGGCCATCCAGTCTCTGTTTAAAAGCTTCCAAGGAAGGAACTTCAGCTGTGAGACTGAGAGATAAATCAGTCCATGGCCTAAGTGAAAAAGTATTTTGCCTAGGATCTCCTTAGATTTGTAAGCAAATTTTGTTGAACCTACATTATTATTTTTTCACCACTGATGTCACTCCATTATGATTTTAGCAGTATTACTGCTGTGATACAGAGATAAAGTAGAGGTAGCACGGTATCATAAAAAGTTTGCCCTCCCTGGTAATATTTCCATTGAGAAAAAACCTCGATAAAGATCTTCAAAGAAATCCAGGTTTCCCAGAAGCCCAGTTTAAAAACCATTACTCTGACACCAATTACTTCATCCCTTCAAGAAGTGTATTGAAGAAGAGATGAGTCACCTCAAAGTCATTTCAGTTTTTCAGTGTTAATGGCCAGTTCCTCAAAGTGGGATTTTTCTTTGAAGCACATTTCCTTCACTTCTGAATTACGGTCATGTTTTTGTTTTGTTTTTTTCTCTAAATACCATATGCTTGTTACATTTTTTTAGGAGCAGAATATCTCATATTATCAATAGATTGTGGTATGAGACATTGTCAGGATGATAAGCTCACCCAGCCTACATGTGCTTCATGACGCAGGTCACTATTTCGCAAGCCCACACATTTCTGTTTCACTCACTCATGTTCCATATATCCCATGTTCCTGCACATATGACACATCCCTTACTTGTAAATCTCCCTGTCATATTCGTCTTTCACACCCACAAAACCTTTTTATTTTACAGACATACTTTAAAAAACAGACTTATTGCTTCTGAACATACAGTGGCGAAATGCAAACCCTAAACCCAGAATTTCATCCCTTTCTCAATTCCTGAACCCATTGTATTGTTATCTATCTATCTATCTATCTATCTATCTATCTATCTACCTACCTACCTACCTACCTATACACACACACACCACTACTTGTTCTTACTTTCCTTTTTGTTTAAGTAGAGTCTGTCCTTTTTTGGACTCCAATGACCAATGATGTGGGTTTTGTGGACAATATTGAATTAGAAAAAACTTCTAAATTCTCTCCACACACTGAGTATCAGTTTCAACACAGCTTTGAACTTTTCTGGAAATGCTGATATATCATTGAAAAGTTAATATCAGGTTGTGTATAAATGTATCATGAAAAAAAATCATATTAGCAGAAACTATTCAAACTAAAATATCTGACTTGGGGGAGGGGGGGACACAGTATGTGTTTTCATTGTTATTGTCAAAGTTTTTATGCATCTTATTTTTTAATGGAAATACTTATACATGCAGGCAGTCTCCAGGTTATGAACAAAATAGTTTCTGTAGGTTAGTTCTTTCCATATATACTTGAGTATAAGCCGACCTGAATATAAGCCGAGGCACCTAATTTTACCACAAAAAACTGACAAAACATATTGACTTGAGTATAAGCTGAGAGTGGGAAATGAAGCATCTACTGGTAAGTTTCAAAATAAAAATATAATTACATTAATTGAGACATTGATAGGTTAAATTTTTCTGAATATTTACATAAAAGTGTAATTTAAGATAAGACTGTCTACCTCTGATTAAACCATTATTCTAACCTTCTCCAATATAAATGTGCTTATGTATCCTTCCAATAATAATGAGTAAAATAATAAATGTAATAATAATAATAATAGAGTAAAATAATGGAAATGTAGTTATAACAGTAATAACAGAGTAAAATAATAAATGTAATAATAATAGAGTAAAATAATAAATGTAATAATAATAATAATAATACTAATAATAAAGTAAAATAATAAATGTAATAAAATAATGGTAATAACAGAGTAAAATAATAAATAACCTTGACTTGAGTATAATCCGAGGGGGGCTTTTTCAGCCTAAATAAAGGACTGAAAAACTCGGCTTATATTCGAGTATATATGGTAAGTTGAATTTGTATGTAAGTCAGAACAGGTACATTTTTAAGTGTAGCTCCAGACAATTGTTTCCATTTTGGATACCAAAGGGAAAGGTTAACACTCACTTAGTATTTGTTTTATGTTCTGTGCCACTGTTCAGAAGATTTAATCGCACTTTTTGTATCTATGACAAATGGATTTTGAAACATTTGGCTTGTTGTAGAAACAAGGATTGGTGATAAAGCTTCAGTGGAGGCGCCTTTTTCCCCATGATAATTCTTTCAGGAGTGAATTTCCCTTCTGAGGGGCAAATTTCTCTAATTTTCTGTTTTCTCACCCCCTTTCTTAACTGTGAGTTGCATGTAATTTGAATGTTGTTTGTAACTTGGAGACTGCCTGTATTGCAATATAGACTCAATTGTATATTGTTTTCTTATATAATTTAGATTTTAAGGAAAATCTCATGGTATTGCTAACTATTAATATATTTACTTCAATATAACAGAAGAGGTGTGCACTTAAATTTGGGTGCTTCCTAAAGACAGACATTTGGAGAAGATTGCTAAGTACAACTTTGATTTGTCTGGTGTTGGGCTCATTCCAGTTGTTCAGTTTGACTTGTGTTATATTCCTTTAATGGTTTGGTTACAGGAGAAAGTGGTGCCATTTTTAGCAGAAAAGTTGGATGGAAGCTTGATAGATGGATCACTCAACCAGTCAATAAATTTTACTTATTTTGTCCTGAGTGTAATGATATAATTTCATTTCATCGTTATATAATCAATGGCATTATTTATTTTATTAAATAACTTATTTTTAACTGTTCTTCAGAGCTTGAAAATATTACCACCAAAATCTTCAAACTGCTATAAGCAGTATTGGAAGCTGTAATCCCAAACTCTAAGAGGAATGAAAAATGTCCCTTCCCCTCATTGTTCATGAACTTATTCTCTCTCCCTTTGCAACAGAAAATTTCACTCGAAATTTGTTGAGTCTTTTCTGTTCCTCCTGTTGAGTCTTGTGGTTTGTAAACTTCCCGTGACAAAATAGTACATCCCTGGCCTAGCCATTTGTGTCCAGATTAACCTTATTATTCTTAACCTTATTAGATTAACCTTATTATTCATTACCTTCCCCTTTGAATACTAAACCTTGCCTCAAACCCCATCTTCTTCACTTAGGATCCTAGACACCCCAGCGTAAGGTAAGAGACTGTGACATTGTGCTTCTCAATGCCTACTACCCTTCTAGCTGCAATCCTTGTGACCTTCCCCTTCTGCCATTCATATTCCTTATCCCTTTGTCAACCTGGCCTTTCCCACAAATTGTCTAGCCTTCTGCAGTATTGCATGTTTCTCTCCTTTTGGTTCTGTGTCCTGACAAATTGACCAGACAGAGAGAGAACCCAAATTCAGCTGGAGAATCTTTGTTTGTAGGTTTGTTTGTTTACTTGTTTGTTTTTTTGCAGACAATTTACGGGACAGATGGAAAACTCCCTTGGGTCAGGGTCAGCCATATGGTTGGGTTGAGCAAATGGAGCGCATTGATGGTTGTACTTAAAGGGTTGAAATGATAGCATTTGCTTCACAAATATCAACTTTTAAAGTGGGAACCAGCAAAGGTAGAGTTTGGGTTGGTTGTTGGACACACAACCTGTTTTGTTTTGTATTGTTTTGTTTCAAAAGTTACATTGTTATGGGTGGACAAACTATTTCTTGGTTTGAAATATAGATAAGACAGAATTTAGGTAAGATAACATCATAAGTTATTAATGTGATTCATCATTATTTTGCTTTAAGCTTCCATATAAATTTTGAAATAATGTGAATTATGTCCTTGGAAAACTATTTCTATAACAATTTTCTTTATAGTTCCATTATAAATTATATTAATTATGAGTGTCAGTTTTGAAAGCAGGTGTAAAATATCCTATAATTATATTAATATGGACAATGAAAGACTCTCAAATATATTTTATCATTATATAAGACAATTTGAAAACCCGTCCTCATTAGCGTATTCCAAGGAATGACCCCAATGCCAGTTTTCCACAACCTAAGAAAATTTTTAAAAAGTGAGCTTTACCTAAAGATAATATAGATAACATAAGTTAGGTATAGATAACATAAGTTAGGTATAGATAATATAAGTTTAGTATAAGCAAGCAAACAATATATATTCCATAGATTAAGTGGATTTTTCAGTTGAATGGTGGGACAACTTCGTTCAGTACACAGCAGTAAAGTAGTTATATCATAACATCTTTCTAATGTTGTTTCTTTCTTTTCTATCTGTAGGATACAAAATTCATTCTTCAGAGAGCTGATCAAACACAGCCACCTAATGGAGATAATACTCTTTCCGAAAAAAGTTAAAATAAGGGGACTGGGTGGAGCTCTGGAAACTTCTTCGTTGCAAAAGAAATGTTTCTCAAATGCAGTTCTGAATGTTGTAATTAATTCTTTCTTGTTTGCATTATTGAGTTGTTCAATTAGTTATATTTTGAATTCACTGTTTTAAAATAAAATTTTATTTATTTTAAGCCAATATATTTATTTCTAGCATACGGAACAGGCAGTATCATCTATACCCTGATCTTAAATCTGATCTTGTGGATCCTGGCAAGGGTCTCCCAGATTGTACAATTCTATTTCTCCCATGTGTAATGAGGGAGATCCATAGGCAGACAAGGAGGAGACTCATCGTCAAAAAGCTCTCATTTGCTGTCATGGAATCCCCCCCCCCCCCCCAAAGGTCTTTCCTCTTCACTTTTGGGTTACCAGCAATGGTATCGGCAAGGCATATTCAGCAAAACTATGGATCCAGTAGATCCAGAACCCCTTAATTTCCCCAACATTTCTTCTGGAAGGAAGAAGGAAATACACTGGTTCTGGAATGGAAGAGCAGACAGCTGCACTTCCTAGGAGAGATGGGCAATGCAGTCTGGGTGCATAATGAGCCAGTGTCATAGAATCATAGAGTTGGAACAGACTGTTGGGTGAGTGGGCTTATTAACAAAAGACCCTCCTCATAAATGTACAGCAGAGTAACCTATTAGCAGCAACATGACCCAGCACCAGTAGCCAAAAGCGATAAAAAGAAGAAGAAAAACACAGACCAATGTTATCTCTTCCTTAGGAGGCTTTTCTTTATAGCAAAATCAAATATTTACAAGAACAAGGTTTCCATAACACTAATAAAGTTATTCTTCATTCTTTGCTTCCACACTGGGCTTTTTTTCTCATGCAGACAAAAAGCTTCAATCTCACAGACCCTCTTCTCACACTAAACGTGTTGTTGTTTATTCGTTCAGTCGCTTCCGACTCTTTGTGACCTCATGGACCAGCCCATGCCAGAGCTTTCTGTTGGCCGTGGCCACCCCCAATTCCTTCAAAGTCAAGCTTTCAAGGATACCATCCATCTTGCCCTTTGTCTGCTCCTTTTCCTTTTTCCTTCCACTTTCCCCAGCATCATTGTCTTCTCCAAGCTTTCCTGTCTTCTCATCATACACTGAACTTACACAGAAGCTTTACACACAGAAGCCTTCACACTGAAGCTTTACAGACGAGGCCTTCAACCTGGGGCTTCTCTCACCAAAGCCTTCACACACACTGAGGCCTACTAACACTGGAGCCTTCTCATACTGAGGCCTCTCACACTGAGGCCTCTCTCAGACTGAGGGCAACTAACACTAAGGCATACTAAGCTATAGACACACCTGCTTATATTCAACTGCAACTTTTGCTGAGTCATTGCATCCATTTAACCCTTTCAGTGCTTGACTCACATTTTTGTAATTAAAAATACCCAGTTAATTTTTAATATTTCTGACAGAGACCTTGTGTGGCATCTAGTCCAACCTCCAAGCAGCTGGAAAATCTCATTCAAATCTCCCCTGACAGATTCGCCATTCAGCCTGTTTAAAAGCGTCCGAAGAAGAAGCCTCCACCACACTCTAAGGCAGAGAGTTCCATTGCTGAACAGTTCTCACAGGAAGTTCTTCCTAATATTCAGGTGGAATCTCCTTTCCTGTAATTTGAGGCCATTGTTCTACATCCTAGTCTCCAGGGCAGCAGAAAACAAGCTTGCTTCCTCCTCCCTATGACTTCCGCTCACATATTTATATCATGAAATTCATGGTTGCTAATAGCCAAATTAAGTTTGTCACACCCATGCTATAACCATTTTAGGAAACTATGTAAAACACCTTACTTTATGTAGTAAGCTTATGAGCATCAATGGGTTGTGTGAAGCCTCCTGAAGGAAGTACATCCAACTAAAGTCAACAGAATTTTTCAGTAGACATGTTTTGCTCCAAACCTTTTAAATTTTAGTAGACAGTTCAGTACCGTTTTACATTGTTTTAGTAATTTCAGCAACAGTCTGGTACTCTGGGAATTCTAGTTTTTCCGTGTCTTAAATTAATTTGTGATTTAGGGCAAGCCTAAGTCGAACTTATCCAAAATCATAGCTCAAATGACTACACCTATTCTGACACCCAAAGGACTCTGGAAGACTAGGTTTTTTATATCTGCCTAGCCATGGAAAACCCACTACATGACCCTAATCAAGGCTCACTTTCTCAGATTTAGAGAAGGCTGAGCCCAAATACATCCTGCCAAGAAAAAGCTATGGTAAGTTAGAATCAACCCGAATGCTTGTAACTGCAACATTAAATCGTGGTTCAGCATAAGAATTCTGTCCTCTGGACTATGCCGACTTCCCACACACCTTTCTAAATTCTGCCATATTTCCTACCTGCATAAAACTGTTCTTTTTCCCCCTTTCATTTCCAAAATCACCCTGAGGAGTAGATTGGTGCCATGTATACAACTTGCAGAGCTGCATAAATGAATAAGTTTAAGGTACAGAAAGTACCATCATGCAACTTGTCTATAATTTGTCCACCAAGACTGAAACAACAAAACCCATAGAGTTACCAAGTGCCTAGTAATGCTCAATCAATACAAGACTCTATTTGGGATTGTTGGGTGAGAACTTCCAGAGACAAGGCTTTGAATCGCTGCTCAGTCTTGAAAATTCTCTGATTGATTTTGGACAAGTCATTCTCTCAGCAAACCTTCTCCAAATAAATCTTGTCAAGAAAACTCCATAAATCAGAATGAACTTGAAGGCCCATAACAACGACACAAAGTCAGAAGCCATTAGGCTTTTGCTTAAAATAACAGCCTCAAAATTTTCCTCAGAGTATTTTCAGTTGTTGTCAGTCAGATGCTGAAAGCCAAGTCTGACACTTATATTCTCAAGTTAGATTGTGGTGTGTGGAGCTGAATCTTGTATGTGCCTTTTTCTCTTAGTGCACTGTGGTTGAGTCCCAGCCTCCTCACCTCTGATTTACAACAAACTAACAACTCCAACACTTCAAACTGAGCACTATGAACAGCTATTAACCATATGGTGCCCCATAGTTATGAAACCTCAACATCCTTCTCATTTCAACTCATTACCAAACAGATTTTAAAGATGCAGACCAGACCACACTGCTTCTCTTCTCGCTCTTTCCTCCTGTCAGCACAACCAAAGGGTGTCAAAACTGCATTTCAAAAGTGTTTTTATTATGTTATTAACTTTATTTATATCCCACCTTTCTCCTCATTGAGACTTAAGGCAGATAACAACCACACAATCTAATAATTTATAATAAAACAAATACAAGAAAAATAATTAAATATTTCTATGTGGATCTAAAGTTAAAATACAATTAAAATGCAAAAAATACATTTAAAATTATTCTTAAAACTGGCTGTCTCACCCACAACTTCTCCAGCAGAATATTCATCCGCGTCCATCCCCAAATGCCTGCTGGCACAGAAATGTCTTTAGCTTCTTTCAGAAGGAAAGCAGGGATGGAGCCATCCTGGTCTTTCTTGAGAAGGAGTTCCAAAGTCAGAGCAGTCACCGAAAAGGCCTTCTCCCTTGTTCCCACCAAAAGTATTTGAGTGGGTGGTGGGCCAGAGAGAAGGTCCTCTCCAGATGATCATAGATATCTGACACATTTGTAGAGAGAGGCAGAGAGAGAGGGTCCTTCAAATTATTTGGATCTAAACTACTTAGGGCTTTATATGTCAAAACTAGCATTTTAAACTGTGCCCGGAAACATGTTGGCAGCCAGTGGAACTTGCAATAGCAGAGTTGCATGCTCCCTGTAGCCAGTCCCCATTAGCAGTCTGACTGCTGTTCTTTGAACTAACTGAAGTTTCTGAGCACTTTTCAAGGGAGCCTCATGTAGAGCACCCTTGAAAGTAGCCCAACCAGAATGTAACCAAGGTATGTACCAGATCTGACTTCTTTGGGAATGGGGGCAGTTGGCGCATTAGCTTTATCTGTGCACAAGCACTCCTGGTCACTTCTGATACCTGAGCTTGCAGGTTCAGATCCAAATCCTGAATACTCCCAAACCGTGAACCTGTGTTTTCAGGTCGAATGTGACACTATCTCGCACAGGCTCAATCCCTGTTCCCAGATCTGTCCTTCAACTGACCAGGAGCACCTCTGCTTGCCTGGATTCAGCATCAATTTGTTTGCCTCATAAAGTCCATTGCAGTTGCCTGGTACCAATTTAGCATAGGAACTACTTTCTTGGAATTAGGTGAAAAGGACTAGTAGAGTTGGGTGCTGTCTGGGTACAGATAGCACCACTCTCCAAAATTCCAGAATACCTCTTCCAGTGGTTTTATGTAGATGTTAAATAACATGAAGAACATAACTGAACCCTGAAGGATCCCAAAAGCTAGTGGCCAAGGAGCTGAACAGGTGTTCCTCAGTACCACCTTTTGCCACCATCCCTCCAAGAAGAAACAAAGCTCCTGAAAGAACAATACCTCCAAGCTCCACCCCTGACAGTTGACTCAGAAGGATACCATGATTGATGGTATCAACAGCCACTGAAAGTTTCAGGAGATACAACAAAGACACTCTCCCTCAGTCCAATTCTCTGGTAGGTCATCCTCCAAGGCAACCAAAGTTATCTGTCCCATAACCAGTCCTCAAACCAGACTGACTTGGATCTATATAATCTGATTCATCCAGGAACCTTTGGAGTTGAGAAGCCACCACAGGCTCCAATACCTCCCCAGAAATGGGAGATTGTAGACTGGTCTGTAGTTGTCAAGGGCAATGGGGTCTAGGTTTCCTTGAGGCCTGCAGAGACGCTGCCCTGATATATGGAAGCATTAATCACTATCCCTGACTGAGTCCACCAGTCCTCCTCTGGCCTGTTTCACAAGCCAGGAAGTATAGGAGTCTAGAGCACACGTGGTGGCTCTCACTACTTCAAGGATCTTGTCCACATCCTCAGACTGCACAAGTTGAAAAAAGATTCATCAACTCAACAAGCTGAAGCCAAAGTTACATCCACCAGAGCTGTAACAACTATGGTGTCTAAGTCAGAGTGAATCTGGGTGATCTTATTTACAAAATGATGGGCAAGTTCTTCATAGCGTGGTTCTTCAGTGACACTCTCTTTGAGGCCAAATTGTACTAGGTCCCTAACTACTCGAGACAACTCTGCTGGTCAGTTCTTCAAAGTATTCAGTATTCTAAAACAACGACCTGAGCGTGTGAGTACCATGGTGGGCATACACAGTTGCAGAGAGGAAGGTCGGTTCCTACCAAATCACTCAGCTCAAAGTTTCCAGTCATAGACTTCATGCAGGTATAAAACCCATAGGGAACAGATGACCACAGTTTCAGGTCAGCAACCTGAAATAAAAGGTCAGAATGCCATAATATGTCTCAGAGCTGAGAACATTCCCCAGGCAGGGAATGGGGACAGCATATCAGCTGTTGTGTTCATCCAATGCAAAATCGGTTGTTTGGTTAGATGTTTAAGCAATACCCAGAGCAAATAAAACCTGAACTCTCCTTAGAAGCCAAGATGACTAAGCTGAGACTGTTGTACTGTGGACATATGATGAGAAGACATGACTCACAAGAAAAGGAAATCTCATTTGGTAAGATAGAAGGCACAAGGAAAAAAGGAAGATTGCATCCCAGATAAATGAACTCAACCAAGAAAGCCATGGTCCTGAGTGTACAAGACCTGGGAGCTCTTGAGGATAGGGTGACTTGGAGGTCTCTCATTGATGGGTTTACCATAAATTGAAGTCAACTTGAGAACAGTTAACAACAATCTGAGGGAAGAAAAATGGTAACAAGAGGGAAGCAAAATGGTAACAATCTGAGGGAAGCAAAATGGTAACTAGTCCCATCGGTTGAGAAAGCAGCCAGTTTAATGGGCTAGGCAGACTAAGGTTTTTATATTCATCCACAACTATCAGTTGTTTTTGAAAGAAGAGCAAGTAATCACATCCTAGCAGTGAGATAGTTAAGTAGGATGAACTGATTTAAATCAGTGTCTAGAAATGGGAAAAAGCATATCTTCTTGAATCGTATATTAGCTGTCCTATATTGCACTTCGACCACATTTCCACAGCTAGAACTAGCTTTGTGCATGCGTGCATAAATCTTACGCTGGCTTTCTCGTAATCCAGCCCAGCCTATGAAGCTGTACTCCTGGTTGTAGCTCATGAGCAAAATAGGTACATGCTGGCCTAATTTTATCTGAGGTTGCAAACATCTTAACTCATAGGATGACCTAATTGTAGATAGGCTTGTCCTCATTCCAAAATTGTAGATAGGCTTGTACTCATTTTGAATTTGCCTGTGACAATACTTAGCCATGATGACCTGATTTAGTAAATCAGATGCATAGTTGTTCTCTATCTCAATGTGTCTATAATCTAAACAAGTTTTCTCCTCAGCTTAAGCGGCTGAGTTGGAAAAGGAAGGGGTCTGAGGCTGTTAGGAACTGTGGGAGTTGAAGTCCAAAACACCTGGAGGGACCAAGTTCCAGGAGGTTGGCATTGTCCTTTTGCTGTAGGAATGGAACCAGCTGGTTTGCTGCCTGCTCCTTGCCCTTCCTCTATGCTGCCATCACTAAATTTAGAATTTATTTATTTACAACTTTCGTATACCATTCTTCTTTATGCTCGTGGAGGGACTCAGAATGGCTAACAGCAAAATTCAATGCTATAGAATAAATAATGTTATAAAAAACACGCAATAAATAAATTCTAAAATACATATAAAAACAATTCATCACATTAAAAACAACATCCAACTCAGTCCAAAACCCTGTGGCCAAATAACTCTATATCACATCATCCGTCAATCTGCAAATGCCCGACTCCAAAGCCAGGATTTTAGCTGCTTCCTGAATGACAGGAGAGAGGGGGCAGACCTAATCTCACTGGGGAGAGAGTCCCATAGCCGGGGGGGGGGCACCAAAGAGAAGACCCTGTCTCTCGTCCCCACCAAATGCGGCTATGAAGATGGTGGGACTGAGAGCATGGCCTCTCCGGAAGATCTTAAAGTCCTTGATGGTTTATAGGGGAAGATACGTTTGGACAGGTAAACCAGGCCCAAGCCGTGTAGGGTTTTGTAGGTTAAAACCAGCACTTTGAATTGTGCTCGGAAGCTAATTGGCAGCCAGTGGAGCTGGTGTAACAGGGGGGCTGCGCGCTCCCTGAACCCGGCTCCCGTGAGCAACCTGGCTGCCAAGCGTTGGACTAGTTGGAGCTTCCAAACAGTCTTCAGAGGCAACCCCACATAGAGTATGTTGCAGTAGTCTATTCGGGTTGTAACCAGAGCATGGACCACTGTGGCCATGTCCAACTTCCCAAGGTACGGGTGCAGCTGGTGTGCAAGTTTTAACTGTGCAAAAGCTCCCCTGGCCACCGCTGAAACCTGGGGTTCCAGGCTCAGCAATGAGTCCAGGATCACTCCTAAGTTGTGAACCTGCGCCTTCAGGGGGAATGTAACCCCATCAAGCACAGGTTGTAACTCTATGCCCTGTTCGGCCTTGTGAATGACCAGGAGGACCTCTGTCTTGTCTGGATTAAGTTTCAATTTGTTTGCTCTCTTCCAGTCCATTACAGCGGCCAAGCACCGGTTCAGGACTTCATCAATGGCTGTTGCGGATCCACCCAGCTAGAAAATACATGGGTTGAGCATGTGGGCAAGGTGGATGAGACACATAGAAAAACTGTGCTACCAGTTAGACAGAACATCATGCCCTGGCATTGTATTGTTCTACGGATAATGTTTACTTATTCATTCAGAGGGTATGCTAATACATTTTGACCCACAGCTGCCTTAACTAGCTATATCTCATAAAAGCTGAGTCAATTCTGAGTATAACCTCCCTAATCCTGAAACCAAAAATAGATAAAACTATTCTGAGAATTCTCTAGATGTTCTTCTGGAGTCACAGAGTTTAAGAGTTTGAATGTTTCTACTTATGCAAGTACAGGGGTATTTACTGGGGAGAATTACTTTATAGATAAGAGCTCTGAATTTAACCAGACAGCGATAAGAAGACTGGTTTATCTTTCTGTTTAATCAGAATGGGCATACCCTGTTTATTTGACGTGTTAGGGACCAGAGCACCATCAAAAAGGGGAAATTGGTGAGGAACCCATATTTTACGGGCACAAATACTGTATTGTAAGAACAAATACTGTATAACAGACTCACTGTGCACGATTTCTAAGAGATGCTCCACAAATGACTTCTATACTAGGCATAGGCAATCCATGGTTCTAAATGCTTCTAAAGTACTTACAAAACATGAGAACATATCAACCACTAGGGGGCGCTGGTGCTTTTCTTCTAAAGTGTTGCTAAAGTTCTGGTGGTGAAAATTTCAGAACTCTAACAAAACTTTCAAAATTTCATTATAAATGCCAGTTCCGATTGGTTCTGTCATAAAAATAACCAATAACGGAAATGGGGATTCGATGTGTAAGACTTGCTGAAAGGTCAGTGTACCATTCATTGGTAAATCTTTGTGCACCAATGCACATTGGGTACCTTGCCAGCTCTTCTACATGAGAACATATCAACAACCCTTAACTCTATATAGACATTATGCAACTCTGCTGTTCTATATTATTGTTGTTGTTGTTGTTGTTGTTGTTGTTGTATTTATTTATACCCTGCTTTATCTCTCCCATAGCAGACACAAAGCAGGAGTTCTGCAGGAACTCCTGCAGGAATAAGTCCACTATGAAGATGTAAGACCCCAATAGGATCCTACTGTCTATTTTATTGCTCTTGGTCATCCAGTTTCCTCCAACCAGCAAGGGACACTTTTCCCCTCCATGCCATACGCATGGTAAAATGCCCTGTCCTCCCAGGAGTAACTTCTACTTGCTCCAGGAGAAAAGCCTCCAAGAGTATACAACAGGCAGTTACTCCCAGAACAGCAAAACAGAGCAAAAAAGGGAAACTGACTCGATCTGCCTCACCAGCTCCCTCCAGCATCTAAAAAAAGCATAGCTGCATAACTTTGGCAACCAAAATGGAAATTATAAGAAAAGTGGAGGCTGATGATGGGCACATTTTGGAAGAAGCCTTCAAACAGTGTCTTCAAGGTTCATAATGAGATGCCTCACTGGTTCGTTTCATTTTACATGTGCATATTGTTTCATATATCATACAAGTTTGCCATAACATGTTGGAACTGCTCCTATTATTATTATTATTATTATTATTATTATTATTTTGTAGTGTACGAATATAACGATCTTTCTGCTGCTGAAACCATTTTTTTCCTGCCCAGGAGTACATCTCCTTCATTAGTTAAAGCAGTGGTTCTCAACCTTCCTTATGCTGCAACCCCTTAGTACAGTTCCTCATGTTGTGGTGACCCCCAACCATAACAATATTTTTGTTGCTACTTCATAACTGTAATTTTGCTACTGTTATGAATCGTAATGTACATATCTGATATGCACAATGTATTTTCATTCACTGGATGAAATTTGGCATAAATACCCGATACATCAAAATTTGAATACTGCTGGGGCTGGGGGGATTGATTTTGTCATTTGGGGTTTATAGTTAACCTACAATCAAAGCGCATTCTGAACTCCACCAATGATGGAACTGAACCAAACTTGGCACACAGAACTCCCATGACCAACAGAAAATACTGGAAGGGTTTGGTGGGCATTGACCTTGAGTTTTGGAGTTGTAGTTCATCTACATCCAGAGAGCACTGTGGACTCAAACGATGATAGATCTGGACCAAACTTGGCATGAATACTCAATATGCCCAAATGTGAACACTGGTGGAGTTTGGGGAAAATAGACCTTGACATTTGGGAGTTGTAGTTGCTGGGATTTATAGTTCACCTACAATCAAAGAGCATTCAGAACCCCATCAATGATGGAATTGGGCCAAAATCCCCACACAGAACCGCCATGACCAACAGAAAATACTGTGTTTTTTATGTTTTGGTGACCCCTCTGACACCCTCCTCGCAACCCCCCAGGGGTCCTGACCCCTAGATTGAGAAACACTGAGTTAAAGGGTTTGGATTAAAAATTATTCACACTATCTTCAAATATTTGCTGTTTAAGTCTAAAAATATTCAAGAGAGGTAAACTTTCAGTTCAGACAATTCCGATTGGTACTCCATTTCTGAAGTCACACTTCTGAAGTCACCACCTCTGGAATACAGTTGCCTTTTGTCTTGGAATTAGACAAGGTGTGGATGCACTAGTCCTGGTAGGCTACCAGAATGTTTTTTTTCTATGGTTCATACCTTCCTTTGCAGGCGCCTTCTCCCTGGCTTCCTGTTTCAAGATGTGCCCACTTGTCTGTGCGTTTATGCTTCCCCTTGGCTGTGGTTACCTTATCTCAGGGTTCTCTGCAAAGAGAGGATATAAAACAGCAAGCTTAGCTGTTCTTTCTCTGCTCGGTCTCTCTTTCTCATACAGAGGATAGAAAGAATGTGAACTTAGGATGAGAAGTACAAGGCAGATGCTGTGTACTTACTGCTTGGTTCTTCTTCCTCTCATATCAGCAGAAAATGGATTCGAAGCATCAACGGACCCTGGTGAGTCATTTCGTCTTTTTCTCTAAAACTCAAGAATAATTCTGAAAGGGCCTATTCATTTCAGAAAATTTCACCAAAGGCAGAATGAAAAAGAGCCGGAGCTCTCTGAAAACAATGATCAGAAGCTTTTAGGTAACCTCAAAGTATGTCTGTATGAAAACTGCCTCTGGTAACTTATGAGTAGGGATGTAAACTTGTAAATTGTTTGTAGAGTTAACTAAAGTTGTGAATGTGGTCTCTATTCATGTATTGTTTCTTTACCTATTGTAGACAGGCACACACACACACACACACACACATAACTTATTTATTTACTTACTTAGGCGATCCCTCGTAGTCAGAGTATGATGGCCTTCCAAGTGTAGGGTCCTGACGATGGATACATAGGTGATTGTCCTATTCTTGACCCACATGTTCTTCCACAATGGGGACATCTGTTTCCAGGTGGATGGCAGTTCCAGTCAGGGTTGGCTTGACGTGCCTTCCTCTTGGTACGTTTCTTCCTTTCGCCCTCCATTCATCTAGGGCAGGGGTCCACAAACTTTTTAAACAGAGGGCCAGGTCACAGTCCCTCAAACTGTTGGAGGGCCGAATTATAATTTGAAAAAAAATGAATGTATTTCTATTCACACTGCACATACCTTATTTGAAGTGCAAAAAACACTTAATATAATAATTAAAATGAAGAACAATTTCAACAAATATAAAATGATTAGTATTTCAATGGGAAGTGTGGGTCTACTTTTGGCCGATGAGATAGGATTGTGCTTTCAAGTCGTTTCAGACTTAGGTTGACCCTGAGCGAGGGCCGGGTAAAAGACCTTGGAGGGCCGCATCTGGCCCCCGGGCCTTAGTTTGAGGACCCCTGGTCTAGGGGTTCCCAGTTCTTGGTGTCTATGCTCCAGTTTTTTAAAGTTAGCTCTAAGTCCATATTTCAATTTCTTTTTCTGTCCACCAACATTGTGTTTCCCATTCTTGAGTTGGGAGTAGAGTAACTGTGATCAGGCATTTGGACAACGTGGCCAGTCAGCAGAGTTGATGGCAGAGGAGCATCACTTCAACGATGGTGGTCTTTGCTTCTTCCAGCACACATTTGTCCACCTGTCTTCCCAAGAAATTTGCAGGATTTTCCAGAGGCAACACTGATGGAATTGTTCCAGGAGTTGATTGTGACATCTGCATATATACATGCATACATACACACACACACAAAATTGAAATATGGTCCAAAGTGAAGTTGATAAATCTGTCAATTGATTCAAAGGGAGTTGAAAACTTAACCCTTTAAAATCTGGCTTTTGGTCTCTTGGTAGTCAATAATCTTGGTGCTAAATTAGGGTTTTCGCCTCTCTTTTTAACCCTTGAGTGGCATCAGATCTTTAACATTCAAATGCCAGGCAGGTGGAAAATGACCCTCTCCATACTGGAAAAAGTTCTCCTTGTATTTAAATAGCTATACCTGTATTTGAGTGTTATAAATGGGTCAGAGTTTTGACTCGGTTTATTTTTCAAAAGACGTGATCTGCATTCGTATATTTCTTCATACTCGGGTTGGAAAGAACTTGAGAGAACTTTAAACAAGTAAAATGTGAGAGAAAATGAAACTGCCACAGTTGTATATTCCATACAAAAATAAAAAAGTACATTTATTCATTATAGAGCAGGCATGGGCAAACTTTGGCCCTCCAGGTGTTTTGAACTACAACTCCCAAAATTCCTAACAGCCGGTAGTACAAAACACCTGGAGGGCCAACGTTTGCCCATTACCTGTTATAGAGGGAAAGAGTGGCTGCTGATATCTTCCTTGCCAAGCAAGTAGGAATTCTGATCCAGGCTTTGAAGGCACTTTGAAAGTGTTGGGAAAGTATTTCCAAAACAGGTTCAGCACCTTGGATGGTTCCTTTTAAATTTTGGACTAAAACCTGAAACAGAGTCCCTGCCCACCTGACATGAATCTATTGAAGAGAACTGACCTAATAACCTGTATGCCCTTCTGCTCAGTTTGCTGCCCTTTTCTTTTAATAGCCCCCAAATTCATAAATTGGTTGGCCAAAATATGCTGTGATATGTTATGGAATAGAGTAGTTCAGTTTTGGTTTCTTCCATATTGTCCTAAAGGAGTGCGTACTCTTGCAGTACAGTTCCTTAGAGTCATAGAATCATAGAGTTGGAGGAGACCTCATGGGTCATCCAGTCCAACCCCCTGCCAAGAAGCAGGAAAATTGCATTCAAAGAACCCCCAACAGATGGTCATCCAGCCTCTGTTTAAAAGCTTCCAAAGAAGGAATGTCCACCACATTCAGGAGCAAAGAGTTTTACTGCTGAACAGCTCGTACAGTTAGTTTTGCCAGTTGTTGTTACTACCTCATCCCCATTTTTCATGATTAGTTCCAGACTAGGTCTTTTTCTAAATCATTTTCTGCTCTCTGAATTACAAAAAGATTAGAGTCAGTACAGTGCGAAAGGACTATTTCAGTAGCTGTACTTAACTGGAAAATTAATTAAAACAAAGGAAGCTGAGTAAAGAAAAGAAACTGTTTCTATATGTTCGGGAGTGCAAAAAAAACTATTCAAGTCGATAAAACTTTGCAGCTGGGGCCATTAATTGCTGGAAAATAGTTCAGGGAAGTATAAATGTCTTCTGAATATTTGAAAAACTCCTGAGAACTATAGCAACAAATACTGCAACTTCTTGGCAACATTTATTGTACCTGGAAACATTCTTTATTTATAATTATACATTATCTTTATCTCTCTTGGTTGTTTTACTTATGATGACATTTCCATTTCCTTCTGCTCTTTTGGTTCTGCAACCTCCTTCTCCAATAATAATAATAATAATAATAATAACAACAACAACAACAACAATAATAATAACCACATAAATACACATATACACAGACTGGGCCACAGCAACACATGGCGGGGACAGATAATAATAATAATTGAAACATTCACACCTAGCTCCAACAGACAAGAGTTCTTTCTCCCACCCTGGTCTTTCCACAGATATATAAACCCAATTTTTCTAGTTTCCAACAGACCTCACAACCTCTGAGGATGCCTGCCATAGATGCAGGTGAAACGTCAGGAGAGAATACTTCTAGAACATGGCCATACAGCCCAAAAAACCTACAACTCAATACGGTATCCTATTGGAAACACTGATGAATAAAGAGAGTTAGTTTGACCTTTAGTCATCAGTTGCCCTAGATCTTGTTGAGTCATATCCCAAGCAACATTTGCCCAGAATGATTGTTCACAGAAAGATGAGAACATCTTCCAAGAATATAGAAGATTACAAGACAGTACATGACAGTTCCTAGCAGAAACAGGTGGGAAAGACTAGTGGTTCTCAACCTTCCAAATGCCGCGACCCCCTAATATAGTTCCTCATATTGTGGTGACCCCCAACCATAACCCTAACATTATGAATTGCCATGTAAATAATGATCTGCAGGATGTCTTTTCATTCACTGGAGCAAATTTGGCACAAATACCCGGTATGCCCAAATTTGAATACTGGTGGGGTTGACAGGGGGTTGATTTTGCCATTTGGGAGTTGTAGTTGCTGGGATTTATAGTTAACCTGTAAACAAAGAGCATTCTGAACCCTACCAACAATGGAATTGAACCAAAGTTGGCACACAGAACTCCCACGACCAACAGAAAATACTGGAAGGTTTTGGTGGGCATTGACCTTGAGTTTGCGAGTTGAAGTTCGCCTACATCCAGAGAGCACTCTGGACTCCAACAATGATGGATCTGGATCAAATTTGGCATGGATACTCCATATGCCCAAATGTGAACACTCGTGGGGTTTTGGGAAAATAGACTTTGAGATTTGGGAGTTGTACTTGCTGGGATTTATAGTTCACCTACAATCAAGGAGCGTTCTGAACCCCAACAATGATAGAATTGGGCCAAACTCCCACACAGGGACCCAAATGACCAACAGAAAATACTGTGTTTTCTGATGGTCTTTGGCGACCCCTCTGACACCCCTTCACAACCCCTCCAGGGGTTCCGACCCCCAGGTTGAGAAACACTGGACTAGAAGAATAATTCATCTGAAAGCGTTTGGTCAGAAATCTCTTCTACCGTGATCCCCAATCAGATGTGGAAACATTCTATGAAGTCATGAGGAGGCACCAGATCTCTATAAAGAAGATACTTAATGTACTTAACCAAGGGGTGCTTCTGGCCTCACACTGGCCAAGGTCACATACTGTTGCCTATTAATTTTTTCTTTCCCATTGAGCTCTCCCATTCTCCACCAACTTCCCCACATTTCAAGAACCTCTGCCTTTGATTGCCTCTGTTACGGAGATATAGCTCATCATGCCGCAACCCCTTAATACAATTCCTCATGTTGTAGATACCCCCAACCATAAAATTATTTTGGTTGCTACTTCATAACTGTAATTTTGCTACTGTTATGAATCATATGTACATATCTGATATGCAGGATGAATTTTCATTCACTGGACCAAATTTAGGACAAAGACCCCATATGCCCAAATTTGAATACTGGTGGGGTTGCAGGGGGGGGATTGCTTTTGTCATTTGGGAGTTGTAGTTCCTGGGATGTATAGTTTGCGTACAATCAAAGAATATTCTGAACTCCACCAATGATGGAATTGAACCAGTCTTGACACACAAAACTCCTATGACCAACAGAAAATACTGGGGGGTTTGGTGGTCATTGACCTTGGGTTTTGGAGTTGTAGTTCACCTACATCCAGAGAGCACTGTGGACTCAAACAATGATGGATCTGGACCAAACTTGGCACAAATACTCAATATGCCCAAATGTGAACACTGGTGGAGTTTGGGGGGGGGGGGGGATAGACCTTGGCATTTGGGAGTTATCATTGCTGGGATATGTAGTTCACCTACAATCAAAGAGCATTCTGAACAGATGGAGAGATCGTCAGCCTTCTCTGCCAAAGGGGTTCTTAAGACCATGAGAAATGTGTGTTTTCTGATGGTCTTTGGCGACTCCTCCGAAACCCCCCTCATGACGCCCCAGGGGTCCCGACCCCCCAGTTGAGAAATGCTGATCTAGAGAGCTACAAGTTGTCCATCCCCCAAACCGCTATTCAGACCATGGTTCAACAACAGTCTGAGTGCACTGTCAGTCGACTAATCTATGAGAAGCCTAGAAATGTTTCTTCTCTACAGCTGACAACCATCATCCTCTTTCTGAAAAAAAATTACTCAAACAACCCATGATGGAAATTCTCATCAGATGGTTTTGGTATTTAAGTAAAGTGAGTGAAACTCTTACAAAAATGGCCCGTAAGATGCAAATTTAACAGAAAGACACCTTTCAATGATTCAAACAATCCAAAATAAAAAGATCTCTTTTGATTTTTTCTTCTACGTTTGAGCTCTGTTTTCTGGAGAAAAGATGCACATGGGAAACTTATCATATCACTGAATATGGCCCATCACCAGTGGGCAAGACATAGGTAGGTGAAGATGGCATTGCTGTCGTAATAACAATGATGGAGTTCCTTCATTGTAGTTATACGATGAAGCAGGATCTTGACCTTCACTGTTCTATATCTATAAGCTCCAAAGGCATACATATACAGGGGGGGGGGAGGAATTATTGCATATAGCAATGAAAAAAGGTAAAGTTTCCCCTTGACATTTAGTCTAGTCATGTCTGACCATGAGAGGTAGTGCTCATCTCCATTTCTAAGCTGAAGAACCAGCATTGTCCATAGACACCTCCGAGGTCATGTGGCCAGAATGACTGCATTGAGTGCTGTTACCTTCCTGCTCAAGTGGTACCTATTGATATTACTCACATCTGCATGTTTTCGAACTGCTAGGTTGGAAGAAGCTGGGCCTAACAGTAGGAGCTCACCCCGCTCCCTGGATTTGAACTGCCAGCCTTTTGGTCAGCAAGTTCAGCAGCTCAGTGATTTAACCTGCTGTGCCACCGGGGCATTTCAGCACTGAAACAGCAATGTTTTCAGAGATATTGTGAATCCTTGAAGAATAATATGAAATTGAAACAGATTTTGTTTTTAGCTCCAGCCTTCCTTAGTGATGTTTGTTGAAATGGAAATGTGTTTTTATTGTTGTGTGCCTTCAAGTCATTTCTGACTTATGATAACTCTTAAGAAGCACTTATGACAGGATTTTCATGACAAGATTTGCCTTCCTCTGAGGCTAAAAGATTGTAACTTGCCCCGAGTTATCCAGTGGGTTTCCTTGGTGAAGGGCCACTTGAACCCTGGTTTCCCAGAGTTCTATTTCAACCCTGAAACCATTACACCATGCAATCTCTTATGTTATTGTGTTATTATGTTATTGTGATTAGGGTTTAGCAAAGCATCCTTCAGTGCTGTGTTTTACTCAACATGCTAATATGGAATTTAGGGAGGTGTGCATGTGAAGGACTCTTCAAGTCACTTTGTTGTTGTTTTTCGTGTCAGGAGCAACTTGAGAAACGGCAAGAATTAGCCATCTGCAAGGATGTTGCCCAGGGGACACCCAAATGTTTGGATTTTGTATCATCCTTGTGGGAGGCTTTTCTCATGTCCCCGCATGAGGAGCTGAAGCTGATAGAGGGAGCACATCCACACTCTCCCTGGATTCGAAATGCTGAACTGTCTGTCTTCAGTTCTGCCGGCACAAGGGTTTAGCCCATTGCATCACTGGGGGCTCCTACTTTGTTGGTTTAGTGATCCCAGAGGAGGAAAGCAAGAAGAGGAAATGAAATTTCAAACTGAAATACAGAAATATTCATGTTCTGTAATCATGTTCTTTAGTATTACTGTCTTCCAGACAGTGGATCTATATGTGTCTGTTTTGGATCTGCATGGTCTTTCACAATGAGTTTTCCAGGTGAAAGGCAGTCCCAACAAGGATTCGCTTGAAGGTCCTTCCTTCAAGTGAATGGTCACATTTCTCTCTTTCACCTTCTATTCATGCCACTTCAAAATCCATTACACTGTTGGTAACAGCTAACTTCCTGTTAGCATCTTTGAGGGCCAGGGCTTTCAAGAGGACAGGGAGACAGCCCCCACCCCTCCCAAAACCCCTTAAAATGGGAGGAAAGTAAAATAACTTACCCACCCACCATGAAACTGCTGCCTGAGCTCTCCTGTCATGTAGAAATGATGTACCTGGAGAGGGGGGAGGAGGAAAATATTTTGTTCCCCCTCCCCTCCTGGCACATCATTGGGCACGTCAGCAGCAAGGAAATGCTGGCCTGGTAATTTATTTTAATTTTAATGGCTTTTGGGGAAGGTGGAGAGGGGGTTGATGCCTTCATAGTTTTCCAGGCTGAATCAGCCTGGAAAATGTGAGAGGACTGTCTGGAATGCCACCTCAGAAGTTCAGGACTTCTGAGGGGGCAGTCCAAACAGTAAACATAGTAGGTTCAACCCGTGCCTTTCAAGAAGGTACGGATCTAACCCACTATCAAACTACATTGGCACAAAGCAGGGTTTTCTTGTTTTGTGCCAAATGCACTTGTGTTGTCTGGATGCCCCATGGGAAAATGCGGGAGGACGCGCATTTTGTGCCCTGTCTGGATGGGCCCTTGGTGTCTCTATAAATGTCGTGATCCTAAAATGCTCTCTGCTTCATTTTAAAAAATGCTGCACTCACAAAGCTCAGACGGTTTTGTGTTATGATAGTGGATGGCATGACTTTAATAGTGATTATAATGTTATATGCTTCAATGTGTATTTTAATTCTAATTTTAATTTTTAACAAATGTATCTAATTGTCTGTTGTCTAAAGGCATCAAATTGTTGCCATATGTAAAGCCGCCTTGAGTCTTCTTTGGAGTAGAGAAAGGTGGGATATACATAAAGAAAATCAATATGTCTGCATCAATGTCGACTTTTGTGGAGAGGTGACTGCCTAGGTAAAAGAAATGGTCATTATTTTCTATCATTACATCATTAAGATTTATTGTTGGCATTGCAGATTGGTTGGTACCTGCTAACTTTGATGTGACGCCAAGATTTCATATGCTTCTGCGAAGGTGTTTAAAGTGGTTTGTAGGTCTTCCTCTGAATGAGCACAGACTACCTTATCATCAGCATATATTTGTAGTATTCTTATTGAGTATTAATAACATGCCAATCTGCACTTCCAATTGAAGTATTAATGTTTAGATCCTTTCTCCTCAGACACCTGCACTGATGCTGAATTGGACTCCAGCTTTGAGTGTATTGTTCGAATGCCAGCATACTCGAAGAATTACTTAATTTGCAAAGTTACAGCAATGGAATTGTTCCTGAATGAAGCTGACATTAGCTTTACTGTGTAAGAAAGAACTTCCCAACTTCATTAAAATATAGTTATTTTTCTCTAAGCATTACTTTGTTATGATAAATGATCTTTAATGCTTATAGGGAACCATGGGAACACTGGATAATCTGTGATGGAACAACTGGTGAAGAGCGAAAAGAGTGCCCTGCCCTCCTAAATAAGAATTCTGTTCCTACAAATGAGTTTTCCTTCAGTTCCCCAAATTTCTAGCATTGCAGAAGACATCTGGAAATCACTCACATCTATTTGCTGTGTCCATTTCCTCTTGGCAACTGTCTATTCCCTTTTCTTTGGATGCCTAAGCTGTATTTCCAAATGTTCAACTGAAGTTTGAAATTACTAGAATGATAGAAATTTTGGGACTAAATTTGGATGATCAGAATTTTTATTTTGGGAGGGGGGGCAATGTCCTCATATTGCACACTCATACTTGGCTACATCTCTGCATGTGTTTCTGTTGCATATATTTTTCATTGCTCCTAGTAAGCTGCCAGACTTGTAGTAGTTTCCAACCTTTTTTTGACTAGGGACCACTTTGACCAGGAACCACTTTGACCAGGAACCACTCCTCCAACACTAGTTCCAAAAGGGTTACGAATCGGTTTTTGGTCAACTTTAGATTCGGTTTGGTTATTTGGGGTGTTGATTCAGAAAATTGCATTGGCTAGACCACATCAGCTCTAATTTCTGATACAGAACATATGCCATCCAGTAGTTCCCATCTGCTAGCCCAGAGAAAACCATATTTAATAATCTAGAACTGACTTATTTCTCATGTCAGGAGCAAGCCAAACAGTTGTATTGCATTTTTAACAAACAAACAAACAAACAAAGCACAAAGTTTGCAAGCTTGGTAGTTGATTAAATGTCCTTTGACCAGTATCTGGCCACTTGGAGTGCCTCTGGTGTTGCTGCAAGAAGGTCCTCCATTGTGCATGTGGCGGGGCTCAGGTTGCATTGCAGCAGGTGGTCAGTGGTTTGCTCTTCTCCACACTCGCATGTCGTGGATTCCACTTTGTAGCCCCATTTCTTAAGGTTGGCTCTGCATCTCGTGGTGCCAGAGCGCAGTCTGTTCAGCCTTCCAAGTCGCCCAGTCTTCTGTGTGCCCAGGGGGGAGTCTCTCATTTGGTATCAGCCATTGGTTGAGGTTCTGGGTTTGAGCCTACCACTTTTGGACTCTCGCTTGCTGAGGTGTTCCAGTGAGTGTCTCTGTAGATCTTAGAAAACTATTTCTAGATTTAAGTTGTTGACATGCTGGCTGATACTCAAACAGGGGATGAGCTGGAGATGTCTCTGCCTTGGTCCTTTCACTATTGGCTGCTACTTCCCGGTGGATGTCAGGTGGTGCAATACCGGCTAAGCAGTGTAATTTCTCCAGTGGTGTAGGGCGCAGACACCCCGTGATAATGCGGCATGTCTCATTAAGAGCCACATCTACTGTTTTAGTGTGGTGAGATGTGTTCCACACTGTGCATGCATACTCAGCAGCAGAGCAGCAAAGCGCAAGGGCAGATGTCTTCACTGTGTCTGGTTGAGATCCCCAGGTTGTGTCGTATACTGTTTCTAGCGCCCACTTTTTGCTTGATATTCAGGCAGTGCTTCTTGTAGATCAGAGCACGGTCCAGAGTGACTCCCAGGTATTTGGGTGCGCTGCAATGCTCCAGTGGGATTCCTTCCCAGATAATCCTCAGAGCTCAGGATGCTTGTCTGTTCTTAAGGTGAAAAGCACATGTCTGTGTTTTAGATGGATTAGGGATCAGCTGGTTTTCCCTGTAATAGGCAGTAAGAGCACCTAGAGCTTCGGAGAGCTTCTGTTCAACCATCTCAAAGCTCCCTGATTGAGTGGTGATGGCACGATCATCAGCATAGATGAAGCTCTTTGTCCCTTCTGGCAGTCGCTCTTATTGCTACATGGTTTTGAGGCAATTATGTAGTAATGATGAAGCCGCGGACCATATTTTCATTCTTGTAGACCATTGGTGGTCAACGGACCACTGTTGTAGACCATGCACATATTGTACAAAAGTGCTGGTTACACAGATCAAGCATTACATTTCAAAACTTTGTCAGCAGTAAGAAGAAAGAATACCAAATAACAGACATGATTTCAGTCCCTCATTTATTTGCTCTTTCATTAACACAGATAGAAAAATCATGAAACATTTGTTCAGACTTATTTACCAAAAATCACAGAAGAGAGTATAAACAAACAAAAAAAACCCCGAAGATGCAAAACATACTTACTAAGGGCTAAAATGGATTGAAATAAGTAGGATTCCCTTCTGAAGATGGCTGTTAGGAACAATGGCACACTGGATTCAAATTCATTGCTCTTTAAATGCTTGTGTCAATTTTTTTGATTTAAATGCTTGTGTCAATTTTTTTGATTTTGGAATTCCATATTAACCATGAAACTCTCCATAGGTCTGCAGAGCGGAAATGCGAAACACACGGCCAGTTAGTAGTGAATTGCTCTGTGAAACAGGATGAACTTCCTTATCCCATCAAAGTTTGCTTGGAAATGAAGCAACAATGCAAGGAGTGCAAGATGGTGACAGGAATTAAGCTCAGTAAGCTCAGTCAATGTTGTGTGTCCATCGTTCAGAACCATATGTGTTTTTTTCACTATTTCAAAAGGAGGTCATGGGACCATTTCATTACTATCCATGGAGAAGAATGAAGACAGACAAAGGCATCCATGAACAATTAATGAGAAAGTGGGGAAATAGCTTTAAATATTTGAAATAAAGTCATATTGTGGCCTAATGTAAAGTAAACCATGTTTGATCAGCCCACACACTGCCTTGCCAGGGAAAGAAAATATGCCACATAAGTTAACAATAAAGAACAAGTAGTTTACTCTTCCTAATGGAGCACATGATGTCCTTTTATGAGAGGTTTAAAATAGTCTTCCTTTTCTTCATGTGAATAAACTCCTTCAGCAGCTCATGAAGTGAGAGCACACTCCAAAATCTGTCTCTCTCTGTTTCTCTCTTCAAACTGTCCCTCTGCACGTGCATAGCTCGAGTCTGAACAAAAATGTAACAGTATCAAAAAGTCCTAGGCTTAGCCATCTCCCTGGGCATTGTCTAACCAATCAGTTTCATACATCTTATTTTACAGTTATTTATTTATCGTGTCCGGGCAGACCAAACAGCTGCATTGCATTTTTTAACAAAACAAACAAACAAAACACAAAGTTTGCAAGCTTGGTCGTTGATTAAGCGTCCTTTGACCAGTATCTGGCCACTTGGAGTGCCTCTGGTGTTGCTGCAAGAAGGTCCTCCATTGTGCATGTGGCAGGGCTCAGGTTGCATTGCAGCAGGTGGTCAGTGGTTTGCTATTTTACAGTTGACACAACACATTAACTGATTCCTTGCATGCTCCAACACCCCTCTTTGTGTTAACAGAAAAATAAGCCTTTATATTTATACAATACATTCAAAAATACAAGTCACTCAATACTGCCAAATGTTTCTGAACACTCAACGGTTTTGTTAACACAGCAGCCAAGTTCAAGTTAGTATTGCAGTAAACCAAACCAAATTCAAACTACAGCCTATATGCTGCTGCACTGGAATCCTTTGTGCATTATACGTTTTGTGCATTATCTTTCACATGCAATCGTACTTCTTTCTACAATTTCAGTTCAGGCTATGTGTTGCTGTTTCTTGCTTAAAGTTGCACATTCTTAGCTGGTGCATAACTATTACTTGATCCCTTCAATTTACCACTTTATTAACTTAGGTTGTGGTGTAAGCAACAAAAATTGTCATCTGAATGCCTTTGTGCATTTTGCATTCAGAAACAGGACAATAAAAACCAGATTGGAAGATATACACTCCAATGCACAAGGCCAACATTCATGATAAGGGTGGAGTAACGTAACATCTTCCATAATCTGTGTGCAGATATCTATGTTATACAATATAGGATCAGCCCAAGTATAGCTTTCTTCTTATAAGGATCAATATTCATTTGTTCGTTCATTTGTTCATTCATTCATTTCACCCACGCTTAAGCGGCTGAGGGGGAAAAGGAAAGGGCTTGAGGCTGTTAGGAATTGTGGGAGTTGAAGTCCAAAACACTGGAGAGCCCAAGTTTGCCCATGCCTGCTCTATAGTCTTGAAACCTTTAAACAATTGTTGCAGATGTTTAGCGTGAACATTTTGCTTGTATGGTGCAAGAACAGTGTTATCCTGATCTGTAACTCTTGGAAAGGCATTATTCAGATGCCTTTACTATATGGGAGTCTTGAAGATATTTGCAAATTCGGACAACTTGCTATGCAAAAAATGAGATGAGAGTAAATTCCCACTTTTCCTTTTCACCAATGCAAACAAAGCCTATGATGGCATTGCAGAAAATGTCTCAACCCTACTCCCAAATGTTATGGTTGTATTTCAAAGAAATCTATAGAATCCAGCTCTTCCTCTTTAACCCATCTAAGGGGACAGACCCATGTTATTAGGATAATGATTCAATTTGTCTTTATGTTGTCATTTACAGTTAAACCTGAAGCACCATTCGGTTTAAACATTACATACCTGGAAAAGGCAAATGAGTATCTTGTTAATTTCTCCAGTCCGCATAAACCATTGACATACCTTCATCGCAACTTAATGCATGAATTGGTCTACCGTCAGGAAAACACATCTTGGACTGTGAGTATGACTGTCTAGTTTTACATGGGCATAACAGATCCCTCCAGTTATTAAATCTGTATATTTATAGTATAACCAAGATTATGGCAACCAGACTGACTGATAACTGGCAAATAAAGGGAGAAAACGTGGAGGCAGTGACAGACTTTGTGTTTCTAGGTGTGAAGATTACTGCAGATGCAGACTGTGGCCAGGAAATCAGAAGACGTTTTCTTCTTGGGAGGAAAGCAATGACCAATCTCAATAAAATAGTGAAGAGTAGAGACATCACACTGGCAATGAAGGTCCACCTAGTTAAAGCAATGGTATTCCCCTTAGTAACATATGGATGTAAGAGCTGGACTATAGGGAAGGCTGAGCGAAGGAAGATAGATGCTTTTGAACTGTGGTGTTGGAGGAAAGTTCTGAGAGTACCTTGGATCGTAAGAAGATCCAACCAGTCCATACTCCAGGAAATAATACCCGACTGCTCATTGGAGGGAAGGATATGAGAGGCAAAGATGAAGTACTTTGGCCACATAATGAGAAGACAGGAAAGCTTGGAGAAGATAATGATGCTGGGGGAAAAGGAAGGAAAAACGAAAAAGGACCAAGGGCAAGATGGATGGATGGTATCCTTGAAGAAACTTCAGCGAATCAACAATGCTGCAGCCAGGTTGTTGATGGTAGCTGGGCATAGGGATTGTGTCATTCCCCCATTGAAAGGTTTCATTGACTTCTGGTCTGCTTCTGGGCAAAACTCAAAGTGCTAGTTATGACCTTTCAAGGTCTCCACAGCTTGGGTCCAAGCTGATGATTGGCTTAAAGACAGTCATCAGCATCCTATTGGGACCTTGTGGCATCATAAGTGGACTTAGATCAGAGGGAATTGTGCAGTTGGGTAAGATCCATATCCAAAAGAGAGCTGTTGTTAAGTTATTATGTAGCAGAGCCAGAAAAATGCATGATACACATTGTTGCATGATTCCCATTAGTGCACAATACTCACCAATGTTTGATTTATTTTGGTGTGCAATGCGCACCATAGTTCATTGTGCAATAATGTGTATTGTGAATTAAATAAATAACTGAAAAAGGACTGGTTCTAAAGGTGGCTTTGTTTGCTCACTTTTGAAAATACATTTTTCTTATTTCCCCTTTTAGAACATAGAGTCACAATATACACCGATCCGAATTCTAGGGAAGAAACTTCAGCCAGGATCAAGATATGAGATAAGAGTTCGATCCAAGCCCCATGGAAACTATTTTGAAGGGACATGGAGCGAATGGAGTCGTTCTGAATACCAGAAGACCCCATATCACACATGTGAGCAATTTTTGGTTTTGAAATTGAAAAGGCAAGACTACAAAATATATCCTAAATATACAACAGATAAATACAAACTAGGTTTCAAACCCCAGTAGAAAGTTTAATCCTATCTTACATCAAATGCCATGATAGTAAACGGTTCTGGCCCCACTTACCTCTCCGAACGCATCTCCACCTATGAACCGACTAGAACATTAAGATCGTCTGGGGAGGCCCTGCTCTTGGTCCCGCCTGCGTCACAGGCGTGCGTGGCGGGGACGAGAGACAGGGCCTTCTCAGTGGTGGCCCCTTGGCTATGGAATGCCTTACCGGTAGACATCAGACAGGCACCATCGTTGCTGGCGTTTCGGAGAAAGGTCAAGACCTGGCTTTATGAACAAGCGTTTGGTTAAACAGTGCAACCGAACATAGGAAGACAGTAAATGGAACATAGGAATGGCACAAGGATTATGAGATCGGATCTGATTTCATTGAGGCGCTATGTTTGTTTCATGTTGTTTGTTAATTGTTGTGGATCGGTGTTGTTGATCCTGTTGTTACATTTGTTGTGTTTTTAATTGCACTGACATTGTTATGATAAGTTGCACCTTGTAAACCGCATTGAGTCGCCTGTTTGGGCTGAAAAATGCGGTATAGAAATAAAGCAAATAAATAAATAAATAAATAAATAGTACATATATCTTCTGACTTTCTTCCCAATCTTTTCCTCTTTCTTCTGGGTTTTTGATTTGCTGACAAAGACAGAAACATCTTTGAGCTGAGACAAGTGAGGGGATGGAAATAGATGGCTAAAGAGGCTTTAAAGCCAACTCTTACATAAAATCCAGCCTTTTTCCACCTTTCTAGCTGCTCATCCTGAGTTTATCTTTCCAGACAAAGAGCCAGGACAGCATAGTAATTACCTGAATCGCCATCCATTGACCTTAGACTACCTTAAGCTGGCACCCTGCCAAAAACATATGGAAGTATAAGTCCATAATAATATTGTCTTCCAACTCCTTTGGTGAAACCTAGATGATCCTTGTGTGTTTTAAGAGGTGGTTGAGACCAGAACTGATCCTCTTCTATGTGGACCATACTTTTACTTGCTGCCTCTAACCTATGGCCATCTAACAGCTCATGGAGAACGGAAAATGGCCAAGAAACATCTGGTTACAATACTCTGACATATAAGAATAATATGGTCTTCCAACTCCTTTGGTGGACCCTAGATGATCCTGGAGATGCCTTCATCATTGTGCATCTATAAGCTCTTAATCTGATGCTTCTCAGCCATCCCTTGTTTACGGGATTGACTCCTAAATGGCTGGGTTGGGGCTGGGCTGCAGAAGGAAGATGAGTACAAAATATATCCTAAATATACATAGTTCCATGGAGGAACTTTACAATATATTTCCTAATGGAGGATCTCAGCCTCAGTTTGGTTCATAAATGTGATCTCTGTTGGAAGAGAAGTCAGAATTCCTCTTGGATGGACCTCTAGATTCCAGCAACATTCTCTTTTGTCTTGAATATGATCTAAGGGCCAAAATGTCAGCCACAGATGCAGGTGAAATTTCAGGAGAGAATGCTGCTGAAACATGGCCATACAGCCCGAAAAACTCACAGCATCCCGGTGTATAATTTTTATTATTTATTTATTTATTTCAAATATTTGTACCCCGCCCTTCTCTACCCCCGCAGGGGGACTCAGGGCAGCTAACAGACGGCAATAATTCGATGCCCTTGTTGTGGGAATTATCCTTGGCCAGGCTAGAAGATAGAGGACTGGTAAACAAAATTTTTAGTGGTTCTATGTCCATAGTGTACTCTGATTAAGGCCCTTAGATCATACCCAAGGCAAAAGAATACTATTCATGATCAGGAAAGTTATTTAATATACTTTTTCACCTCAATTACTATCTAGAAAAACAGAAGTGACTTTTATATGAGTTGCAGGTCACCTCTACTGACTTGCCGTATAAGTTATGATAGAAGATCTGCATTTTTTCTCGGTTCTCATATTAATGAATGGACTTGGAAGACAAATGTTTGTAGAGCCCATTGTCTTCCCTGCTTTGTAAGGATGAATGACTATAGTGAGAACAGTACTCCATTCCTGAGAACAACTACAGAGCCAAGGTTGCTGAAGGATGAGGATTATGCTAGTTGTGTAACAAGAGGTAGTGAAATTGCTGGAGGGTGTTGTCAAAGGCTTTCATGACCAGAATCACTGGGCTGCTGTGAGTTTACCAGGCTGCATGGCCATGTTCAGAAGCATTCTCTCCTGATGTTTCACCCACATTATGGCAGGCATCCTCAGAGGTTGTGAGGCCACAACCTCTAAGAGAGTGGTTCTCAACCTGTGGGTCCCCAGATGTTTTGGCCTCCAACTCCCAGAAATCCTAACAGCTGGTAAACTGGTGGGATTTCTGGGAGTTGTAGGCCAAAACACCTGGGGACCCACATGTTGAGAACCACTGTTCTAAGGATTCCTGGCATAGATGTGGTTGAAATGTCAGGAAAGAATGCTTCTGGAACATGGCAACCTGCTGGAGGATGACTTCTTGAAGCCTGAACGCAAATACACATGCATACACAGTAGTGTAAACATGTTTCATGTCACATCTAGCTTGTCTAGGATCTATACGCAAATGCTTAAATATATATATTATTTGTTCTCTTAGATGATGATATCATTATCGTGGTTTTAGGATCTGTTTTGACATTCCTCCTGCTGTACATTCTAATTTCTCTGATCACAATCTTTTGGAAAAGCAGGTAATTCTAAACACTTTATTTGCTTGTTGTTTTGACTAAATGTTGTTTTGTTCACAAAGGCCCCAAAGGTTGAAACCATTTTTAAAAGCCATAATTTAAAATTACAAAGATAAATGGAAAAATACAGGTATGAAAGAGGCTGTCTTTTTAAAATTCCACTAATTTTAATTTGACATTTAAATGCATGTACATACAGGGCACTCCAAACAAAATAGAACCAAATAACCCACCAGGCAAACTTCAGCCCTCCAGGTGTTTTGGACTTCAACTCCCACAATTCCTAACAGCCCCAGGCCCTTTCCTTTTCCTGCTTAAGTAGGCTGAGTGGAAAAAGGAAGGGGCCTGAGGCTGGTAGGAATTGTGGGAGTTGAAATCCAAAAAACCTGGAAGGCCCAAGTTTGCCAATTCCTGAGATAGAACTTAGAACAAATCAAACTGAAACTCTCCCAAGAGGCTGAGGGGAGTAATCTGCGATTATCGTACTTTGAAAATATCACAATAAAATACCATGACTCACTTGAAAAGACAACATTTCATGTATTTCACGTACCCACATGGAAGTGGAAGGAAGTAAGAAAAGAGGAAGATGGCATTCCAGATGGATCGATCCAATCATTTATAGTGATCCTGTAAATGAACGACCTTCAAGTCACTCTGTCCTCAATAACCGTGCAAGACCTGAGCTGGGTTATTGAGGGCAGGGTGACTTGCAGGTCTTTCATATATAGGATCACTATAGGGCAGTGGTTCCCAACCTTTTTTTGACTAGGGAGGGACCACTTGACCAGGGACTACTTTGACCAGGGACCACTCCTCCAACACTAGTTCCAAAATGGTTACGAATCAGTTTTTGGTCAACTTTAGATTCGATTTGGTTATATGGGGTGCTGATTCAGAAAATTGCATTGGATAGGCTACATCAGCTCTAGTTTCTGATACAGAACATATGCCATCCAGTAGTCACCATCTGCTCACCCAGAGAAAACCAGAGACCAGAGGTTGGGAACCACTGACCTAGAAAAGGATGGTTGCGTTACTTAGGTTTTCCATTTAAGACCATTTGTTTTTAAGACTCATAAGCAATAATTGCATAAACAATCATTGCAATGTGAATCAGGCTATCTTTGGAATCGTACATTCCACACCAACATTTTCCTTTAGCTTCCCCTCACCTCAACCAAAAAACAATATTTAATAAAAATGTAAAAAGTTCTGTTCCTTAGGAAAATAAATACATATTGCCTTTACCTATCTGCAACAATAAAATACTATTTTTATTGGATCAAAATGTATTTAGCAAAAAGACGTTTAGTACAAACTTCCTCCTCTCAGCCCTTGCTCCTTGGTTGCTCACCTCATTCAAAGTCTTCCTTTCTTCCCATTTTTTCCAGCAATATTTGCATCAGTGTTGCTATCCATCCATCACTTCTTAAAAGCTCTGAACGTATCATTGTGGACAGCTTCTTTCTGATTTATCTTTCTTTCTATGTTGCACTCTCAGTAGATGTCCCTCTTCTCAAACTTCTCTCTTTTTTACCTATAACTATGCCCATTTCCTTTCTCTCGTTGTCTCTTCTCCATATTTCTGAAACAACAACTTCAAGTTTTCCTCTGTTCCATTGATGTTGTTCCTTGCCCACATTACATAGCACTTGCAAGCACATATCACACATTGAAGAACTTTGCCAGGGATGATGCAGGAGACATTATATTGAGGAGAGAACAACATAGCTTCTTGTTGTCCTCAGTGAAGAGTCCTCAAAATATCAGTGAGCTCACAATATATTTCTGCAATCTTTGTCCAAGGCCAGACTAAGGTATTTTTGTACCTGGGACAAAGGACAAGTTGTTTATATGTTTTTGCTGGTATACCTCAAGGCTAATTGACTTTGTAGGCATGTACCTCATCAAAACAGTTATTGCTTTATATCCTTTGCCAGGATCAAGCCCATTGTGTGGCCCACACTGCCTACGCATGAAGAGGCTCTGGATAAATTGTGCCAAAAACTAAGAAAGGTTTGTGTTGTATCTTCTTCTTTGACTATAAGAGAACTTGCATAAAACATAGGTTGGGGGTTGACTGTCAGGAGTAGAACAACATAGGCCCCTTCCACACAGCTGTATAAAATCCACATTAAACTGGATTATGTGGCAGTGTGGACTCAAAATTTAGTTCAGAGCAGATATTGTGGGTTATCTGCCTTGATAGTAAGTATTTAAGTAAACTTTATTACGGTCGATGATCAGATCATACAGGGGGATCTGCCTTGATATTCTGGGTCATATGACTGTGAAAAAGCCCATAAAGTGAGACATGATGTTCTCCTTAGTTTTTCTCAGTTGGCTGAAAAATAATCTTATCCTTCAACTGCACTAAATATCTCTGTATATCCCTGCAGCATTCTGATGCAAGTTTCTTCAGTCCTGAGAACCTGGGATATGTAGACATCCACAAGGTGGACAGCCTTCAAGCCAAACCAAAACCGGATGGCTTTCAACCCTCTTTTCTGCCTTGGGATGCTGCTGATCCAGAGAAGTTTGGGAATGAGCAGGACCCAAAGAACAACATGGTTCTTCTCAATGACGGCTGGCTGAAGCTGCCTCTTGCATATGAAGGGATGTGGCCAGCTGAGATGCCGAACAGATGTTTGGGTGGAAGCAATTCAGCTACTCGTGGCAGTTCATTCTTCAATGGGGATAATAGCTCTGGCAGCTCAGGTAGCAACAGTGATGCTCTCAGCAGCTGTTCTACTGCTTCAATGGGCACCATCATGTTGTCTGGGTCCGAGGCAGATCCTTGCCATCATACTTACACCAACAGTGAGGTTAGAGTGCCAAACATAGAAGAAGCCTATGTCACAATGGCCAGCTTTGTTGGAAACAAGGGGAACGAGCAGTGCCAGCACTTGGCATGGCAGGGCCCTAGAAGAGTCATTTCACAGATTACTGCCAGGAGCAATGACTAAAAGGGTGAGTAGTTTGTGCTCCTAAAACACAAACTCACGTGGCACCTTAAAGAAGAACAATTTAATTATGGCATAAGCAACTTAATCAGATGCACTTATCCAAAATACATACATAAACATTTGAGTGAGCAAAGTAGATGTGTTCCTGGGCATTACTTTAATAAAAAATATTGGTAGCAAAGGAAGATATATACATATAAGAGACAAATATAAGTCCCTACACCACAAAAAAGAGCAGTTCAATCATCTTTTTATTTGAAACTAATGATAATAGCCATGTGAAGTCAAACAACAAGACTAAGTAAACAAAAACATGCTGAAATTTCTAAAGACCATTAGAAAGGCGCTTCCAAAATGTAGCAAGAGATGTTTTTGTTTTCCTTCTATAGTCCTTATGTTTTGTTCGCCAAATGTATAGATCTGTGCATTTTTAATATGCTAGATATTAGGCATAGGCAATCCATGGTTCTAAATGGTTCTATTGGTATTTACAAAAGTAGTGAGTGTTGGTGCTTTGCTTCTACAATGTTGCTAAAGTTCCAATGGTGAATATTTCAGAACTCTAACAAAACTGTATTAAGTTCTTGTGGGTTTTTTCGGGCTATATGGCCATGTTCTAGAGGCATTTCTCCTGACATTTCGCCTGCATCTATGGCAAGCATCCTCAGAGGTAGTGAGGTCTGTTGGAAATAGGACAATGGGTTTATATATCTGTGGAATGGCTGGGGTGGGGCAAAGAGCTCTTCTCTGCTGGAGCTAGGTGTGAATGTTTCAACTGACCACCTTCATTAGCATTTGAAGTCCTGGCTGAGCCTGGGAAAATCTTTTGTTGAGAGGTGTTTCTCTGCTGTTTTTGCTGTTGCAATTTTAGAATTTTTAATACTGGTAGCCAGATCTTGTTCATTTTCATGGTTTCCTCCTTTCTGTTGAAATTGTCCACATGTTTGTGTATTTCATGTTTGTGTATAGCCCGAAAAAACCCACAAGAACTTAGTGATTCCAGCCATGAAAGCCTTCGACAAAACTGTATTGTCGAAAGCTTTCATGGCCGGAATCACTGGGTTGTTGTAGGTTTTTTCGGGCTATATGGTCATGTTCTAGAGCGGTGCTTTGCTTCTATGGTGTTGCTAAAGTTCTGGTGGGGAAACTTTCAGAACTCTAACACAACTTTCAAATTTTCATTATAAATGGCAGTTCCTAATAGGTTCTGTCATAAAAATCACAAATCATGAAATAATAATGAAATTTTGAAAGTTTTGTTAGAGTTCTGAAATTTTCACCACCAGAACTTTAGCAACATTGTAGAAGCAAAGCACCAGCACCCCCTGGTTTTGTAAGTACTTTAGAACCATTTAGAACCATGGATTGCCCATGCCTACTAGATATACCTGGTAAGGCAGACTTATCTGCTGCCTCCTTCTCTTTGTTTTGCTATTAATACATGCTCAGAATTTTAGAGGCAGCAGCAATTTACCTTCCTACTGTAGATAGGCACATACTGCAGGGTCTGTACGATTAGGAAGAGGAGAATCTCATTATTTCCAAGCTCAAGCTTCATTGCCATATTTAGTGCAGTAGTTACATTACTCCAACCTGCTGCTAAATGTCTTATGTTTTGCCAACCATCCTTCAATATCCTCTCAATGCCAATGCTGCTACAAGGAAATTTCACTCTTAGGGATTCTGTTATGTGTGCACACATGTGTGTATGTGCGCATGCACATATGCAATACACTGCTGGGTACTTTTTTTGTTGTGTCAGGAGCGACCTGGGAAACTGCAAGTCGCTTCTGGTGTGAGATAATTGGCCGTCTGCAAGGACGTTGCCCAGGGAACGCCCGGATGATTTGATGTTTTATCATCCTTGTGGGAGGCTTCTCTCATGTCCCCACATGAGGAGCTGGAGCTGATAGAGGGAGCTCCCCGGATTCGAACCTGTGACCTGTCGGTCTTTAGTCCTGCCAGCACAGGGATTTAACCCACTGCACCACTGGGTTACTGAGATTAAAGAAACTCAAACTACAAGGAAATTAAATTCACAAAGTATTAGTAGTAACAGTGCTTGTTATTATTAGTAGAGTCGATTCACAAAATGGTTTCTGATAGCATGAACATTCTGGAACTAGGTCAACCATATAATATGTGCAATGTGTTATGATACATAATCAGATTTTTACTCCATGCTGGTTTCTAATTCTGTCATGATGTTTGCTGATCTGATTTAACTAATGTATGTTGGAGATACATTCTACTTTTCCCATCGTTAGCAACAATGGAAGAAATTGTACTATAAAACATCTTTTAGCTCTTGACAGAGAAAGGTCTATCCAGATTAGATGGGATCTGGAAGTCCTGTATTTTAGATTGCTACCTGATCAGTATTTACAAGATGTTTGCTGCTGTGTTTCACTAGACCAGTGGTTCTCAACCTGTGGGTCCCCAGGTGTTTTGGCCTACAACTCCCAGAAATCTCAGACAGTTTACCACTGTCAACAGAAAGGAAGAAATCATGAAAATTAACAAAATCTGGATACCAGTATTTTTAAAAAAACTCTAAAATCATAGCAGTAAATAAAGAACAACATTCAAAAACAGGGGAACTCCATACAAGAAACGATCAGGGACAGCTAATCACCTCAACAAAGAATCCCCTCAGAAAAGAAGCCACACCTTGAAAACTGCTAAGCCATTAAATGCTAATCAAGGTAGCCAATTGAAACATTCACACCTACCTCCAACAAACAAGAGTTCTTTCTCCCACCCTGGACATTCCACAGATATATAAACCCCATTTTCCTAGTTTCTAACAGACCTCACAACCTCTGAGGATGCCTACCATAGATGTGGGTGAAATATCAGGAGAGAATGCTTCTGGAACATGGCCATACAGCTTGGAAAACTCACAGCAACCTAGTTTATCAGCTGTTAGGATTTCTGGGAGTTGAAGGCCAAAACATCTGGGAACTCGCAGGTTGAGAACCGCTGCACTAGATTACGCCCTTTCCTTCCAAAAAAGTATGTATTTATAGGGAGAACAGTTGCTTACGTCAGAAGAACTATGAATCTTTATTTGCTTGCTTATTAGTTTTGAACCATTGATTGTAAAGCTGACAGTATTAAAGCTAGACAAAAGCTAATCAATATACCAGAGTGGCCGGGTTGGGGGTGGGGGGGTGGGAGTTGTATTCCAAAAACGATGGATTTTTTTAAAGTCCTGTTACAGTTGCTTCAATTGTCTCCTGCATAAAAGCCTACTGAGAAAAATGGAAGTTGCTAAAGAGCACCCATAACAGCATCTCTATTCTACCTGTCTCAATATTTTACTTAATTTTCAAAAGCATTTTCACATTTTCTCTTATCTTTGATGATGCAGATAGTTGCCATTATTTTGAAAAATGGTCAATTTGTCAAATAAGATAACTTGTCCATTTCTCCCAGTTAGAGAACTTTTATAATACAGTTTTTGTTTCAGAGACAGTTTTTCCAGTTTTGCACGTAATGTATTCTTGCTGCTATAATCATATAATGCAATAACTTTACATCAATTTTTGTTTGTTCATTTGGAAGGCCCTTTAATAAAAAAAAGCTGGGCCTAGCTGCACTCTGATTTTAAAGAAATTGGCATCCCTAGTGTTATTCCCTGCTGTTGTTACCTAGGTCCCTGCATTTCTACTAGGACTTCTTTCCAGATTCCCCTTCCCCAATTCCTTATGGACAGTGCCTGGAATGGTTGTTGTAGGTTTTTCAGGCTATATGGCCATGTTCTAGAAGCATTCTCTTTTGACATTTCACCTGCATCTATGGCAGGCATCCTCAGAGGTTGCGATGGACCTCACAACCTCTGAGAATGCCTGCCACAGATGCAGGCAAAACGTCAGGAGAGAATGCTTCTAGAACATGGCCATATAGCCTGAAAATCCTACAATAACTCAGTGATTCTGACCATTAAAGTCTTCAACAATACAATGCCTGGAATCCCGTGGTCCCTCACACACACATACTACAGAATAGTAGGTAGACATCTTTGGGCTCATCTACACTTACCAATTCCCTGTAGTAACCTACGGATGTGAGAGCTGGACCATAGGGAAGGCTGAACGAAGGAAGATCGATGCTTTTGAGCTGTGGTGTTGGAGGAAAGTTCTGAGAGTGCCTTGGACTGCGAGAAGATCCAACCAGTCCATCCTCCAGGAAATAAAGCCCAGCTGCTCACTGGAGGGAAGGATACTAGAGACAAAGTTGAAGTACTTACTGGCCACATCATGAGGAGACAGCAAAGCCTAGAGAAGACAATTATGCTGGGGAAAGTGGAAGGCAAAAGGAAGAGGGGCCGACCAAGGGCAAGATGGATGAATGGCATCCTTGAAGTGACTGGACTGACCTTGAAGGAGCTGGGGGTGGTGACGGCCGACAGGGAGCTCTGGCGTGGGCTGGTCCATGAGGTCACGAATAGTCGGAGATGACTGAACGAATGAACAACAACAACACACTTACCAAAAACTCCAGGGGCAGTCTGGAGCAGAAATCCTGGAGATTGACCCTGGATGTCATGGAATTGTTCAAACACTCCACCTCTGACGTGTGGCAGCAGTAAGATAATATCCACATGGTCCAGTCAGCCCAGAACAAGTTCAGCCCAAATGGACTGTTACTCCTTGTGTTCCTTTTGCTTAGAGTTCTCTGGACAGCTGACAGTGTTATGGGGGACAAGGCCCTGATCCTTTCTCTTTCTCTGCATTGCAGAGTGCAGAGAAAAGTGGATTGCGGCACTGGTCCATGTGGACAGTGGACTGGTTCAGACTGGAGCTGGTTATATTATCCGCACTCAGCACCAAGTGCGGAGCTGTTTTGCTGTTTTACTGGTACTCTGGAGCCAGGGGCGGCTCAACCCATTACGCAAAGTAAGCATTTGCAGTATAGTTTATTTCTCCCAGGTGCGCTCTTGAGGCACTCTTGGGGGAAAATAGACCTTGACGTATGTGAGTTGTAGTTACTGAGTGAGATGTATAGTTCACCTACAATCAAAGAGCATTCTGAACTCCACCAATGATGGAATTGAACCAAATATGGCACACAGAACTCCCACGAGGAACAGAAAATATATATCAGTGATTGGTTGGGGTCGGGGGGGCAAAATACTGTTTGCTTACCGTTGAAAATTACCTAGGGGCGCCTCTGTCTGGAGCATTCTCTGACTTTTCCTAACCCAGTTTGTCTCACATTAAGGATCAAAGTCTCTGGATATTGTCTGGACATCTAGGTGTGACTTCTGGACCACTTCATAGTAAAGAGCTGGTGTAGATAAGCCTCTTAACTGATACAGAACATCAATATTAATTTCAATACTGCATAAGCCAGTGTTTCTCAACCTGGGGGTCGGGATCCCTGAGGGGGTCGTGAGGGGGTGTCAGAGGGGTCACCAAAGACCATCAGAAAACGTAGTATTTTCTATTGGTCATGTGGGTTCTGTGTGGGAAGTTTGGCCCAATTCTCTTGTTGGTAGGGTTCACAATGCTCTTTGATTGTAGTTGAACTATAAATCCCAGTAACTACAAATTCCAAATGTCAAAATCAATTCTTCCCTTAACCCCACCAGTATTCATATTTGAGTGTAACAGGTATTTGTGACAAATTTGGTCCAGTGAATGAAAATACATTGTTCATATCAGATATTTACATTACGATTCATAAAAGTGGCCAAATTACAGTTATAAAGTAGCAACGAAAATAATTTTATGGTTGGGGATCACCACAACACGAGGAACTTTAATAATGGGTCGCAGCATTAGGAAGGTTGAGAGCCACTGGCATAAGCAGATATCCATATGCACATGTAAATTGAGGTTTCAGTTTCACAACACAACACAGAATCAATGCATAACTCCACAAGCAAAGATGGATACTCCACAGCCCTGGTGTAAGAGCTGAGCCATTTCTTGTTTAGGTAGCTTTACTAACATATGTAACTGACATTTTTAATCCAAAGAATAGCCCTACAAAAATGACAGGAATAATAATATTGGTTAGCAAAATTTACTATAATAATTAATGCAATTAGTAATTACAATGAATGCGACCACATTGCCCTTCATGCCAACCATAAGAAGAAGGAGAATTTCATTTTACACAATTAGATTTTCCAAGCGTTTTTCATCATCAGAATGAAATAGATGTCAGTGTCTATTGAAGCGCTGACGCCTGCGTAATAGTTCATGAATTCATCTGTTGTAACCTAGAGCAAAGAAGTTTGAAAGAGAAAAATAATCAGCTCATTGGTCCTATATGAGACCTGTATTACTACTCACAATGATATGAGGACTTAAATAGCTTCCCATGGAAAATGTATTTTTAAATTTCAGAGGGAACCAATCTAATAAAGTGAACTCTTGTGGTTTAACTTGATGCTAAAAACTCCCAAAATAAAGAACGGAACTTATAAAAAAAGTATTTCCTCGTGAAGCTCTGGCAAGCCATTCCCTTCTCCTCCAGTAAGAACACCCAGAGTTTGGGAAAGTTACTTTTCAGAATCATTCAACTAGTACAACTTTCAGAATCATTCAACTAGTACAGGTAGGGGCATACTTGGGCCCTCCAGGTGTTTTGGACTTCAACTCCCACAATTCCTAACAGCCTCAGGCCTCTTCCTTTTCTCCCTCAGCCACTTAAGGGCCGGGCTTTAGCACAGCTGGTAAATCACAATGATTTGTATTGTGATTTACCTACAATAGTATTGACTACTGCAACGCTCTCTATGTGGGGTTGTCTCTGAAGACTGCCCGGAAGCTGCAATTAGTCCAACACTCAGCAGCCAGATTACTAACGGGAGCAGGGTACAGGGAGCGCACAACTCCTCTGTTGCGCCAGCTCCACTGGCTGCCAATTAGCTTCCGAGCACAATTCAAAGTGCTGGTTTTAACCTACAAAACTCTATACGGTTCCGGCCCAGTTTATCTGTCTGAATGTATTCTCCCCTATGAACCATCAAGACAATTAAGATCTTCTGGTGGGGCCCTGCTCTCGGTCCCACCACTTTCGCAATTGCGTCTGGCGGGAACGAGAAACAGGGCCTTTTCTGTGGTGGCCCCTCGGCTATGGAACTCTCTCCCGATCTGCCCCCTTCCTCCTGTGCTTCAGGAGGCTGGTGAAATCCTGGCTATGGAAGGAAGCATTCCCAGAGTAATGGCTGAAACCGGCTACAGAACAAAGTTATTGACCACACATATGGACTGAGTTGGACATGATTTTATCTTGGCGATTTAGCTTATTTGTAATTTTAATCGATATGTATTTTATCTCGTTATTATATGATGTTTTTAGATTGTACTATTAGCATTGAATCCTTACTGTAAGCCGGTCTGAGTCCCTCTACGGAGGTTGAGAAGATCGGGATATAAAAGTTTTAAATAAATAATTAATAAATAAGATCTACCAACTGAAAGGTTTCCCTTTGGAAGCCCTGGGTTGACCAAATGGAAGGAGGAAGTCCTAATGGCTCTTCGTCATAGAGGATGGAGCAACAGCACCCCCTGTGGATTTGAGCACAACCCCAAGGCGCCAAAAAGCTGGATATCGATACAATATACCTCCTTTCTGTTTTGTCTGTCCAAAATGCCATTGAATGTTTGCTGTGCATGTGTACTGTGATCTGCCCTGAGTACCCTTGGGGAGATAGGGCGGCATATAAATAAAGTGTTATTATTATTATTATTATTATTATTATTATTATTATTATTATTATTGTGGCTGGTGATGTAGTTGGACCTATAGACACTGGACTGAGCTGAGTACAATCCAATCAAGCTGTCCACGCTTCAAAAACATCAGGATTACTCTGGAGAATCCAGAAAGCTTCATAATAAATCCTGGTTCACCTTTTTCTAGATTAACAATTGGATTAATTGTTTCTTTTACAAATCTAACTGTATGTTGTGTGGACTCTCCCACAGCAGCTGGGCTTTTGTGAACAAGACCACAGTTGAACTCAGTGCAAAAGACAGGCTGAAACATCATTTGCATACACATACACATACACACACACACACATACACACACACACCCCAATTGTCAGCAGGACAGATCTTCTGGACAGTGCCAGGTAAAGTAGGTTTTGGAGGTAGTTACAATTATGATAATATAGGCACAAGTGCAACTACATGAGGATTGTAACTATAGATCATTTACAGATGCATAACTACAGGTTAAGGTAAAGGTAAAGGTTTTCCCCTGACATTAAGTCCAGTCGTGTCTGACTCTGGGGGTTGGTGCTCATCTACATTTCTAAGCCAAAGAGCCAGCATTATCCATAGACACCTCCAAGGTCACATGGCGAGCATGACTGCGTTGGAGCACCATTACCTTCCCATAGATGCAGCACCTATTGATCTACTCACATTTGCATGTTTTCGAACTGCTAGGTTGGCAGAAGCTGAGGCTAACAGTGGGAACTCATGCCGCTCCCCGGATACGAATCTGTGGCCTCTCAGTCAACAAGTTCAGCAGTTCAGTGCCTTAACCCATTGCACCACTGAGGGCTCCTTATAGATGTAGTTATATAAATGTTATATTGATTTCTGGCCATTGTTTTTATTTGTTTAGTGATCTTGACTATTATCATGGAACCACCATTCTACTAATGTCTGTTGTTTCAATTACCTGTCCATCTTTATCATAAGGTGAATCAAAGTTATCTAGAAAAGTCCTAAAAACTTGATCTTCCGACCATTCTCCATTCTGGTACTTGGGGTGATGCTTTGCGTTGTAGACTCCTTGTAGATCTTCAATGGTGATAATGCCATCGCCAGTCTTGTCTAGCTTTCGAAAGGCTTGCATAATCACTTCTTTTCTTGCATTAGACATTGGAGGCTTAAAAAAGCAGTAGAGTCATTAGATTTGTGACCTGATGCTCAGTTCCCTGTTAATATCTCACCAATTGCATTGAAGTTACTACATGATACTTTTAATAGCCAAAGTATGTTAGATGGAGCTATGTATGTTTCCTTAGGCGTTTTTACATCACAAAAGAAAAACCAATTGTGAATGAGAAAGACTGCATTTTCTTCACAGTGTTGAGAAAGTATATAGTTCAATGAATACGGTGGAAGCATTAAACCAGACAATTCTGGTTTGAGATTACTGTTCAACTATGAACTTGGTGAGTGATGCTGGTTTATATGGGTTGAATCTAATGTGCAGCTTCTGAGGATGCTTGCCATAGATGCAGGCAAAACATCAGGAAGAATGCTTCTAGAACATGGCCATACATCCCAAAAAAACGACAACAACCCAGATTCAGGATAATTCCAGTAGACAGACACAACAAATCCAGGACATTTCTGAGATCTTTTTTCCTTTAGGAAGGCCACCGGTTTGAACATCTACGCTTTCTAAGTACCCAGGGACACATTAATCTCCTACCTAAGATTACCAGGATTGCCACAAGTATCTGAGGCCAATTGAACTGTCCATCATTATATCCACACCCCAGTGAGGTTTACCACATGGCACCAGCAAATTTGGGATGGTGCCATGCACATTCCATGTTACTTGTTGTTGTGTGCTTTCAAGTCATTCATGGGATTTACATTGTGTTCTGAGGCTCCAAATGACTTGACCAAAGTCACTTAGTGGTTTTCCATGGCTGAGTGAGGATTCAAATCCTAGTTTACAGAGTCTTTAGACAACACTCAAACCATTATACCATGCTTACTCTCTTCTATGTTATAGATTTCCCATAATATCACGGGAAAGCAAGGGGATGGAGTCGATGGCTCTTGTGGTTGGTATCTTCCAACTCTGTGATTTCACAATTTATATTTGTTGTTGTTTTTAAAGTAGCTTACTCTTAATGTTAGGAGAAATTCATCAAAGTCAATTTTTCCATTCCCATCTTTATCAAAGATTTGGAAAATCCTTTCAGCGTCTTCTTTTTCAATCAACACAGCATAATCATGAAGGCCTTTCAGGAACTCTTTGAAATCAAGAGTCCTACTGCGATCATCATCCATGATGCGGAAGACCCTGAAGAAAATAAAGGTGGCTGTGAATAGGGAAGCAAGATGGCAGACTATATATTAAGGTCAAAAAGGTAAATTCTTTTTGTAGTCGAACTTCAATGAGCCTATGGCAACAAAGATCCGCCTAGTCAAAGCCATGGTATTCCCTGTAGTAACCTACGGATGTGAGAGCTGGACCTTAGGGAAGGCTGAGCGAAGGAAGATCAATGCTTTTGAGCTGTGGTGTTGGAGGAAAGTTCTGAGAGTGCCTTGGACTGCGAGAAGATCCAACCAGTCCATCCTCCAGGAAATAAAGCCCGACTGCTCATTGGAGGGAAGGATACTAGAGACAAAGTCGAAGTACTTTGGCCACATCATGAGGAGACAGCAAAGCCTAGAGAAGACAATTATGCTGGGGAAAGTGGAAGGCAAAAGGAAGAGGGGCCGACCAAGGGCAAGATGGATGGATGGCATCCTTGAAGTGACTGGACTGACCTTGAAGGAGCTGGGGGTGGTGACGGCCGACAGGGAGCTCTGGCGTGGGCTGGTCCATGAGGTCGAAGAGTCGGAGACGACTGAACGAATGAACAACAAATGGTAATCTTTAAAAATTAATTTAATCATTCAAAATACCAAAATTTCAAAATTCCTGTCATTTCTCTTTCTTGGCTTTTGAAGTTGTGGTACAGCTAGCTTTTTAAGTTTTGGACTTCTGCAATGGAGAGTATAGAGACTGGAATAAAAGCCCAGTGTCCCCAAAATGGTGTCTAGTTAAGAGCGGTGCCTTAAGTCTACTCCAGAGTGGTGTGGTTGGAAGGGAAAGCCCAGTATCCCCAAAGTTTGTTTTCCCAAGGTTTCCTTTTATTTATTTATTTTTTAAATGGAGTGGGCGGGAACTGTTATTGCACACTGAAAATGGATGATTTTGGGAGAAAAGACAAGAAAGAACAACGTGTGATGGGATCTGAGAAACAATATGATTTGCTTTCTAATGCAACAGGACAGGACGTAATGTCATGGTAATATGATGCTCTCCTCCTCCCTTGGGATAAGGTCCTTAGTCTCTTTCTCTCTCCCTCCCTCCTATCCTGGCTCCCTTTCCCTTTTCATGTTAAGCCTGTTGTTTACAAGAAGCATAATGAGCTGTAACATGCATTCAGCTGTAATGAGCCCTCTGCAGATTGTACACAGTAGCTCCTCCGACCAACTCCTGTCTGCCCCAAGAAGAACTGGTTCACATATCAGTATTGGAGGATCTTTCGAAACCAAGACAAGGAAGTTGACATTTTCTGGCTGCTCTGCTTCAGTAATCCCCTGCCCTATTGCGGACCATAGCTTAGTTTAATAAGTTACTCCATGGGCTCATATACCTGGCGAGTCCTTTGATGCCCGCAGATCCCCTTGCCAGGCACTGGAGCCGAAGCCTCTCGATAGGATCTGTTGTCTGCGCAAGTTTTCTTTTGGCCTGGATTGCCATCTCCCGATCATGCCGTGCTGTGCCAGCCATCTAGGATAGCAGAGGGCAGTGATCTTGAAAAGTAGATAACATATTTATGGGTACAGATTTCAAAATATGTTCCTCCAAACAACTCCTGAGTGAGGGCTATCCAGCCTCTGTTTAAAAACCTCTGGACAAGGAGGTTGTACTATGCTCTGAGCCAATATATTCTACTGTTGACCAACTCATATCATAAGGAAAATGTTCCTAAAGAAAGTTATTTTTCTGCCATTTGAATCCATTGCTTCTTGTCCTACTCTCTAGAACAGCAGAAGTAAACTTGCTCCTTCCTTAATATGACATGCTTTCAAATACTTAAGCATGGCTAACACCTCCCCAATCAACTTTTTCTTCTCCAAGCTGTATATACGCAGCTCACTAAGCTGCTCCTCGTAGGGCTTGGCTTCCAAACTATTCAGATAACCTGGACCAAAGCTATATAGGGCTTTGTAGGTCAAAACAAGTATTCTGAATTGTGCCCAGAAATATGTTGGCAGCCAGTGGAGCTGCTGCAACACAGAAGTTGTCCCCTTCCAATTAGCAATCAGGCTGCTACTCTTTGGAACAACGGAAGTTTCTGAGCTCTTTTCAAAAGCAGCCCTACGTAGAACACACTATGGGAGTCCAAACTGGATGTTACCAAGGTATGTACCTCCATGGCCTGATTCAACTTCTTAATGAAAGTGCGCAGTTGGTGCACAAGTTTTAATTGTGTAAAGGCCCTCCTGGCCACTGCAGATACCTGGACCTCCAGGTTCGGCACTGAGTCCAGGAGGACCCCCAAACTGCGGACCTGTGTCTTCAGGGGGAGTGTGACCCCATCCAGCACAGGGTGGATCCCTATTCTCTGAGCTGCTTTCCAACCGACCAGGAGCATCTCAGTTTTGTCTGGATTAAGTTTGTGTTTGTTTGTCCTCATCCAGTCCATTATTGATGGTTTAGCATGGGATCAGCTTCTTTGGCATTAGATGGAAAGGAGTAGTAGAGTTAGTGTCATCTGCATATAGGTGGCACCAGGCATGTATGGGATATATTGAGTATGGTGATCAGATCATGATATGAATAAACATAACAGTTTAAATAATGCACCAGTAAGGCCTTTTCGCGAACCACCATGAGAATTTCGGGGGGGGGGGGCTGAAGCCCCTCAAGCCTCCCCCCCCAATTCTCATGGTGGTTCGCGAAAAGGCCTTACTGGTGCATTATTTAAACTGTTATGTTTATTCATATAATGATCTGATCACCATACTCAATATATCCCATATGCATGGGGGTATTGGGGTAATGATACAAAAGGTTTGCTAGGCTAGATCCTCTTTCACTCAGACTCAGGCCCCCCCAAAACTCAGCCCCCCCAAACCCCCCCTGAAAAAAATTCAGCCCCCCCCCCCCGAAACGAAATCCTGGCTATGGGCCTGGGTGGCACCACACTCCAAACTCCAGGTGACCTCTTCTAGCAGATCCATGTATATATTAAACAGCATAAGCAACAACATGGAGTCCTGAAGGACCTCACAGGCCAGGAACCAAGGAGCCAAACAGGAGTCCCCCAGCACCACCTTCTGAGACTGGTATCCTGGAAGGAATGGAACCACTGAAAAACAGTGCCTCTAATCACAGAAAAGCAACTCAGAAGGATACCATGATTGATGGTATCAAAAGATCCAGGATACCCAACAGGGACACACTCTCCTTGTCCAGTTTTCTGCATAGATCATCCATTAGGGAGACTAAAGGTGTCTATGTCCAACCAGGTCTGAAACAAGACTGAAATAGATCTAGATAATCTGCTTCATCCATTAACCTTTGGAGTTGAGAAGCCACCACATGCTCCAGTACCTTGTGATGGGAGATTGGAGACCGGTCTGTAATTGTCAACGACAGTGGGATCCAGGGAAGGTTTCTTTAGCAGAGGCCATACCACAGCTTCCTTGATGCCCATGGGGACCCTGCCCTTATGTAAGGTGGCATTTACCACTTTCCTGACCCACTCCACCTGTCCTCTTCTGGCCTGTTTTGTGAGCCAGGGAGGGCAGGGTCCTAAAGCACCCAGGATGGCTCTCAGCTCTCCAAGGATCCTGTATAGATCCTCAGGCTGCACGAATTGAAAAGTGTCCATCAACACTAGATAAGCAGGAGCCAAGGTTACATCCACCAGAGCTGTATCTTCTTATTTTCTTTATATATGTTCGTAGTGATTTGTAGGGTAGTTGTTTAGTATGTATTTGTTGGTATTTATTGTTGTTTGCTATAGTGTTGTTTGTAAAATGAAATAAAAATATTAAAACAAGTCAACTGGGGATTGCCAGATCAATAAAATACATTATTATTATTATTATTATTATTATTATTATTATTATTATTATTATTATTATTGTATATCCCACTTTTCTCCCCATTGGAGATTCAACGCATTATTATTTTCACTCACATAGCTGCATTTGCCAGTGGTTCTGTAAGTTCTAGTTCAAACAAGTAACTTTTTCAAGCTGTGGTAATAAAAAAAATAGAAAACAAATCCTTGGATCCCCTCCAGCCCCCAAGCAGAATGTATCACTTTTAAACTCTTTCAAAGCAAAACAGATTGACTTTGTCGCAAGTTAAATGGGTAACCTCCCTGAGCCAAGTGATAAAAGGATGAGAATGAAAACTCCTTACCTTTATTCTGCTACCTGTCGCATCTACCTGCAACTATGGACGCTGCTCTGTACACTTTGGGAGAAAGTGGGCCTGTCTTTTCCATGCATCTCCTCCCTTCTCCTTCTGATTGGGCCACTTCTGGCAACTGTTGGACGACCCATGAAAAGAAATGAAATCTGACTGGAAGACTTCCGTGCCCATCCATCTCAGATTACTTGTTTACTCATCGCTTCTCTCTTGCCCGGAGTTTATCACCTTGTTTCCTAGGAGATGGGGGTTGCTGCGTAACCTGCCAGGACTTCCATTGTTTCTCTGGCTTCTGATGCTCTTTTGCACTCTTCCCCCTTTGTTTTAGATTTGTTGTTCCGTGAACAATATTTGTTGTATTGGTCTACAGAGCTAAAAAGGTAGCAGATCTAAACATGGGATGAGGGGAGAGCTGATCAACAAGAATCTCAATGCAATGGACAGATCATACTTTTCTTTTTATTTACATATTTGCTATATTTCTATCCTGCTCCACATTGTAAGATCTCAGGATAGCTTTCAGTAAAATTGGATGAACAGTTTCAAAAGCAGTGCAATAACATTTAAAACAATAACAGTTTGCAAAACCTGTTTTCTCCAGGCTGATCCAGGACCCCTTCCAGACATCTGAATAAAATTCTACACGATCTGCTTTGAACTGGAATATATGGCAGTGTGGACTCAGATAACTGAATTCAAAGCAGATATTTTGGGATTTTCCGCCTTGATATTCTGGGTTATATGGCTGTGTGGAAGGGCCCCTGTGAAGTCTGGCCTTTGTCTTTTCCTCTCCTCTGCTTTAGTTCCCCCTGTTTAGGTTTTCCCAATAGTGTACATGCCTTCCTGTGTGTTAGTTTTGGGTAGAGCATTAAAAAAACCCTAGAAGCCAGTGTTAGTTGGTCTATTCCATTTGCTTGTGTAGAGCTCTTTTGTTGGATTCCTCTTTTTCTGCAGCAGAGTTACAGTGATTAGAGGCTTGGGTATTGTCTGCTAATCCTAGGCCTGAGCAATAACAGGCATCCTTAGCACCTGCATTCAGGAGTATTCTTATACCAGCAGTCCCAGAGACAACAGAAACAAGAGAGACAATTTTATTATTTTTAATAAAATATATATATATTTGAATAATAAGAATATTTTCTCCAAGAAGATGGAATGGAAGTCACCTTTGTGTGTGTGTGTGTGTATGTATTTTTGTAGTTTATATATATTTTTAGGGTTTTATTTAGGATATCATTTTTATTTTTTACTTTATTGGCCTTTCTCTTTCCCTTTCTTTCTTCACTTTCCTATACCTTATTGTTCTCACTCTTTCGTTGTATTCTATATAAAATTTAATAAAATTTCTTTTTTTTAAAAAAAGAAACTTTTGAGCATGTTAAGCTTCACAAGAAAGAAGATTAAGACAACTTATAAGCAGCAAGTTATACACTATCACTTTGCACCAGAGACAGAAGACTCCAGAGAGATGACTGCAGTCAGCAAAATATTTTTTAATGTATTTTTAAGTTACCTTATAATAGTAGTCCCGGTGGAGTTAACCCTTTATTCATTTTGTTTTTGTCAAAGGCTTTCATGGCCGGAATTACTGGGTTGTTGCAGTTTTTTTCGTGCTATATGGCCATGTTCTAGAGGCATTCTCTCCTGACGTTTCGCCTGCATCTATGGCAAGCATCCTCAGAGGTAATAAGGTCACTATCTCTGAGGATGCTTGCCATAGATGCAGGTGAAACGTCAGGAGAGAATGCCTCTAGAACATGGCCATATAGCACGAAAAAACCTACAACAACCCATCTTGGTTTTAGTAAACTCATTTGGTTTTCCTTCCACCTTGCCTAAAGTGTCTCTGTATTAAAGGGTCTTAATCTTAACAGAAGGTATACAGATAGCCCTCAAGTAAAGCCAGACACTATAGTTTTCCCAAAGGCTCGGGAGCGCCATCACAGCCCCAAGATGCCCCTTTACAGGCCAAATGGAGTAAGTTAATGTTTAAATGTGCAGGAAGGAGCTCTGCTGTTTAATATGAAGGAATATTCAAATTCTACCAGCTGTTTCCCATCTTTCCAACTCCCTTTGAATATCTGCAGATCTCCTTCCTGCACTTGTAGCCACCAGAGGGCATGGAGAGCACAAAACTGGCCCTATGGACATTGGTGACTTAAATAATTACTTCCAGTCATAAAATAAAGGCAAGACATTGGCCTCATTGTAACTGTACCCAATTATATATAAGGCATTTCTGTGAGCATGCAATTTTTGCATTCAGACAAATTATATGGTTACTATTCCCACTGACAAGTTACTGCAAATTCCACTTTTTGTGTCAGAAGATTTTAAAAAAAATATTGGAAATGGGATCGTGATATTGCTGTAGCTGGCAACTTTTTAAAAGAACTATAGATCATTCTTTTCTGTAGTTTGGTTGGTTAGGTCTTTTGTACATTATGCACTGTATTTAACAACAATGGAAAATAAAACAGCATGCTTTTACACTTCTGTAATGCTTTAAGGGTGTGGATTGTTGTGCGTTTTCCGGGCTGTATGGCCATGTTCCAGAAGCATTCTCTTTGGACATTTCGCCTGCATCTATGGCAGGCATCCTCAGAGGTTGTGAGGTCTGTTGGAAACTGGGATTTATATATCTGTGGAATGCCCAGGATGGGAGAAAGAACTCTTGTTTGTTTGAGGTAGGTGTGAATGTTGCAATTGGTCACCTTGATTAGCATTTAATAGTCTTGGAGCTTCAATGTCTGGCTGGCTGCTGCCTGGGGGAATCCTTTGTTGGGGGTGATTAGCTGGCCCTGATTGTTTCTTGTCTGGAATTCCCCTGTTTTTGAGTGTTTCTTTATTTACTGTTATAAGTTAGTGGTATTTATTTACTGTTAGAGTTTTTTAATATTGGTAGCCAGATTTTGTTCATTTTCATGGTTTCTTCCTTTCTGTTGAAATCATCCACCTGCTTGTGGATTTCAATGGCTTCTCTGTGTAGCTGTTAGAGTGGTAGTTGTTAGAGTGGTCCAGCATTTCTGTGTCCTCTAATAATATGCTGTGTCCAGCCGTAGCAGAGCACTTGATGAACCAACCTGGAAAACTCACAACCACCAGTGATTCCAGCCATGAAAGCCTTCGACAATACTTTAAGGGTGTGTTTCCTCCCATTTATGATCTCTCACAGAAGTCACGCAAAGCAAAACTTTACTTTCTCCACCTTTATTCAAACAGGAAAAACAGAGGACGATTGCTTAATTGGACTTTGGACAGCTGAACATGGCCGTAATTGAGAGACTGCTTATAGTGTTGCTTTTTTCACAACAATTCCGACAACTTGAGGGATTTAAGGTCCTAACACTTGCCTTTATGGGTGAGTTTGCAGCACATAATGGTATTAACTTGCAGAAATGTGGTATTTGGTTGCAGGATATATGCTCTCTTAGTCTTTAATAGGGCTGCATCCAGCACTAATTGCAAACAGTGTTGATAAATATGATTCAATAACAATCAATAGGAAAAAAAATACAAATTTGGGCTACGATTCCAAGCTATCCCTGCCTGAGGGATAGCTTGGAATTGTAGTTCAAAAATGTGAATTTCCAAACGGAAAGAAAAAAATAATATTCTTGTATCAACTTGTATCAGCTCTCATTACAAGTTCTCCTGATGCTTCACGTATTCTCTCCCAAGACTGGAATATGGAGCAAACTCTTCTTGGTTGTGGCTCCTTATTAAGAAATCAAGCTAGCTAGGTATATGCCTACGTGTTGAACCAATGTTTCTGACTTTTCAGTATTTCCAGAAGACAGAGATACAGGCAGATATTTGGTATGATAAAATTAACTTGCTTAATATGGTTTGAGTTCTCTTAGGATTTTAGCATTATGCTAAACTCTGAGTGTGTTTTGATTTTGCATTTGAATCATTTCTGCTCCTCATACTCTGCTTTTCATTCAAGGTACTTTTCCTATAATCTTGAATGAAACTATAACAGCCCTGATCCCCCCCCCCCCTTGTTTTTTGTTAAGTGAAATGCTGAGATTATTATTTTCTTGGAAGAGTAATAGAAAGCAAACTGGTATAACTCTTGGGGTATTATGACGTTATGCTGTTTCTTATTGCTATTATGCTACTGTTTATGCACTTGTTGTATTGTGTGTATTCACACTATTGAGTGCTCTTGTGAGCCGCCCTGAGATTCCTTGAGGAGAGGATGTGTAAAGATTATTATTATTATTGTTATTGTTATTATAAACACAACAATATTTGTACACACCAAACAAGATCACGATGCTGGTTGTTGTATTGGATCACATGGCGGACACTTCCCAAGTGTCTAGGATGATGTGATGTATTGGTGAATAATGCGTGCAGATCCCAGTAAGGTGGCCTTTTGCTGCTGACAGATTGTCAGCGGCAATTGTGTTTAAGTGCAGGCCAAGGTCTTTAGGCACTGCACCCAGTGTGCCAATCACCACAGGGTCCGCCTTGACCAGAGTCTTTGCAGTTCAATCTTTAAATCCTCGTATCATTTCAGCTTTTCCAGTTGTTTCTCTTCAATCCTGCTGTCGCCTGGGATTGCAACATCGACAATCCATACTTGGTTTTTTAACACAGTCGTGAGGTCAGGAGTATTCTGCTCCAAAACTCTGTCAGTCTGAATTCGGAAGTCCTAGAGTAGTTTGATGTATTTATTTTCTGTAACTTTTTCAGGCTTGTGATCCCACCAGTTCTTTGCCGCAGGCAGATGGTATTTGTGGCACAAGTTCCAATGAATTATCTGAGCAATGGTGTTATGCCTCTGCTTGTAGTCCATCTGTGTGATCTTATTTATTTATTTATTTATTTATTATTTCTGGTCAGAGGTAGCACAGCATTCACAGTACTGCTCAAATTTTGGACAACAGCTTTTATTGATTAAAAAAATGTTGTAAGAATATCATATCCCAGATGTGAATTTGGTAGGACTGTTAAAATCTGTGAAGTACATGGAGCAGCTTCAGAATAACATGTGGAAAGGCTGAACATGACAGGCTGCATGTCAGGGATTTCGCAGGGGAGTTCCTGGAAAATTTGCTACATTGGATAGCTGCCTGTTGACTTGTCTTGACCCCATACATTTCATAAGGGTTTCTTATGCAAAGAACACCCAGAGGTTGTTTTAGCCTTCCTCTGAAATTTAGCCTTCAGCACTTGGTGTTCATTGGTGATTTCCTGCTGAACTCCCATGATAGGATAGGATCTGATGCCTTTAAGATATTTAAGGCCCCAGTAAACATATAGCAGTTTCTTATTTACAGAGTAAATGGAGCCCCTTTGTGCCGAGTTGTCAGTGGTTCAAATCCGGGGAGAGTGGATGAGCTCCCTCTGTCAGTTCCAGCTCCTCATGTGGGGACACGAGAGAAGCCTCCCACAGGACGAAAAAACATCAAGCATTCAGGCGTTCCCTGGGCAACGTCCTTGCAGACGGCTAATTCTCTCATACGAGAAGCAACTTGAAGTTTCTCAAGTCACTAGTGACATGAAAAAAAAAACAGAATAAACAACTGTTTTTCTTCAAAACTGCTTTCCACTCATTTTCAAATGCCAATCTCTCTTTCTCAACAGGGGGAAGTCATTACCTCCTAATGGATGAAATATCAAATATTCTTCACAATAGGGGTCACGAAGTTCGAATGTTGTTACAAGAAGGAGTAAGATTGACTCCAGGTAAACACCAGACCCCTTTTGCTTATTACTCTAGTAATACAATGACCAAAATGAAAACAGTAATAAGTAATTGTTTAATCCAAGACTCTGTTACTTAGCTGATAATAACACCAAGGAACAGCTAGCTGGTTTAATCCATAGGGTTGGCACAGTTCAAAATTGTTCAACCCCCTCCCATCCCACCCACTCCCCACCAAACATGTTGAAACGATGTCCCAAAGTCCCAACAGTTGGGGGCAAAAAAGTTACAAAAAGTTTGGCCCTAGGAAACACTAAGTGGGTCCCCATGTGGACCACTGGCTCTGCTTTGCTCTGCTTATGATGAATAATAATTACAACAAGTATACCATCTGCAGGAAGTCCTAACCTCCTCCAGGGATCCCTGCTGGTGCCTGTATAAGCCAATCCAGTTACAGGAAAACAGCTGGATGCCTTGCCTCTGAGCCTTCTGTTTTCTCGCAACATGGAAATGGTTGGGTTGGGAAGGTGGTTGCTGCATGACTTATAAGAGGGAGTTTTGACAGGTGGCATTGGACAATGTAGTTGTGGACACAGAACTACATGAGAAAGTATGTGTCATGATACAAGTGTTGACAAATTATTTTTGAGAAAATTAAAACCCATGTATGCTTTCAGGACGGCATTATCAACATTCTGATACCTATCAAGTCACAACTTGGTCTGCAAGTGAACATGTTATCGATGAATATAATAAATGGTTTGACAACTTTACAAAGGACTGTCTGAAGGGGAGGTATTGTAACAGTTTTTAATATTAATCTTGTATAGCAAGAAACAATGCAGCTTTTTGATTTTCTGAAATTCTCAAAATAAAATCTATTCACCTTTGAAAGTCCTTCTCAACCCGAACGGGACTCAGGTCAGATCACAGAACACAGGCATGGCAAATATTTAATGCTGTTACCTAGGACAGACAACATATAGAGGTATTATGTTGGCATTTTTCCCAACTTCGGCGTCATGGAGGTTGTGCTCGATTCTGGCTGTGGGGGGTGCTGTTGCTCCATCCTCTATGATGAAGAGCCCTTGATCAGAGACTTCTGCCTTCCTTTGATCACTGGCTTTTTCTGGTATTTCCTTTATGGTGCCGTAAAATACACCCCTGCTTAAGCGGTGCCTAATTTCTCTACTCACAGCTCACAGCTGTTTTCAAACTGCTTAGGTGGACAGTAAGCTGGGCTGAAGGTCGGGTGCTCACCCCGACCCGGGCTTCGAACTGCCAGCCTTTAAATTGGCAGGATCTATTGCTGCTGGTGATTAACCAGGAGTCCCCTTTGGCACAGTGGGTTAAACCCCTGTGCCAGCAGGACTGACGACTGACAAGTTGCAGGTTGAAATCCAGGGAGAGCGCGGAAGAGCTCCCTCTATCAGCTCCAGCTCTTCATGTGGGGACATGAGAGAAGCCTCCCACAAGAATGGTAACACATCAAAACATCAGGGTGTCCCTGGGCAATGTCCTTGTAGACGGCCAATTCTCTCACACCAGAAGCAACTTGCAATTTCTCAAGTCGCTCCTGACACGACAAAAAAAAATTAACCAGCTGTGCTAAGGCCTGGCCAGTGAGAGATTCCCTACCCTCAAATACTTAATATTTATAATTTGAATTTATAAGTAAACAATTCAATTAGACATTGCTAAGTTTTTAATTGCAAAATGTGTACATCCAGATCTGTTGTAAAACTGCCCAACTTCATATCCTCTAAATGTCTGAATTTAGTAAAGGCAGCCCCCTATTTATCCTCTATCTTTCTACTTTTCAAGCTACTTCTAAACTGTCTGGGTTTTTGTTTCTTCCTTGCATTTGCCCTCTTTGTCCTAAAATTACTTCCATGGGTGCAAATTGAGTTCAAAATGCAAAAGTAGTTTGCCTTCAATTAATTCAGCAGTAGGGATTATTTATTTATTTTTAAATTTTTATTGGTTTATGGTGCATACAGAAAACGAAACCGACACCAGAGGAAAACAGAAATAAATAGAAAACAAACAAAAAAAACAGAAAAGAAAAAAAGGATATACAAAAGAGTATGCAAGTTTACAGAATAGTATACAGTCAGTGCTCGTTAATCAACTTTGACTGTACAGTTATAATACATTATTTATTTATTTATTTATTTATTTATTTACTTTGCTTATATACCGCTGTATCTCAAGCCCGAAGGCGACTCACGGCGGTTCACAAACAGTAAAAACAGTAGAAACAGCAGTGGTTCCATACAACATATAACAATTGACTTAACACATTATCCATAAATTACCAATAAGCAGTTACAATGCACAATTATTACAAAAAACAACCGTACCCAATCTTCTCATCATCCAAGCGTAGTCCAGGTTCGTCGTCCCTTGTTCCATTCCTATGTTCCATTACCAGATTGCACTAAATTACTCAAAAGCCTGCACAAACATCCAGGTCTTCACCTTTTTGCGGAATACCATTAGAGATGGTGCTAGTCTAATGTCTAACCCCACACCCGTGAACCCAATCCCCATGACCTCCGACACCACTCCGTGTGGATCACATAACTAACCTACAACTACCCACATGTTTTCTTTCACTAAATCCCCTTTATGGCGATCTTCAAATCTACTTTTGTCTTCTTTTCAAGATAGCAGTAGGGATTATTGACATAATTTGTAAACTGCCCTGAGTTCCCCTCCGGAGGTGAGAAGGGCGGGATATAAGTACAGTAAATAAATAAATTCTGGCTCTTCCTAAAAGATACAGGGAAAAGCAAATTACTGAAGCTTCTTCTGGCTTGTCTATTCTCCAGCAGTCATAACTTTTGCCATTTTTTATCAGACTGTGATGTTGCTTGGCCTCATGTGACCCTGTGAAGTATTAGAAGGTATACAACTTTAGGCAGTCTTTTGAGACAATTCTTCAGTTTTAGCCCTTTGGCTATTTCAGAGTGTGCCCTTGCTCTGCTCATATGTGATCTTTCTCCCCTTTATTTCTTTAGCTGGTGAAATCAAATTGATTTCATAAATATTACAGTATTTTCAGCCTTAAGGGAAGGAAACAGCAAACCTTGTTAGATCAAAATCTTGCCGAGAATACTGAATGAGAAGTTCACCTTAGGTCACCATAGGTCGAAAACCACTCGAACGCACACAGTGAAGAATACATTCAAAGTACATCAAAGCCTTCATTTCCCACCATAACTAATGCCTCCCTTCCATTACTATTTTCATTCATTTTTATTCCACAGAAAATATATTTTAAAAAAACAAGCCAGTAAGAAAACAAATAGTGATATTTCACAAGTGATAAACGGCACAGTTTTGCGCCATGCTAAATTTTATATTACCTCTTTGCTCTTCATTTATCCAAGGAATGGGATCTGTAGTTATTAGTATCCCTGCAAATATTGTCTAAAACTCCAGATAGATATATAGCAATAGCAGAAATATTTTGAAAGTTTGACTAAGATGCCAAAGGGAGATCCCAGTGGCGCAGCGGGTTAACCCGCTGAGCTGCTGAGCTAGTTGACCGGAAGATCACAGGTTCGAATCCGGGGAGCGGTGTGAGCTTCCACTGTCAGCCCCAGCTTCTGCCAACCTAGCAGTTCAAAAACATGCAAATGTGAGTAGATAAATAGGTACCGCTCCGGCGGGAAGGTAACGGCACTCCATGCAGTCATGCTGGCCACATGTCTGTGGACAACTCCGGCTCTTTGACTTAGAAATGGAGATGAGCACCACCCCCACAGCCAGACACGACTGGACTCAATGTCAGGGGACAACCTTTACCTTTAACTTTACCTAAACTGCCAAAACAAACAACACATTATATTGAATGTATAGTTAAGCTCCTACAGATCAAAGTAGAGAAGACCCTAGCACAGTGATTTTCAACCTGTGGGTCCCCAGATGTTTTGGCCTTCAACTCCCAGAAATTGTAACAGCTGGTAAACTGGCTGAGATTTCTGGGAGTTGTAGGACAAAATACCTGGGGACCCACAGGTTGAGAACCACTGCTTTGCGACTGACAGAGGCAGCCCTAGGTAATTTTCAATGGTAAGCAAACAGTATTTTGCCCCCCCCCCCCAACCAATCACTGGTGGAATTCAGAATGCTCTTTGATTGTAGGTGAACTATACATCCCAGTAACTACAACTCGCATATGTCAAAGTCTATTTTCCCCTCAAAAGCGCCTCAAGAGCGCCCCTGGGCAAAATCAACTATACTGCAAATGCTTACTTTGCGTAATGGGTTGAGCCGTTCCTGGCGACTGATCTATAAAGATCCAACCAGAAGATTAATATTGTTGGTACTGAGAGGTTCTGACAATATTTGGTCTCTTGAGGGCCCACAAGTACCCCAGATTAGATATGTATACACATCAGCAGGAAGCACAAAATACAAAGGCTTGGGAACAAAACAGTAGCTGTATTATGAACACGCATCAAATACCAGAGTTAATGGTTAATACAGCTAGTTTGCTGGATTTAAAGATTGTTGGACAATGTAGACACTCAAAGGTTTGATAAGAAATCCATACCACTATGGGGTGGAGATATAATTGGAACAGGTTGAAGATTGTGTGGCCTTTCTCATGCTGGACTTAATCTTATAGCATTCCTCACTCTTGGACGTGGTGGGCAGGGCTGTTAGTTCAACACCAGGTAGAGGTCCATACAATTCCTACCTTTCCTTTAGAGATTACAATATAACCCCAAATATGTCCAATCAGAAATAAGCCGATTGAGTTCAGTGTAACTTACTCACCTGAAGAGTTAGCAAAATGATCTGAAGAAACAAAGTTGGAGTATTAGCCATTTCATGAGTTTTCCCCTACAAATACTGGGTCTATTTTACATGTTTTGGACCAAAGTCCTGATTCCATCCTCTGTCTTCCTCTAATGATGGAAAACATGCTAAAGAAGGCAGTTTCACAAGATATTATTTTAACAGACCAGGCTGTGGCGCAGCTAGTTAGTAGCCAGCTGCATTAAATCACTACTGACCGAGAGGTCATGAGTTCGAAGCCAGCCCAGGTTGGAGTAAGCTCCTGACCATTAGGAGTCTAGCTTGCTGTTGACCTATGCAGCCTGAAAGACAGTTGCATCTATCAAGTAGAAAATTTAGATACCACTTATGCGGGGAGGCTATTTTAACTAATTCACGACACCATAAAATCTTCCAGCAGCATGCGTAAGAAAGAATGAGGAAATACTCCATCAAGGACTCGGTGTCACAAGTGGATGGTGAAGCGGCAGCTCCCCTTGTGGCTGGAATCAAGCATACTCTCATGAAGCTGGAAAGCTGGAATGTTACAATTGCCTCTGTGTCTGTCTATATATGTTGTATGTCTATGCCATTGAATGTTTGCCATGTATATGTGCATTGTAATCCGTCCTGAGTTCCCTGTGGGGTGAGAAGGGTGGAATATAAACACTGTAAATAAATAAATAAATAAACAAACAATCAAATAAATAAAGCCAAGTAATACTGCAAGGGGACTCACACCAAATTCAGGCCCCTTCAACACAGATATATAAAATTCAGATTATCTATTTTGAACTGGATTATATGGCAGTGTGGACTCAGATAATCCAGTTCAAAGCAGATAATGTAGATTATCTGCCTTGCTATTCTGGATTATGTGACAATGTAGAAGGGGCCCTCAAATAGAGGTAGTTGATGAAATTTTGTTGTTTTCTTCTCCAGAGTAACAGCTGCGTCTTACCTTGATCTGATGAGCCACCTGGCATCCCAGTGCCATTTCGTCCTGAACTCATCAAAGACTCTCAGCTCTCTGAAGAATGAGAAATTTCACCTTGCTGTGATAGACGCATTCAATCCTTGCTCTTTCTTGGTCGCGGAAAAACTGGGACTACCTTTCATTGCTGTCTATCCAGGGACTTTTGTTAATGCACCACAGGCTGGAATCCCAAGCCCTCTGTCCTATGTCCCTCGGGCCCAATCCCTTCTAACAGACCGCATGGATTTCTGGGGGCGTCTGAAAAACTGTCTAATGTCATTGCTGTCATCAACAATTAATAATCAGATCTACAGCAAGTTTGACAGTGTTATTAGGGAGCATTTCCCAGCCAGGTCTAGACCGGCTCTCCCCGAGCTGTACTTGAAAGCAGAGCTCTGGATTTATGACACCGACTTCTCCATCGAGTTTGCACGGCCTCTTCTTCCCAGCACAGTGTATATCGGGGGCTTATTGGCAAAACCCGCAAAACCCTTGCCACAGGTATGATTCTGCTACATTTTATTGTTCTGTAGCATATAACTATGTGTATGGAGGAGTAAAAGGGGCCCAATGTCCAAATGAAACATCTGCCCATCCTAACCATTTTTTTCCCTCCAGTCCTCAACTTTCTTACATAGTAGTTATTCCATATTTCAGTTGAGCATTTAGGAATGTCGTCAAGACATCAAAAGATAAAAGGCAGGTGGAGTTAACCATGGAATGGAAATTCAGGCAGAATAAGAGTTTCAGGTGTAACTGCTTTCAATAGCTCACTCTCAGCAATGCTAAGCATTTGAGGACTGAAGGAGAATGCCCTCATTTTGCTGTCAATGTCCTGTAGCTACTGCTGTTGAACTATTTTTTATTTTATTTTTCTTATTCAAGCATGACAGTTATTTACTTCTCCATTGAAATTAGAAATATTTAATGGTGTACATTATTATTATTATTATTATTAGAAACATAACATGATTAGTACACAGCAAACAAGATCACTCTGCTGGCTGTTGTATTGGATCACACGTTGGACACTTCCCACGTGTCTAGTACTGTGTGATGTATTGGCGAATGATCGGTGCAGATCCCAGTAAAGTGGCCTTCTGCAGGTGACAGATGGTAATTTTGTCAGTGCTGATTGTGTTTAAGTGCAGGCCAAGGTCTTTAGGCATTGCATCCAGTGTGCCGATCACCACTGAGACCACCTTTACTGTCAGCTTTGCCAGTTGTTTCTCTTCAATCCTGCTGTCACCTGAGATCGCAACATTGACGATCCATTGTTTTTTTAAACACGATTGAAGGTAGGATGGTGGGTAAATAATCTGACTGCCCTTCACATGTTGATGGACTAATATCCCCATCATCCTGCATTAGGTGTTCTGCTCATAATTGAAGCCACATCTATACGACTACACTTTGGCCACACCTGATTTAGGCCATCATAACCCCCTGATGGCACAGCGGGTTAAACCGCTGAGCTGCTGATCCTGCTGACTGAAAAATTGGCAGTTCGAATATGGGGAGCGGGCTGAACTCCTGCTGTTATGCCCAGCTTCTGCCAAGCTAGCAGTTTGAAAACATGCAAGTGTGAGCAGATCAATAGGTACCACTTCTGCAGGAAGGTGATGGCACTCCATGCAGTCATGCTGGCCACATGATCTTGGTGGTGTCTATGGACAAAGCTGGCTCTTCAGCTTAGAAATGGAGATGAACACACACACTCCCTCCAGGGTCGGACACAACTAGACATAACGCCTTTAACTTTACCTTATCCCCCAGCACCATCTTCTGACATTTATCTTATTTAGAATCCTTTCATTCCTCTAAACAAACTCTTAGGACTGGTAACAGTCGATTATAATACCATCCTTCTTCTATTTCCAGGAGTTTGAAGACTTTATTGAAAGAACAGGGGAGGCCGGTTTCATCATTGTGACCCTGGGGTCCATGTTATCATCAATCCCATTTCCACACCTGCTAAAAGAGCTCAATAACAGCTTTGCACAACTTCCCCAGGGCGTCTTTTGGAGGTATCAGGCCTCTCGCTGGCCAAAGGAGATCAAGCTGGCCCCAAATGTGAAACTTGCAGAATGGCTTCCTCAGAATGACTTGCTAGGTAAGAAGAGTGTGAAAGAGAGTTTCTTTCACTCCCACGCTTTACATTATGTTTAAACAAAAACATATGTGAAGTGATCCCCTACAATTCCTCCTGCTTATGGTTCCTTCTTCTCCCCCTCCCATTGATCACATAATATTGATACTCCTACATTTCAAAAACTGAGTTTTACCCATTTCCACTGAGCTGTCTTTATTACTTTTCAGGAATTATGGCTTTACAACCATACATCCATTAACCGTTAGGATCCTTTTGTTTTGGTACAAACAGTCATCATTCTGTCCTAAATCTGTGACCTCAAAACAACAATGGTCATCTTAATTTTAGTAAACAACCAAGTAGAGATACATTTCATTTTGGAAAATACTGGATTAAATTAAACTGACATGAGTAGGAATGAAACCACCCTAATAATCTTGGAAATTTCCAGGAAATATTTTGGAATGAATAAAACATCATGTAGATCTTGAAAATAAATCTGCTGAGAAAAGAGACAAAATGTGTGGCTTTCAAAAACGTTTTTCTTGTCCAGAGGGGTTCTATGAGGATTTACACTTAAAAGCAAGTTGCAAGACTGAGGTATTAGCACATTAAGAAAAACAAATCCAGATGTAACCTGTAGGTAAATATTCTTTCATTTTACCTACTGTATATACTCATATATTAGTCGAGGGTAGGTTGTGCAGCCAAAATTTTGCATTTTGATATGATCTGTGGATAAGACATTCTGCGCAGAGAAGGATTTCCCTCTTGTACATCATATACATATCACATGTTGTTACAAAATTGATGGGGATAAATATTAAAACTTTCCTTATTACTCAAGACAATTTTTTAAAAGCCAATAGATGCCATATATATTCATGAATGAGTTGGCTTAATGTATAAACTGCCATTATGAGAAGTTCACCATGTAGTCCTTTGGTAGAATAATGTAGCTCTCCAGATGTTTTTAGGACTATAACACCTAGCATAGGTAAAGTTAAGGAATACTGGGAGTTGTGACATTGTCCATTGTTCGTATTCAGTCAAATTGTATATTGTTTTGATGACATGTAATTCTATTTTATGTGTGGCACCCTGAGTGCTTTGTTAGCTGCCCTGAGTCCCTTTGGGGAGATGGTGGCGGGGCATAAATAAAATCATAACAGTAAATAAAGAACAACTTTCAAAAACAGGGGAACTTCAGACAAGAAACAATCAGGGGCAGCTAATCACCTCTCAACAAATGATTCACCCAGGCTTTAAGAATCCACACTTTAAAAATTGCTAGGCCATTAAATGCTAATTAATGTGGCCAATTGAAATATTAATATTAATAATAATAATAATAATAATAATAATAATAATAAACAACTTTATTTGTACCCCACTACCATCTCCCCAAGGGACTCGGTGCGGCTTACATGAGGCCAAGCCCAATACAACAATACAAGCAATAATAACAACAATACAAGCAATTAAAAATAAAACCATAGACAATAAAATATGCAACAATTAACAATAAGACAACACACAATTAAAACTGTGGGACATTCACACCTACCTCCAACAGATAAGAGTTCTTTCTCCCACCCTAGACATTCCACAAATATAAACCCATTTTTCCTAGTTTCCAACAGACCTCACAACCTCTGAGGATGCCTGCCATAGTTGCAGGAGAAATGTCAGGAGACATTCCTTTTGGAACATGACCATACATGACCGAAAAACTTACAGTAACCCAAAGTTGATTATTATTATTATTATTATTATTATTATTATTATTATTATTATTATCTGAGCAACATGGTTCCTATCCATGATGTAACCAAACTGCAATACCCTATGCTTTGAGTCTATGTTTTTCATTTGAACTAGGACACCCAAAGGTTCGGCTCCTTGTCACTCACGGAGGGCTCAACAGTTTGATGGAATCCGTTTACCATGGTGTTCCAGTAGTAGGGATCCCCCTATTTGGGGATCAACATGACAACATGATCCGAGTGGAAGCCAGAAACATGGGCCTCTCTGTCAGCATTGACCAGCTAGAAGCTGACAGCTTTGGAAGTGCAATGAAACAAGTCATAGGACACCAAAGGTATGTATTCTTCGACCTATCGGTTTTTTCTTGTAAAGGGTTCCAAATACTGTGTCATAATAGTTATTCCTTTTTATGATGTCATATTAATGGTTTTTCTGTTTCTGTAGCAGATGAGATATGTGGCTACCTGGAGAAAGATAAGAGATAGACAGATTCCAGAAACAACTCTTTACTTCTAACTAGAAATGGGAAGAATATTTGAAAATATTAGACAAATGCTGCCAGGAAACCCTCATTTTCTCATATAACAACTTCACAGTTTATTCTGCACAAATTTTGCATGTGCTTTTGTGAAGAAAAACTACTTTCTGCATAAGAAACAAGTTTCTCTTTGAAGGGAATAATGCATTATGTGCAGAAATATTAATTTCTGTGCAGAAAATTCTTTTTCCTATTTATAAACTAATTGGAGATTTATTTTGCACATCATCTGTTGCTTTGCAGAGAAAACAGCATTTTCTGCTAAAAAAATATTCTGCACAGGAAATAGTTTCCTACATAAAAAAGCGTTTTCTGCACAAAACATGTGAATTTTGCACAAAGTCCCAGGCTGCTAATAGTTTTTTAAAAAATTATAATGCTGGGAAAATGGTTAAAAATACTCATTGTTCCTTACAAGAATATTAATGAAAAATTATACCCCTATTCCTAACTCACTGCCAACAAAGTTTTATTTTGGTTTTGTTTTGGGGGTTTTTTGTGTGTGTCAGGAGCAACTTGAGAAACTGCAAGTCGTTTCTGGTGTGAGAGAATTGGCTGTCTGCAAGGACGTTGCCAAGGGGACACCTGGATGTTTGGATGTTTTACCATCTCTGTGGGAGGCTTCTCTCATGTCCCCACATGGGAGCTGGAGCTGACAGTGGGAGCTCAACCCACTCTCTCTGGATTCGAACTGCTGACCTCTCGGTCAGCAATCCTGCTGGCACAAGGGTTTAACCGATTGCACTACTGGGGGCTCCAGTCAACAAAGTAAAACAATAGTTAATTAACAAAATGGAGGCCATATAGATTGTTTTAATTCCATTCTGAATGAGACATAGATTATTCCATGGGCTATTATAATTATTACACCAACTCTTAAAACTTTTCTCTGTCCAGGTATAAATCTGCAGCGAAGGCTCTGAGCACAATCCTCCATTCTCATCCATTTCCTCCGGAACAAAGACTGGCAGGATGGATAGAACACGTTCTCAAAGTGGGAAGTGGAGCTCACCTCCATCCCTATTCAGTTCATCAAGAATGGTATCAGCAGTACTTACTGGACGTTTGGCTGCTTCTCTTTGCTTCACTCCTAGGTACCATCTACCTTTCTCTCAAATTCATTGCCTTTATTACTTCAAGGATCTGTAACTCAGGAAAACGAAAGCAAGCATAATATTGCTACTTTGACTTTTAATTGTTCAGTCCCTTTGGAGCAAACACAAATACACAAAGCTTCTATTTGAACAGCTGAATCACCTGGACTTGTGTGACTTAGAACAAGGCAAACATACAAATGCACTTGTCATGGCCAAAACTGCGGTGAAAACATTGTTTTCCAGTTTTAAATGCATCTCCATGCAGCTATTTTTGGTTTTATAAATTGAAACATAGCATAGTTCCAAGGCTACCGCTATTGGAAATGATGAGTATGCTCCTTATTTGTTTCATGCTGTTGTCCATACCACAAAGATGGTGTTTTGTGTTGGGACAACATCCTGTTTCTCTCACTATTGGCTACACTGGAAGATACAATACTACAACATCTGAAGAGCCACTTTGTCATAGGTATGAAACTTTGAATTGTGGTTAACAGATAGGTATTTAACCTTGATTAAAACTGCATTCAAGTACTTCGTCTTTATCCACTTTCCTTCTTTTTTGTGTTGGTGAGAACATTGCATAAACAAAAGGTGAATGTCAGTGTTGCTATACCCCTGCTTCGTTCTCCTTTTCATTCTGCTATCTATCATATCTCAGTCCTAAGTCCACGGTTATGCTGATGCAGCAACATGATGGAACTGACTTTCTTCCCTTGCAGTCATCCCAGCTGCTAGAAAAACAGCTCTGCAAGGTTTCCAAGTCTCTCCAAGCAAGATTTTGGGAAGCTATAGTAAAACAAAGAAATCACCTCCTTCGATCAGCAAAAACCATACTAGACTGTAACCTCTGAGTTTGACTTCTTCACAGTGTTCCAAGTACACTATTACTTTATTCTACAAGGTTACTGCAATGGTTGCCCAAGGTAGTGGTATTCCAGAACACATAACAGAAATCAACATTGCACAGAGGTATTCAAACACTAATTGTTTTCCCAGGGAAAATGCCAACAAAACTATCAAGGAAATTATTTAATGCAAACTTTGTTTTGGTTAGTTCCAAATACAGTGTTCCTCCATTACTTCGCAGTTTGCTTATTGTGGACTCGCTGTTTTGCGGGTTTTTCCTCCCCCCGCAAGCCGTGGGGGGGGGGGGGGGAGGAGGAAGAGGAGGAAGAGGAGGGGGAGCCAGGTGCTGGCAAATGGTGAGGCTGGAGGATGCTGGAGCCCCGGGATGTGGTGAGGCATTGCTCCCTTCAGGCCAGGAGGTGTCAGGGAAGGAGGAGGAGGCGGAGGAAGAGGGTGAGCACAGGCCTCAGCCGAGCCGCTACTGGGCTGGGAAGAACTTGCCCAACGGGAAGGCCTGTGGCCCAGGCAGGATGAGAAGAAGAGCGAAGGTCAAGAAGAGTGCCCCCGATCATTTACAGCAGGCGGTGACAGCGCAGCAGCAGCAACTCCCGAGGAAGAGAAGGAAGAGGTGGTGGAGGAGGGAGTTGCTGCTGCTGCGCTGTCACCACCGGCTACCAGTGCTCAGGGATGCTCTTCTTCTTCTCTTTTGCTCTTCTCATCTAGCCTGGGCTTCCTTACATCGTGGATTTTCACTTATCGCGGGTGGTTCTGGAACGTTACACCCACGATAAGTGAGAGAACACTGTATACCTTTTCAACCAAACAAGTCTATAATTTACAAAACATGTGTGCAATTTTGAGAAACAAAGCAAGGCAATATGCTGTGCGTAATTACACCTCATTGGAGTATTACAGTCAGAGGAAATCTGCTTGTTTTAAAAGAGAAATATGCCCATATAGCATATGAAAACATACATTTCTAATTTATAGTTATTGGTTTTTAATCATGAAAATATTTCAATCTGGTCATATTTCAATCTGAGTTATCTGTTTTCAATGTCTCATTGAGACATTATAATCTCTTAATTAAGAGATTAATGTCTCATAATGAGACATGACACATTATCACAGGATGTCTACTCCCTACACCACTGGAGAAATTATACTGCTTAGCCATTATTGCACCAGTTGACATCTGCCGGGAAGTAGCAGCCGGTAATGGAAGGACCAAGGCACTGACATCTCCGACCCATCCTCTGTTCGGATATCAGCCAGCAAGCCAATGCCATAAATCAAAAAACAGATTCCTAAGATCTATAGAGATACTCCCAGGAACACCTTAGGAAGCGAGAGTCCAAAAGTGGCAGGTTAAAACCCAGAACCTCAATCAGTGGGTAATACCAGATGAGAGACTCCGCCTGGGCACACAGAAGACTGGGCAACTTGGAAGGCGCTGAACAGACTGCACTCTGGCACCACGAAATGCAGAGCTAACCTTAAGAAATGGGGCTATTAAGCAGAGTCCACGATATGCGTGTGCGGAGAACAGCAATTAGCAGACCACCTGCTACAATATAATTTGAGCCCTGCCACATACACAATGGAGGATCTTCTTAAAGCGACACCAGAGGCACTCAAAGTAGCCAGCTTCTGGTCAAAGGAAATTTTGTATAATGCCAAGTTTTTAACTTTGTTTGTGGTTTTTCTACATATTATAATTGTATTCTCAATTTGCTCCTGACACAATAAATAAATAAATAAATCTGTTTTCAATCGTGATAATTTTTCCTGCACTTATTGTAAAGCAAAAACAAACCAAGAAGTATGATGTAATAAAGTTAATTTTAATTTCAACTAATATACAATATTACCTTTTATTTTAATTTAGAAGACAGTAATTAATATATTCCTTGTTTTATATAAATAACCATTATACACTATCAGCAAATATACATCTCATTGTTCATGACTCCAATATACAATTCTGGTGTTTACAAAGCAATGATTTCTCAGAGCAAGAAGTATGCCATGAGGCATTATCAGAGAAAGAAATCAATGACAAATACAGATTTTCCATGATAACAGTGAATAAGAAAGTCATATTTTTAAGAGCTGTGTTAAAACAAGAAATATTTTTTTATAGAAACAGCACACAATTTTACTTCACTGTAAAATTCTTACAAATTACGGGGAAAAGAACCCGATCTGCATCACTAACACGTTGAACTTCACAAAATCTCAACACAGTTGAACCCAAGTACTGCTAGTATTATAGAAATTGACAATTACTGGAATAAAACCCTACAATCTTGTGTATTATTCACTTTAGTGGCTTGTTGTACTACTCTATGCAAAAAAAAAATCCTCAATACTTATGTTTGGACTTGAAGTGTGTAAAAAGCAAGACCACCAACATTTCAGCAATATTTGGAACATGCAGACTTATATTTCTATCCATGCTTATGTCAAAGCCGTCTGGCATCACAGAATTGCCAAGTATGGTACTAGTTTACACTTCTATCTCCCTAAGGCAAATCCAGTGAGGCACAGTGTATATATATATAATTTTGAAGCCAGAACATCTTGAATCATGCAGAAAGTCACCCCAAGGCTGACCCCAAAGTCCCAATTTCAGGATTTACCTAGACTTCTATGGCAGTCCCTGTCAACAATGAACTTTCCACATATGTTCCAAAGTAAGTGACCTGAGCGATCGACGGCTTCTGCCAGCGAGTTCTTATGGTTCTCAATATAAGTTTATAACAAAATTCTCCTCAGGCATAAAGAACATATTGTTACAAAAAGCAATCGGATATCTCTGAAAGTATTATAAAAACACATGGATTCAATAGTTCTCAGAGGCTCAAATATTTTAAATAACTTCTCTTGCCTTTAAAAATTGATACAGCAAATTAATACTTTCCTCAATATTTCTGAAACATGGGTGTAATATTAAAATCTACAATAATCTATTGATGAAACGCTTCATAAGTTCCTGGAAACTTTCCAGTTAGCTGTGGCCAACTTTGTCATTAAATGTCACAAGCATTTGCAAGACGAACATCTCTTTTGGTGGTATCTTTTGCCGAGAGGAAGTGGCTGATGCCGAGAGATGTTCCTGCATTGGGATTCGGAAACTATTTCAAGTCTCACGTCAACTTCATGGTGTCAAGTATCTTCAACAGCTATTCAATAAATACATTCTTAAAATGCTACTTCACTGAAGGTATCATGAATTGCATCAGCACCATTAACCTCTCCCAAGAAGCTTAAACTAAATGTTACAATTCAAACGAGTCAGTCACAGAATTGTAACTATCAGTTCAGACCAATCCAGCACTATGTTAAGTTTGCTTTAATCTGTTGGAATCAACAGTGTGTATGCGTCAAAACCTTGCTATCTGAGGTACTTTTATGTTTACCATATGGTGGTTACTAGTAATGGGCCTGAAATTTGTCCATTCATTTGATACTTGTTTCAGTTTCGTGACATCCATTTGGATGTCACGAAATGGAAAAGCCCCTCCTGGAACGAAAATGCAATCAATATGAAAGGCAGGTGAGAGCAGGTACTGGCTCCAAGCCTGCTTTTTGGATTGATTTCCTAGGGCTCCTTACTTGGCGCTTGGCTGAAGGCCCTGTGAGGCCTAGGTGCGTAGACCCAGCCTGCACCTGTAGGCCCGGGTACTTTGGGCCTACGGGTGAAGCTCCCCCCCCCCCCCAAATGGGTTGAAAGAAAAAGATCTTTGGCCCTGCAAACAAAAAACAAGTATCTGGCCTCCTGATTTTGGGAGGCTCAGATAAAAACGGATCAGGGCCCCAACGGAAAGCCGGGACACGAACCGATCAAAGTAAGTCCCAAATGCACATGAAGAGTGATTACTCTTAATAATTAACTGTAGTTTCAAACAATGCTGACTAAATCATGGACTCACGTTTTCCTTAAAACCACTGTCGCCATTTGTCATGAATGTATTTCTACCTGACAGTCACAAAGCCAGTTATGTTGACTATTTTTGGCTAACATGGCTCACAAATTGGCCTTTTATTAAAGAGCCTTAGTTAGAAAGAGCAACTACTTTTACAATGAAAAAACAAAGATATTGACCACAAGAAGTATATCTTAAAACTGAGATTCCTTATGTAAGGCAATACAACCAGAATGTGGCTTGTGTTGTTCAGCAATAAGCATGCTATTCACATTATTCAAAAGACAGGTCCAGTTTAGCACTGTACGAGCTATATAAAATGTACATTACTACGCTGAAGTGTTCAGTTTGTTTGTAGTGAAGATTAAAACCTAAAACATCCAGAGCCATAAAATTGAAATTGGTTTAGCTGAAAGAGGGTTTTTCAGCAGCTATTTCCAAGTCTTAAATGAAATCTCTGTGATGGGTCTTCTCTCTTCCTTGAGCACATGCTAGCAGATGTGGATTTTTAAAACAGTACTGGTAAACACTTAAGATTTCTACTGGGTCATTGCTATCATGCACAGCAAATGCTATTTCATACGCATATAGTGCTGACAGAAGTTATGTTTAGTTCTTGTCAATAGATGCATAGGCATTCCAAAATGTTATTTTGTACAGAATTATGCTTAAAACCTCTCCAATTAAGAATTGAGAAAACCTAAGAATTGTCCAAATTGTACAAATGGAAACTCTGTTTGAGCCCTGACATGTATTTATTTTAAAACCCAATCTACAATAACCTTTTACAAGCCAAGAACAGTTTCCCTGATCCATCTTTAAAATACAAAATCATATATTTTTACAAATCAATAGTTGTCAAACCACAACTAAACTCTAACAAAGAGGCTTCTAAAATTTTAACACAAAAGTCCCGACTTCAAAAGAAGTGATGCCAGCATATATAACCAACAGTGAAAGGCAAGACTCCTTGCCACAATGGTCAGTGTCTGTCTTCCAATTTCCCCCTCCACTCCCAACTCTCTTCTTCCACAATTTCTTTAGTGTCACACACTTTCTCTCTTGCCACACTCCCACCAACCTACAGCTCATAATTCCCACGTTGTGGTAACAGTTGCAGCATGGGTTATGCAGGAGCAAGGAGAAAGATGGGAAAGGCACTGCTGAGGAGGTCCCAGTTTCAGAAAGCAATGCTCTTTTGCCCATCCCAAAATGAGCACTGCATTATACAAAGTGCATCTTTAAAGGGGGAAAGTTCCTAATTTCCCACATTCCATTTGATTTTTGTAAAGCGAGGTTGTTTTGGTTGCAGAATACATTACTGAAAGAGCATTTTCCCCAAAGCTATGGAGAGATGACTCAAGAATTCAGAGGATTTAGACGTCATCGAATATTCTGCTTCGTGACATTGACAGGTATCTTCCGCCAGGTTGATACCTGCAAGGTGTATAAAGAAAAAAGTGTGTAGAACTTAAATTATACATCACACGGTCCAAATATGTTAGAAATATGGAACAAATACAGGAGAAAGTTAATAGCGGATGGTTCAACAATAACCCCAATTATAATCAAAAGGAAATTTTATATCTATATATCTATATATCTATATATATATATATATATACACATACAAACTAGCTGTACCAGCCACGTGTTGCTGTGGCCAACCTTCCCTCCATCTTTCTCTCCTCCTTTCTTTCTCTCCTTCCTTCCTTGTCTTCCTCTTCCCTTCCTCTTTTTCCCCTTTCTTCCTTCTTTACCTATTCTTGGACTGCAACTCCCAGCAGTCCTCCTGATTGAGCTATCTACCTACCTACCTACCTACCTACCTACCTACCTATCTATCTATCTCTATCTAATCTATCTATCTGGAGGATTGCAGTCCAGGAATAGAAAATTGGAAATATGCAGGGATTAGCATGCTCTCAAAGAAATCTAAGGAGAAGAAATCTTGCAGCTTGGAAGCAGTGCATTTGGATCCTCCTCCTCTCCTAACGGGCCTGGTCTAGGGGATGCTGGGAGCTGTAGTTCAGAAGACAGTGTGGTTATCTCTAGAATTTTTTGGTACAAGACATGGAGGAGCCAAAGCTAGAATATGTATTTAGAATATAAAATCCCAGTAATGCAGCAATACTGTATACAGACTAATAGACATAAGGCTAAAACCAATCAGGGTAGACCCGCTGAAAAGAATGCTATTGCTAGGGATTACTTATGTAAATTCCATTGATTCCAAAAAATTACTCTAACAAGAACTAGCAATGGATCTTGTCCATTTTCCAAAAAAAAATCTATATAACAAATCTAGATGATTATATCATCCCATCCCAATAAATAGCTCACTCACTTTCCCCACCAGTTTAGCTTTCACCACTGACGCAATTGTATAAGACATCTTCCCTCAAGTTAATAAATGGCACACTGGGTCCTCTCTTTACGTAGTGGGCTTATCCTACGGGAATTCACTCATGAGAATTAGAAGGATCAAGAGAAAGAAGCTATTTATTGTGTGCCATTTTGATACTGGTTGGCGATTCTGCCTTCCCATCTCCCTGAATATGGCTTACCTTCCTGATTCAGAATCAAGAGGATCGTCATTAACTGAGTCAGCATTAAAATCCAGAGGTTCTGCATCTTGGAGTAGCTCTACTCTGTCCCTTTCGTTCCTCCCATTTGCCCTGGTGTATTTAGAGGATACTGCTGCAAGAGAAAAAAAATTCGAAGACATTCAAAATAAATAATGGCTCAGCAACTTTTTTCCCAAGGTTAAGAACTGGCTGCTTAAACTAAGTTGCTCAATATCTCCCTCTGCTGCTGATGGTTCCTCCTAGCAGCAGCAGAGGGGGAAATGAAACAACTGATAAGTGTTGACTTAAGATTCATAGCAGATGATTCAATTATTTTAGAAAGCTAGCAATGAGATTTAGGCCTACAGAATATCTCCCACCAGGTTAGAAAAGGTTTATTTGACTTTTTTAAGTGAACTTGGTATTGTGCAGTTGACTGCAACAAAGATCACTGGGGATTGAACTAAGCCTTCCAACAAAGGATTGAAAGTTTGGGACCAACATGCTTAACTAAAAGTGAACATCAGATATATAACAATAATAATAAAACTTTATTTATATACCACTCCATCTCCCCGAGGGGACTCGGAGCAGTTCCCAGGTAACATCACAAAACATACAAAGTAAAAAAACAACATAACCATAAGATTAACAAAACAAAATATAAACATAAAAATTGTCGCCATAACACACATATATTAAAAGAATCCTGCCTGATATATGAGATGGGTCTTCGCTGCTTCATTGACAGAAAGTAAGAAAGATGTATGTATGCTTTGCCACAATTACATGAGAGTCAACCATGAACATATTCATTGCATAACAACAACAACTTTATTTTTATACCCTGTCTCCCTCTCCCCGAAGGGACTCGGGCGGATTACAAAGGGACATGCCCAACAAAACAGGTTAAAATAAGCATCGAAAAACAAGCAATATCAAACATCAATAAACATAAAATCAAACATTATAAAAACGATTAAAAGCTATCATGGCTGAGAAAGTAAAACAATACCTAAGAGAGTAACTTATTGCAGTACTGGGAAGTACTCGAGACTACTCTGAAAGAGACAGCAAGATTGTGATAGCGACTAAAAGTATCAAAAATGATAAATTCTTACATCTATTTGTGTTTGTCTCTGTGAAACTGGATTCCTTTTGCTCTGCTTGAACATTTCTGTTTCTGGCAGAATCTTCACGGTTGTTTCCATACCGTTCTTTCCACTCCTGAACCAAAACACATAAGAGACACGTAAATATGCCACTATATATTATGTCTGATATTTAATGATAATGATAAATTAATATTTTATTTTAATTCATTTGTTGTTTTTCTAGAAGTGAATAATAATAATAATAATAATAATAATAATAATAATAATAGATTTCTAAGATATTCCCTTTACCATGGTTCTATTTAATTATTCCTGATATTCTGACATTGTTCATATACATTCTGTTCTCTGGAACCCTTACGAGTTCATTTGCTTGGAAACTATAGCCGGCATAATAACAAGACAACCCATCAGCCATGTATAAGTTCTAAAATATACTCTATTTTCTTTACTAGGCTTGAAGGGACATACATTCAAAATGATTAAAACCAACATTAGTTTTCTGAGCTAAGCTACAAAAAAGTAACTAATCAGTGTCCCAAGTGGATTAAAACACAATTGATTCAAGCTATGTGATTATTTGTTCACTTGCTTTCGACTCTTTGTGACCTCATAGACCAATTCATGCCAGAACTCCCTGTTGGCCGTGGCCACTCCCAGCTCCTTTAAAGGTTAATCCAGTCACTTCAAGGATAACATCCATCCATCTTGCCCTTGGCCCTTTTTCCTTCCATTTTCCCCAGCATCATTATCTTCTCCAAGCTTTCCTGTCTTCTCATTATGTGGCCAAACTACTTCATCTTTGCCTCATATATCCTTCCCTCCGATGAGCAGTCAAGCTTTATTTCCTGGAGTATGGACTGGTTTGATCTTCTTGTCGTCCAAGGCACTCTTATTATCAAAATAATATAATAATAGCTTCTCTGAAGACCTAGGCCTTCAAACTCTGCATAGAATTGGATTGCCTTTTACAGAAATGCCCCAAATTTTAATTCTAATCCTATCTTTTACTGACAATAATAACTGAATTATCCACATACCCTTCTTCTGTTTTCTCCATCTTCTTGTCTTTGCCGCTTTCTTTTTTCTAGAATAGTGAAATTAATTTAAATATATGGTGAGACAGAAATAAGGTGCAATGTCAATGTAATCGACATACCGATCACCCCTCACTTTCTCATTTCTGTATGGGCCTCATCCCAGAGTTTCTAATATATTTATAAAGCAAAGTTTAGGGAGAGGGGTTATAATAAAATTGTGTTACTGAGATGAGAATATATTTCACAGTAGAAAGGCATTTTTTACCTCTACGGATTAACTCTTTTCCTTCATCTATTAAGTCTGATGTCATCTCGCTGTCTCCCATAAACTGCTGGAATCCTAGAAGATTCAAACACCGGGTTCCTAAACTGATTAAAAACATATAATGGAAATAATGAAAATAACACAACAGAACTGAAAAATGCACATCAAGAATTAGCCAATGAAAGTGATAACTAAGAACAATTCTATGTTATACATTTTTGTTCCTGGGTTATAAATGTCATTTCTTAATTGATTATATCATAAAAGCATGAAAAAAGTTTATTAAACTACAAAAACTTTGTTTTTATGGGGCATCTTGCAGCACATTTTGTTATAATGTCTCAACCATTTCAACATAGCTTGTAGCAGCCACAAAAATGAAGTTTCTGGAGTATAACAACCACTTTCAAAGTAAGTACTGTATATATTTTTTAGGCTGAAAAAGCTCCCCTCGGCTTAAACTCAGTGTTATTTATTATTTTACTGTTATTATTATTACATTTATTATTTTACTCTATTTATTATTATTATTATTTTTATTATTATTATTATTATTATTACATTTACTTTATTTTACTCAATTTATTATTACATTTATTATTTTACTCTATTATTATTGGAAGGATACGTAGGCACATTTACACTGAAGGTTAAAATAATGGTTTAATCAGAGTTGGACAGTCTTAGCTTAAATATTCAAAAACATTTAATCTACTGATGCTTCAATTAATGTAATTTTATTGGTATCTATTTTTATTTTCAAATTTACCAGTAGCTGCTGCATTTCCCACTCCCGCCTTATACTCGAGTCAATACGTTTTCCCAGTTTTCTGTGGTAAAATTAGGTGGCTCGGCTTATATTCGGGTTGGCTTATACTCAAGTATATATGGTACCATACAATTAAACAGGAATGACACTTTCAAACCAGCAACAGAAAAAAAATCAAATTTAGTTACATAGTATAATGGAAATATTCAGGGAGCACATGTCAACTACACAACTAACAAAATGTGGATTCAGTTAAATATGGGACAAGATGCCAAATAAATGATGCTTAGAGCAGCTTGTTGTAGATTTTTGTGGCATAACTTCAGTTTTGTCACTACTACCTAACTCAAGAAGGTTATTCAGTTGGAAAGTACTGACTAACATTATAAGCATCACTAACTACGAAGAAAGAGAGACGTGGAAAGTGAAGAACCATGGATGATTAAAAACTTCAACAATGATGGTGGTAAAATGGCGATGTATGGAGCTTTGGAGCTGACTGAGGTAACACGCTTCATTATTTACTTTTGTGCCTTTGAGTGGACTCTCAGAGATCAATAAATCAGCAGGAATTACTGAATACATGTTTGAAGCTGGCCTTACTTTGAAAAAAAGGGTGGCAATTTTTTAAAAAATCAACATTTTAGAAAACAAATTAAGAAATTTGTTATCTACCTGAAGTAAGTAGCAATACAGAGGATGACAACCAGCATGGGATAATAGATGTAAAAGCCATCTGCAATGAAGGATAATACTTTCATGGATCCCATAATCTGGAAGGTAAAAAGCAATAGAATGATAAATCTCTGGTCTTTAGCTTGTTTTTAAAAACACAAATCTTGTATTGATAGATAACTGCTCAGATGTTTTTATTATAATATTTTCAGGCCACACGGTATCTGCTGAAGTAATATTGCTCTATATATGTGGAGTCTGTTTCCGAAAAGTACAAAAAAAAAACAGAAAAAAGAAAAATGTGTGGCAGTGCATTGTTGGCTAGGAGTATGATGTACAAAATGTATCAAATCACTTCAGTACAGGGCTTGGAAAACTGTATTTTGTAGAAAAATTATGTTTTTTCTTTTCAATTCCTGTAAAATTTATTCACATGGATAAACGTTTTGGAAACAAGCATCCACGTGTGTGCCAACAGTTGTTTATAATGGGTTAACTCATTCCAGAAAGCATACATGAATGCAAAGCCTAATAAATATTGATTTAAACATTTTTTCAAGAAAATGTGTTTTAAAATAGCAACAAATCTTAGTATCATTGTTTGTTAATGATAAAAGGATACCGTTTTCTTGTAATGATTAGAAAGAAAGAATATAGCCTTAACTATTGGTCCCAGTAAAAACTCCATTGTAATTCATGCAATAGCTTCACAGTGGTCTTCAAATTAGTGGATTTTTCAGCCTTAGTGGAGTCATTGTATATGTATTTGTCATACCTTTCCTGCCACCTTGTGTCCAAAATGGTGAATTGTATAGTTTGATTTATCAATAAAAAGGTTTTTTTAAACATTATGTAAAGACACCTATTAGGAAACTCTCAACTGAAAAAAAACAAACCTTAAAAGTACTGTAATTAATAATTTCAGCGATTTTTATTAATTCCTCTGAGAAAACAAGTTAGAATCTGGAGTGGGTCCTTGGTATCCATGGATTCATAAGTTCCCAGGCCTCCTGTGAATACCCAAATCTGTGGGTGCTCAAGGTTTGCTCTTTGGAACTTGTTTTTTTATATATTTTTGAATCCGTGGATATGGAGGGCCAACCGTAGTGTTAAAACAAACTGTAGCAAAATAATACCTCACTTACAGATCTTACGTATCTGTTTACTTACGGATGTATATGCAGTTGGCTGATCAGTGGTTCTTTTAGAAATCGATGAATCCATATGAGTGAGGCCCAGGAAATTCAGACATAATGGGGGAGTCAAACGGCAGAACAGCCTGCATGAAAACAGGTCGCAAATTTGAAATCATTTCTTCTGCATTTAGGATCCAATTCTGTTTCTAAGATATGGCCAATTAATGACATGAAAACTTCTATATATGATATGTACCAGAAATAGGGAAGATTATTTGGATTCTAGCTTCAGCTAGAATTCACCATTGGCTATGCTATCCAAGGCTTATGAAAGCAGCACTTCAACATCTGGAGAGCCCCTATCACTGAGATATATAGAAATATTCATGCATGCATGTTATACGTACATCTTGGTATTGCTCATCTTTGTCTATTTCAATTTTGGGGGGATAAGTGCATAGTTTAATATTTACTGCTCTCTATAAGAGCTTCCCTATTTATCAGAATTCATATATGCTGGATTGGATCCAGATACCTGGAGAATGGAGCAGCAGAAACTGATATGGGCTGAATGGGAGTAGTGCAACAAAAGTCAAATCTTTCCATGCCCCATTCCATGAGAAGAGACCCAGATCCAAATTTCAAGTATGTTATACTGAATGTTCCCTTTACTTAATCTTAAATGTTTACAACTAGCCAAGCAACAAAGTAAATCATCTACTCACATGCCACTGAAAAGTAAACTATATGCATCTGTCTGATGATGGGAAGCTAAATAATAGTAGTTGAATACACGGATCCTGAAGACAGTAGAGTAAACACAGATACTGAGGAAAAAGATAGTAAAGAAGCAAGCCATCTGCAAGGTAAGAAGGATAAATTTGGTTTGAATTCCACTAAGCTTATACGGAACACAGATTTTTAGATACTAAACAAACAGTAGGTTGTATAAGTTGTTTGTATTCTTTGTTCAAAGGAGTACAGCATGAAAGCAGAGCAGGCAAAAATAAGACGGCATATAATACGCTTGCATACTGGACAAAACAAACACTACCAACATGATTAACCATGATCTGGCTTTCCTAGCCATGCATTTTGATAATGATGCATGCTCATAGGAATAGTTCAAATTTCTAAATTTCTTTTGAAGTAATATGCATAAGAATATAAATATGAAAGGTCAATGTGCATCAGGCAGTTTCATGTGAACAGTTGCCACCAATTTATATAATACCTTTCCACAAAATGCTAGCCACAGAGATGGCTGTAACCTTGCCATTTTTCACATTAGCATATAATTAGATATCTATGAGTTACTCAGGAAAAAATGGACCCTATTTCAAGAGTGCTATGGCCACTCTGGAAATTGATTTTCAGCAGCCTTCGGCTTATTAATGTTATGAAGCTGGTAAGATACAATGAATCATAGAATCACAGAATCAAAGAGTTGGAAGAGACCTCATGGGCCATCCAGTCCAACCCCCTGCCAAGAAGCAGGAATATTGCATTCAAATCACCCCTGACAGATGGCCATCCAGCCTCTGTTTAAAAGCTTCCAAGGAAGGAGCCTCCACCACACTCCAGAAGACAGAGATGGTGAAGGTACAGATTTTTAAAACTTCTGGGGGAGGAAAGGTGGGAAACTTTTGCCTTGGCAGATGTTGAAGACTACCACTCCCATCAGTCCAACTCAGCATGGCCAAAGGTAAGGACTGTAAATACCTAAAAGGGCCAAGAGATCTCCATCCATGATACACTGAACTCTGGCTATTCCAGATTCACCCCTTTGCTTCCCCTACATAGTAACCCAATGAATTCAACAAAATGTCAATGTCTGAGTTCAATCTAGTTTATTTTTACTGGGAATAAACACTTTTCTTGCTAAATAAGGTGCATAAAAGACTTAAAAGTATACAGAATTGTTTAACAGACTCAAATATAAAGATATACTCAAAAGAAAGCCACAATATTTCCAGTGTCTATGTATGATAGTGAAGAAACATAAAAAACCCCAATTCCTTTGAGATGTGCTGCTGGAGAAGAGTTCTGTGTATACCCTCAAACTGCCAATGAGGCAAACAAATGGGTCTGAGATAAAAAAAAATCATGCCTGAGCTCTCATTAGAAGCCAAAACCAAGGCTCTTGTACTTCAGACCTATCATAAGACAGCATGACTCACTGGAAAGATAATAATGCTCAGTAAAGTGGAAGGAAACAGGAAAAGAAAAAAACCTACATTATAGATGGGTTGAGTTAATCAGTGAAGCCACAGCCTTCAGTTTGCAAGACCTGAGCAATGCTGTCAAAGACCATTGCTCTTGAAGGTCTTTCCTTCATAGAATGACCCTAAGTCAACACTGACTTTACAGCAATTAAGCATTATTTATTTATTTATTTGTTTGTTTACAACATTTATATGCTGCCCTTCTCACCCTGAAGGGGATTCAGAGTGACTTACAAGGTAAGTACCAGAGGACAGTATTAAAAACTGTGTTAAAAGGCTCAAACGTAAGATTTGGGAAACTGACCTCTATATAGAAATAGTTGTAATTCTTTTCTGCTAGTTGTATGAAGACAGCAAACAGGGAGAGAACCGGCCTGGTACTGAAGAATGTGCATTCCGACCAGACAACAATGACAGAAAAAGTGGCTAAAACAATGGCAAGAATCCTGTGAAACCATGGTCGCAGAAGACACTCCCAATACCATTCTGAGGAAAAACAATTTGGAGGTTAGTAGAAATTCATGCTCCCTCCTCTCTCCAAGTCATAGACATTTACATACAACTTCCCTGTCAGTCCTCTAACTAGATAATTCTTAGCTATTACCGATTTTTCTCAATAATAGAGATATCGTGCCTGAGTCATCTAAACAAAATCTTATTGATCTAATTGGTTATTACTCTGGCATATATAGCAATTAGAATCATAGAATCATAGAATCAAAGAGTTGGAAGAGACCTCATGGGCCATCCAGTCCAACCCCCTGCCAAGAAGCAGGAATATTGCATTCAAATCACCCCTGACAGATGGCCATCCAGCCTTTGTTTAAAAGCTTCCAAAGAAGGAGCCTCTACCACACTCCGGGGCAGAGAGTTCCACTGCTGAACGGCTCTCACAGTCAGGAAGTTCTTCCTCATGTTCAGATGGAATCTCCTCTCTTGTAGTTTGAAGCCATTTATCCGCGTCCTAGTCTCCAGGGAAGCAGAAAACAAGCTTGCTCCGTCCTCCCTGTGGCTTCCTCTTACATATTTATACATGGCTATCATATCCCCTCTTAACCTTCTCTTCTTCAGGCTAAACATGCCCAGCTCCTTAAGCCGCTCCTCATAGGGCTTGTTCTCCAGACCTTTTATCATTTTAGTCGCTCTCCTCTGGACACATTCCAGCTTGTCAATATCTCTCTTGAACTGTGGTGCCCAGAATTGGACACAATATTCCAGGTGTGGTCTAACCAAAGCAGAATAGAGGGGTAGCATTACTTCCCTAGATCTAGACACTATGCTCCTATTGATGCAGGCCAAAATCCCATTGGCTTTTTTTGCCGCCACATCACATTGTTGGCTCATATTTAACTTGTTGTCCACGAGGACTCCAAGATCTTTTTCACACGTACAATTAGATGGCTTCCATAGGCTCTCAAATAAACTTTTATTTCTCCTCTTTCTAATCCCACTTTGTATGTTAGTAAAAGTTCTTAAATGAGTAAAAGGGAAGGAAATGTAAAAATCCGTTTATAATCTGATTGCTCCTACTAACAGCAGCTCTAAGAGTTAACAATTTTGCCTGAAGAGAGAAGAAGGGTTGGAAGATGGTGCAGGACCAATATAGAAATGTTCAAGTCTCCCAGCATCTTGTGCACTACATGCCTATGGGGGAAGGTGAAGGGAAGAAGGGGAACAGAGTTTGTGGGCAAAGTGTCTATGACAGATTTGTCTGCTTATTTATTTATTCATTGAATATATATCCCATCTTTCTCCCCAAATGGAATTCAAATATGAGTTGAATTTTGAATTGAATGGGTTTTAAATATTTTTTAATCTTTAATGTGTTTTAGCATATTTTTGGTATTTTTATGATGTTTTTAGTTGCTGTTATTTTGTCTATTAAGTTTATTAGGCTGTGTTATATTGTCGAATGTGTTATTATAATGTAATTGTCTGTATAGTTTCTTTCCGGCAATTGAATGTTTGCCTTACATGTTGGAAACCGCCCTGAGTCCCTTTGGGGAGATAGGGCGATATACAAATAAAGATGATAATGATGATTATCATTATTATTATTGAAATCTTTGGAGTAAGCATTAGGTAAAGGTTTTCCCCTGACATTAAGTCCTGTCGTGTCTGACTCTGGAGGTTGGTGCTCATCTCCATTTCTAAGCTAATGAGCTGCAGTTGTCTGTAGACACCTCCAAGGTCACGTGGCCAGGATGACTGCATGAAGTGCCGTAACCTCCCTGCCAGAGCAGTACCTATTTACATGTTTTCAAACTGCTAGGTTGGTATAAGCCGGGGCTAACAGTGGAAGCTCACACCACTCACTGGATTCAAACCTGCGACCTTTCGGTAAGCAAGTTCAGCAGCGCAGCGGTTCAACCCACTGCACCACTGGGGGCTCCATTCAATTACTATTGCATTGCAATTAAGGAAACTTCTATAAGTAGCGAGTAACATATTCCAATTATTTCAGTTGGTCTAGAGTAGAATGGGTACTTTGGCCCTCCAGGTGTTTTGGACTTCAACTCCCAAAATTCCTAACAGCCTTTAAGGAATTGTGGGAGCTGAAGTCCAAAACACCTGGAGGGCCAAAGTTTGCCCATGCCTGCTCTAGACCAACTAGTACTAAACTTAGGCTCAGCCCTTTGTTTTTACTGAATGAATTGAATTGTTTCTTGTACCAGCCATAGGCCATGACATTAAATAATAAACAACCTTTAAAAGTACTATAAGCATTTTCCAATATAAGCATTAAAACTTATTCCATACTGGCTCTTTAAAATTACGGTAGCAATGACATGATAACAATAACAATGTCTGATTCGTATCATCCCAAACTATCTCCATTTCCATCCTCCGCTGTGGACTTTACTAATTTCGCTCGGATTTTTTGGGCTGCAACTGCAAATATGGCAACCTTGAATGTTATATTTTTGGAATAATCTGCTAACAAGTCACAGATAACTGCTGACCGTTTTTACTGTATTTTCTAGCCTTAGTTTAAAAGACTGTATTCTATTATCTTCATGACAGGCACATACCAATTGCTGGCGTGTAGAAATACTGCGTGATTTTGCTTTCAGGTTCTTGAGGCTGAAAAGTATGAACAAACTGACGGGAGGCACTAGTTTCGTTTTTTGCCACATCCTCCAGGTAAAAGGCTTGTTCTAAGAGAATTTGCCACTGGACCTGTGTGCGGCGATGCCTTTGAACCGAGTAAATTACCTAACAGAATAAAATCAATATCCCAGTTGCTTATGGTAATAATAACAAGTAAGAAAGAGAAATGCATTTCATACATGTTACTCAAATACACCAGTAAGTGACTGACAAAGTATACTTTATCTTCTCAGTACATACAACTTTTATGGTTGTAGTGTGCCTCCAAGTCACTTCCGACTTATGGCAACCCTAACAAAAGGTTTTCTTGGCAAGATCTGTCCATAGAATAATAGAATTGGAAGAGACCACAAGAGCCATCCAGGCTAACCCCCTTCTGCCAAGCAGGAACATAGAATCAAAGCACTGCTGTCAGATGGCCATCCAGGTTCTGCTTAAAAACCTCAAGCGAAGGAGACTCCAACATGCTACAAAGCAGCATATTTTGCTTTAACTGGAATCTTTTTCCCCTTCAGTTTGAATTCATTGCTTTGTTTCCAGAGGGAGTCTGCCTTTGCCCTTCCTCTGTGGCTAAGAGTGACTTGCCCTGAGTCACCCGGTGGGTTTTTAAGGCCAAAGAGGGATTCGAACCTTGGTCTCCAGAGTCATAGTCTGTCCAAACCACTACACCTTGCTGGCTCTTATATATATATTCAACCTATTAAAACTGGTAATATGAACAGCAATTACTACCAAATTGTCTCCTATGGTTCATATAATAATAATAATAATAATCTTTATTTATATCCCACACCTATCTCCCTGAGGGAACACTGTCATTGTTTGTGACCTGCAATTAGAACATATATATTTGTCTTTCTTTGTCACTCTTTCCTATTCTTTCTCTTTAATCATTGTAGCTATAATTTCCATCTTTCTTCATTGCAACTTTTGAGCTGAGTATTGTCATGCTTTGGGCAACATCGTTTTGCAATATGTATAAGTTGTTAAAAACACCATAAAATGTTACAGAGCTACTTATTAAAAACCATTACACTGGACAATGACTGTTTTGCAAACCATTTAGAATTTAGTTTATCATGTAATTTGTACAAATGACTTCACATAATGAACCCCTTAGAAAAAGGCTAGCACTCAATCCATTAAAAAGACATTTGCATTAATTAATTACCTGCTTATGAAGTTTGACCAGGGTTTTCTCTGTTGGATAAGTGTTGGGTCTTTCTTCAAAATCTTCATAGTCATCCATGTTTCTACCCATTCTTTCCTGATACTCAGTAGGACACTGAGGTGAAAAGAGAACAGGTTTCAACACAAACTGGCAACATAAAACACCACTGTATCATACCAGCCTGTCTGACATATAATGCGACCCTTACAAGCAGAATATAAAAACCAGTTGCCTGCTCCTCCATTTTTCATTGCCTTTTGGTTCTTCTTTCCCCTTTCTATGCCAAGATTCTCCACAAATAAAGAGAGCCGAAGGATGATTTCCTCCCTCCTACTTTGAGTACACTTTCAATGGCTATTTGTCAGCACTGTTCTCTTGATCTAGTTACTTTCAATAGTTATCATAGCACATTATATTGTTGCCAAATGGAGCCCTTGATGGCGCAATGGGCCATGTGATTCCTTGTGATGGCAGGACTGCTAACTGGTCAGCGGTTCAAATCCAGGGAGCGGGGTGAGCTCCCATTTGTCTGCTCCAGCTCCCGATGCGGGGACGCAAGAAAAGCCTCCCACAGGATGGTAAAACATTCAAGTGTCCCCTGGGCAACATCCTTGGAGACGGCCAATTTTCTCACACCAGAAACAACCTGCAGTTTCTCAAGTCGCTCCTGACAGGAAAAAAAAATGTTGCTATGGTTGGCTAAGAGATAAACCACTATTTCCTACTATAATAATAAAATACCAGGGAAGAAGAGGGAACCTATTATTTTGTCCAGGTAACTTGATTAAAACTCACTTTGCAGTGCTGCTGTAAAAGCTTCATAACTAACTAGGGATGCTTGTCAAAATGTAACATTGCAAAGGTCCATTAGTTACCTTCTTTAATATTGTATCCACACATTTCCTTAAAGGGTGATTGTATTTGATGCTTTCATTTACTTTGCGAACCTCCTGTTTAAGAGAAAGGGAATATTTTACTTTTCATGTAGTTAAGACCCTGAAATTATAATGAATTTGCAAATTTATTTTAAAAAATGATCACAGTAGGCCTTCTATCACACAGTATAATCAATAATGTTGACTAGTAATCTATTTTCTTACAAAACAAAGCTGTAGATAGAGGGTGAACTGTTCAAAAAAATTCTTCACACCTTCTGGTATTTTAAAGGTTTTAAAATGACAGGAGAAATGCTTAGATTTCCAATACAAATTTTGGAGCCACAAAGAAACAAATATGATCTGAAATTTAAGGGCCCTTCCAGGCAGGCCCTATATGCCAGGATCTAATCCCAAATTTTCTGCTTTAAACTGGATTATATGCGTCCACACTGCCAGATAATCTGGGATAAACAGAAAACCTGGGATCAAATCCTGGGATACAGGGCATGTCTAAAAAGGGACTAGTATTAGCAGATATATCCTAAATAAAAATTAAACCAATGCACATTATGACGTGATTTGAATGATCACTCAAAGTCGGGTGGGCAACTGTTGTGGGTTGGGTGTCACTTTTCAACTTGGCAGTAATAGCTTGTTTTTCATGGAAAAACAATTGCTTTGCAGGAGGCATTACTAGGGAAGCAGAAGTATTCCCATTTAGCTTTTAAATCTTTCTCTCTCTCTCTCTATATATATATATATATATATATGAGTATTAGCAAATTAAAATGCCTCCATACACACTACAATTTATTTTTATGGTACAGATCAGACGTGGGAAACTGTGACCCATGGGCTACATAAAGCATCCTTGCCATTTTTTGTGGGTCCTTGTGTCCACAATACTTTTTCTTTGGAAATAAGTGGTGAACTGATTTTTACCCCAGATGTCTTTCCCATGCCAAATTCTCCAAAAAAAAAAAAAAAAAAAAAGCAGCAAGCTTTGAAAATGTATGATTTACATTAATTCAAGTTAAGCATTTCAGGAGCAGGAAATTACACAAACCATGTCACAATGGTTTTGTGACATTCCCTCCATCATCATATTAGTTTGCACTTTTCTATATTTCTTCCTCACACAATCTCCAAAGGACATTGTTTCCTGCCCACTTGGGTAGCAGAGTTCACTTGCCTCCATAATATCCTCCAGGTTTTCTTCTGCGTCTGCCTTCTCAGTCATCAGTTTAGCAACCTTGAAATAAGTCTTCATGAGGAGAAAACCTTTCTTTGCTCCATTCCAATGAGAGCGTGGGATTTCAACCAGGCCATACCCTAAAAGCAACACTAGGAGAAAGAGGCCCCAGGTGTTCGCAGCAGCTATTCCAATTGTCTGAAGTTGATTCCTAAGAGAGACAATGAAATCAGCATGCAGTAATGAATGGTCTTTGTTCAAGGCATAAACAATACTAACTCACATTTTAACAGTATTTGAAAAATAGCTAAATGCAATCTTATTCTACATTTTATTTCTTCACCTCTTATTTAGCTAATGATCCCTTTTTTATGCAGTCTCTGAGTAGTAAGTGACTGAAGAATTGATTTGTTTTGCATTTGCCATTCTTTCTTTCTTTTACAGTCTACTTATATTGGCTTTCCAGATGGTCTACTATACAAGCCCACCCAGTTCTCCACATCTCTGACAATTGGAGCATTGTGTAGAAAAACAAAGACAAAAGAACTTGACCTAGAAATGGCAAATCTAATATTTTTTACTCCTATATTGTTTTACTCATCAGCTGTTGGCGGGAAAGGCATTCAACCATCAAAGATCTGCTGCAATGGGTTATGCAGTTTGATAAATCACACATCACATTTTCAGCACAGAAGTGATAATTTGTACAGATTTAATGTATTGTCGAAGGCTTTCATGGTCGGAATCACTGGGTTGTTGTAGGTTTTTTCGGGGTATATGGCAATGTTCTAGAGGCATTCTCTCCTGATGATTCACCTGCATCTATGGCAAGCATCCTCAGAGGTTGTGAGGTCTGTTGGAACTAGGAAAACTGGGTTTATATATCTGTGGAATGTCCAGGGTGGGACAAAGAACTCTTGTCTGTTGGAGCTAGGTGTGAATGTTTCACACCTAGCTCCAACCAATTGCTACTATGGATTGTTCTTTCAGTTTTACATCATCTACGCATGATAAACACTAATTGCTTCTCTCAATTAAGTTGCATGAAAGAGTCTGCAAATCTGTCTCTAAAATACCATATATACTCGAGTATAAGCTGACTGGAATATAAGCCGAGACATCTAATTTTACCACAAAAAAACTGGGAAAACTTATTGACTCGAGTATAAGCCGAGGGTGGGAAAAGCAGTAGCTACTGGTAAATTTCAAAAATAAAAATAGATACCAATAAAATTACATTAATTGAGGCATACGTAGGTTAACTTTTTTGAATATTTAATATTTTGAAAATTAAAACTGTAATTTATGATAAGACTGTCCAACTCTGATTACTTATATATTTGAACATAAACCAACCCGGACCCTCACTCAAATATAAGCCGAGGGGGCCTTTTTCAGCAATAAAAAAGAGCTGAGAAACTCAGGTTTTGCTCAAGTATATACAGTACTAATAAGGAACAGACTGGTGCCTTATTGAAATCTCTTTCATTGCTAAACACATCCAAACGAAAAAGATTTAAAAAACTAGAAAAATAATACAGAGGATCCATCACATCAGAAAAAGGAGTATGTGGACAAAGAAAGTACTGACCAATTATAACAGTGAACAAGTCATACTTACATTCAATTTACTTTTCATTTTTATACTGTTAAAACTGATCCTACAATCTTACAATGCATGTTTTCAGATCTGGAAAATTAACGGTATGTCCTTTTCAAAAAGTGACAATAGGAACCCAGCAAGCAGTTCTGATAGAATTTTTTGAATGGTTCCCTCTAACAGACATCTTCTATGACATATTAACTCTAAACTAATTCCACGTTTTAAATAGGGATTACTCAGTAAGTATTAAACAGAGATTCTGGGCAATTAAGATATAACATATTGCAACATAGGCTTGGGAGCTGCTGTTCAAAACAATAAAATTCCATTGTAAAATTCTACTTCTGCCTGTTTAATATCTTAAAGTCAAACACCATAATAAAAATGTAAATAAACAGTCATAAATGTAGTTACTAAATAACAATTTCAGTCTTTTAAAGATTCGGAGTAGTAAATGTTTAGCAATCTTACCACTGTAGGTTGATCTTTGGATTTATAGCCACATATATTAAGAATGCTCCAAAAATCAAGAGGTATGTCCCGTAATAGATAGCATTCTCAATTAGCGCAGTTTTAATCTTCCCAGTAATAGAAAAACCTCCCGACCTGGCATATGATTGCATGAAGGGCAACAGGATCCTAGAAATGAAAAATCCAAATTAATGAGGCAAAGTGGTTTCATTTTCTTGATTTATTTTTCTATTTGCATATCTCAACAGTAAGAAATACAAATATACTAAAAAGTCTCAGGAAAATAATGGCAGAAGCTGAAGCTATACACTGCATAGCTGGGAAGGCCAGTCAAAGCACAGAAACTAGAAAATAGAACTAATTTCAGTATTATAAGAGTAATATTCCAGAATTTAAGAAGAATGTTATTCACAGATGGCCGCAAATTCAATGGCTCTATCTATGGCTAGAAAAAACATTTGGTGGACACAACATCATGCATTCAGCAGGGAAAAATTCTTCCTCCAAATCAATTCCATCTTCTCATTTACTCAAGAAGTAGAAGTCTGAGCTATTTCAGATATTTTCCCAAGTTCTCACCATGTTAAGAACTGTGATGTCCAGTACACCACACGCCAAAAGATGGGCATAATTCCATCTGGAATATAACTCCATGGTTTGAAACACTCCTGCTTTCTGTGAAAACGATAAGATTCAGTATCATGAAAATGAAAAAATACATAACTTTTCAAAGCTGATTTTGTCTTCAATAATTTAATTCAGCTTTTCAGTAAAGCAACAAAGCCTATACCAGAGTTCAGGCAAAATGAAAGAAGGATACAATACTAAAATGGTCCTGAATAACATTTTACATAAACACAAAGTTGTAACATACTAATGTAATAGCTGTATTTAACATAATTATGTGCATCTACTTGAAATACCAAGGACGAATCTCGGTCAGTAGTTGTATGTATGTAATCCTTACATATCACCTGTCACATCAGCACTTTTTAATCCTGTACCCTTTACTCTGGCCCGGCCCAGTTTTTATCGTGTTTTGATGTATTGTTTATTGCATGTTGTTTTGTTGTTTTAATACTGCTTTAATTGTTTTTAATTTGCTTTAGGTGTATTGTTATGTTGTGTACTGAGGCCTTGGCCTTTGTAAGCCGCATCGAGTCCTTCGGGAGATGCTAGCGGGGTACAAATAAAGTTTAATAATAATAATAATAATAATAATAATAATAATAATAATAATAATAATGTCTATATAATGTTTTCAAATAGCCCTGAAAGTCACTAAGAAAGTAACCCATGATTCTAATTAATCCCAATCACCATGATCAATGGTCAGGAGTTCTGGGAGCTGTAATATTAAAACACTCAAAGGGCACCAAGTTGCCCAGTCTGGCTACTAGATAACCAAAGCAAGCATTTTTTCTGTTTTATACTCATGATGAAAGTGTAATGTGAGAATACCCTCCATTTTATATATCATGTAACTATCACATTGCACACACTTCTATTACTCACAGCATCTGTCACTGAACAAACAGAGTAGGCCACACACGAGTATATAAAAATCAAATGCAGTGCTTTCTTCCAACATAAGTATCTCCTTCCAAATACACATTGTATTATTGGCTACTCTAGCATAAAGCTGCAATTAACTGCAAGTCTGGCAGATCTGAAATACTAAAGCATTTCTTCCAAAATATATACTGCTTATTTGTTTTAAAAAACAATAATATCCAAAGGAGTTTTTAAAGAAAGAACCCCCACCACCAGCAGCCACGTAGTTCAGTGGCTTCTATTTTAGAGCCATGAACGTCGTAAATGCAAATTAAATTAGTTACTCTGACTCAAGTCATGGCTCTGAATAGCAGCTCAGCTGTAATTATCTCATCATGACGGCAAAGTACATTTTCCCCCTCCATATAGATCGTAACTTTTGGACTGCTCAGAGGTTATAGAGGTAATTTTAGTTTCAGATTCAATCTTTTAATGACAAAAGGAAGTCAGATGTGATGAACTATTTAATTCTTTGAGACTGAAGAGAAAGAAGGCAAATCTTTACCATGAAACAGGTGCAAAAAGAATGTATGAAAGAAGAAATTATCTGTGACTTCTCATATGCTTTAAGCAATTAATTTAGATGAATGGCCTGTATCAAAATCTGAGGTTCTCCCACTAAGACTTTCTATATATTGTAATGACCATTATATTTATTTATTTATTATTTACAGTATTTATATTCCGCCCTTCTCATCCTGAAGGGGGCTCAGGGCAGATCACAGAGCACATATATGGCAAATATTCAATGCTGTTATACACTGACAGGACAGACACAGTACATAGATAGAGGTATATAATAATAATAATGATAATGATAATGATTATTATTATTTTGATTTATACCCCCCCCCCCCACCATCTCCCCAATGGGGACTTGGGATGGCTAATATGAGGCCAAGCCCCCAAAAAATCAATACAACAGAATAAAATACAGAATGAAAAAAACAAAACTTATAACAGAAAATAATTACAGTAGCAAAACAAAACAATAAAGCAAATTAACATAATATAAAATCGAACAGGATGGCACAGCCCAAATGGACAAGATAAAATGATAAAACCCTGGGAGAGGTAGGAATAGAAAATGTGTAAGTGAGGGGAGCTTTTCTCATCTTTGGTGCCTTAGAAGTTGTGCTCATTTCTGGCCATGGCTGGGCGCCGTCACTCCTTCCACCATGCCGAAGAGCTCTGATCACAGACTTCCTCCTCTGACCAAATTGCTGGCATTTTTCTGGTATTTCCTTATGGTGCCATTAAAATACCTCCCCACTTAAGCGGTACCTATTTATCTACTCACAGCTGTTTTCGATCTGCTAGTTGGGCAGTGAACTTGGCTGAAAGTCGGGCGCTCAACCCCGACGCGGGCTTCGAACTGCCAATCTTTTGATTGGCAAGATTTATTGTGGCTGGTGGTTCACCTGCTGTGCTAAAGCCCGGCCTATATTAATAGCTTTCATTAATTTTGCTAACTATGCTTTTCAACCTTTAAAAAGGAACATTCAGTAGATGCTCTACAACTGACTACCTGAAGGAAGGGGTGACCAGGAATATAATTAATCATTTCTGATGGGCTACATAAGATGTACCTATTTCGATTTAGATAAAATGTAGCGCACTAGTAGAAATCAAAGCTGCGTTTATTTTAAGGAATATAGTGTATCACAATTTTCTGATTAGAACGGTAGAAGTGCTAAAATAAAACTGTTTATACAAGCACAACCAAATGTTTAAATGCATCGAAGCCTTTTTAAATCCTGCATTCTCTTTCTCCTATACATATTTAGAAGATTTTCAATTCTAATGCCATCAGAGACAGAATTTTCTTTGAAAGAGTGACCAGTCTTTTATTTGTTTGGTAACAGGCATGCCATTTTTTAGTTATAAAATGATTTTATGGAAATGAATGTCATTACCTTGGAGGTGAAATACTGCCCTCGTGCTGTGGGGATCCACTGTTGGTGGGAGGTGAATATGATCCATTTATATCAAGTTTACATCGATTGTATATAGTCTGGGGGAAGTAACAAAGAAGTCCGCATTTACAGAAAAGTAAAATGAAACGATGAAGGGTCTCTACATTCATTAGGAGATTTGATCTCAACATTCATTTTCATCCCAAATTCAGATACATCAGCTTCCTTGCTAATAATATAACATTTATTCAACAATGGCACAGGATTAGATACAAATCACCAATAGCCATCACCAGTCAAGATCATACTGGATCAAACACTAACATGACAGTGCTCTTACTGACATGTAAGAGGACTGTGAATTTCAAAACAGAAAAGGAACAAAGACTTACAAAGTTTTTGTTGCAGGCCATGTATGCAATATAAAAAATACTTCTAATATAAATCTGTGGTTGCAAAGAAAAGTTTTGGTCAAATAAGGAACTTTTCAGAAGTAGTTAGGAAACATCTGCATCACTATCAACAGATGATTCTAATATACCTCTTGTGGCAAAACAGTAACAACAGGGGCTACAAAAACTAAATTGTCATAGTGAAGTTGATATGAGTTCTCATTTTGCTTCAGGCACATCATATCTGGCCCCTTCCACACAGCAGAATAAAATCCCACATTACCTGATTTGAACTGGATTATATGACAGTGTGGACTCAGATAACCCAGTTCAAAGCAGATATTGTGGGATTTTCTGCCTTGATATCCTAGGTTATATGACTATGTGGAAGGGCCCTCTGACTTTAATTGTTTCCAGTACTGTCTCCTGAAACTGTTTTATTTTGAGAGGCCAATACTTTGATGTGATTTATCATTTTTAAACCATTGCGACCCACTGAAAATAAAATCTTGACCTTCTCCTCTCACCTGGGACATTTTGTGCATGCGTGAACAACTTTCATAGAAAAGTGATCAAAATGCATAGAAAAGGTGTTGAGGGAGGAAAATAAAAAGGAAATATCTTACCGTAGTGACATCTAAAGGCAATATGAAGACCATAAGAAAACAAAGGTGCCAAGCTAGTAGTGTTGCAACAATCACAAGTTTGTGCTGTTTTTTGAAGTCTCCATATCGGTGTAATATGATTAATGCCAGAAAGAAGACAACTACTATCTCAATGCCTAAAGCCGCACCACTCATTATTATCCAGTGATTCCAAGCAGGATGTATAGCTCTATAAAAGATAGTCACAGCTATAAAAAAAAAGAACAAAATAAAAAACAAAACATAAAATGAATTATAATTCTATGATCACCTCTAGATATATGTATCAAGGATTTACTTCTCAGTATCCCAGTAAAAGCTCTCTTTTTTCTCAGCAGCACATACTATTGAGACTAGGAATAATCGTGCTTTTTGTGAATTCGGACGGATTTGTACTTGTGAAATGTGTATTTAAAGATATGGATTGTTTGTTCAGTAGAGGGTTGTACATTTTTGTATTGACTTTGACTTTTCAGAAGCTTGAGTTTTCCTTCTTCATGCTTCATGTGATGCAGTGGCTAAAAAAGCCACTGGGATGTTGGTCTGCATAAATAGGAGTATAGTGTCTAGATCCAGGGAAGTCATGCTTACCCCTCTATTCTGCCTAAGTCAGACCACACCTGGAATACTGTGTCCAATTCTGGGCACCACAATTGAAGAGAGATGTCGACAAGCTGAAATGACTAAAATGATCAGAGGTCTGGAGAACAAGTCCTAAGAGTGATTTAATGTAAACATGCCCTGCTTAAAGAGCAGGGCATGTTTAGCCTGAAGAAGAGAAGAGTGAGAGGAGACATGATAGCCATGTATAAATATGTGAGGGGAAGTCACAAGGAGGAAGGAGGAAGCTTGTTTTCTGCTGCCCTGGAGACTAGGACTCAGAACAATGGCTCCAAACTACAGGAAAGGAGATTCCATCTGAACACTAGAAAGAACTGCCTAACTGAGGGAGCTGTTCAGCAGTGGCACACTCTGCCCCGGAGTGTGGTGGAGGCACCTTTTTTGCAGGCTTTTAAACAGTGGCTGGATGGCCATCTGTCAGGGGTGTTTTGAATGCAATTTTCCTGCTTCTTGGCAGGGGGTTGGACTGGATGGCTCTCAAGGTTTCTTCCAACTCTACGATTCTATTCCTTTATTCCTACTTCATTTAGATCAGTGGTTCTCAACCTGTGGGTCCCCAGGTGTTTTTACCTACAACTCCCAGAAATCCCAGCCAGTTTACCAGCTGAAGGCTAAATCATCTGGGGACCTACAGGTTGAGAACGACTGATTTAGATGCTTTGTTTCTTACTTTCTTTCCTCTTCTGTGTTTACATTTTAATGATTTTTGTGGGGATTTTTTAATAGGTTAGTTCACGTTAGTATTGTAAATATATCGTGAACCATTACAAGTGTCTCAAAATTGAAATAGAAAAACAAGAAAAAAAGGTTCTGATTAATAAACAAGCTGGAGAGCTGCTAGATAATTAAGTCATTACTGCCAATACTGACTGCCAGTTGGAATTACATATAAAGACAGTGTTTTTATTTAGAGGTAGAATTTACCACAGTAGTTCTAATTTAATATTGTTACTTCACGGTTTGTACAGCATAACACAAAACTGAAGTGAAAAGTCGAGAGCCATTACCAAATAATGCAAAGCTATGATTAACATTAGACATCCTTATTAAAACTTGAAAAGAGAAGTTTAATCGTATTTAGTCACAAGACACAACAGAAGTCTTCTCTCCAAGTACCTTGGATAAACTATCAAGAAAGGGGAGTTCCTGAATGAAGTACCCTTCCAAATGAAGTGAGTGGCACTCACATTACAATTATTGTAATGCCAAATCAATCTGTTATTGTATCCCAAGATACTTAAAAATTAACTGATTTATTGGTTTTGCTAATTTTCATTGTCTTCATGTTTCAGATTCATTGACTTTATTATTTTACTGTTTCAACTACAATGTGTACTCAAACTCTGATATCCATATGGATGAAAGGCAATTGGGAAGTGCTGAACCAAACAAATAAGAGCAGCTGAAACGCTCTTGCTTTAAAACAGGGTTGGGCAAAGTGTGGCTCTCCACATGGTGTTGTGCTGCAGTTTTGATCATTCCTCACCATCAGAAATACTGACTAATACTGATGTCATTAGCAACGTGGAAGCACCTGTTTTCTCAACCTCCCCTGAACAAACAAATAAGCCATATCTATGAATGGATATTTCACAAGAGTATTGTGCAAAACAGGTACAGTATAACATGCACATACTTTAAAAGTTTTCTTTCCCAAATATTTCATTCCGGCCACAATTTATGAGCTTCCATGACATTTCTGGTCCCTTCCACACAGCCCTATATCCCAGAATATCAAGGCAGAAAATCCCACAATATCTGCTTTGAATTGGGCTATCTGAGTCCACACTGCCATATATTCCAGTTTAAAGAAGAAAATGTGGGATTTTATTCAGCTGTGTGTAAGGGCCATCAGATAAACCATTTCAAAATAGATATTGTGGGATTTTCTGCCTTGACATTCTGGGTTATATGGCTGTGTGGAAGGGGCCTTATTTTCTATCCGGCAATCCCAATTCTGTCCTGCCTCAAACACCATTCAAACAACTCCCTAATTTTTTTCCAATTTGGACTGACATTTTTCAGAGAACAGAATAACAAATCTGCTGTTGCACATGGACTATCGGCCATCACTGCCATCACAATTTTCTCTTCATTCTTTGCACTAACATCCAGGTGCATTTACAGTGCCTACTTTGTACATAGAGAGCTTGGGGGGGGGCGGGCGGGCGGGGGATGAACCATTTGAAATAACAACAAATACTACTATGCATCTTCGGCTTTGGGATCTGAAGTTATACAATCCAGAACCACTTTGCTTAATTGCGTTCCGTGTCTTATTAACTCAAACCGCAGCATTACAGAACTGAATTGTCGAATCCTATGTGACAAAGCATGGGGAAGGGGATTTCCACCTTGAATGAACATCCTAATAAATATAATTAAATCCCCAAAGAGCCAACATGTTGCTTCCAATTCTATCTGAGGACCCTTTCACACAGCTCAATAAAATCCCACATTATCTGTTTTGAACTGGGACATATGGCAGTGTGGACTCAGGGCCCTTCCACAAAGCCACATAACCCAGAATATCCAGGCAGAATAACCCACAATATCTGCTTTGAACTGGGTAACTGAGAGCCCTTCCACACAGCGCTATGTTCCAGAATATCAAGGCAGAAAATCCCACATTATCTGTGGACTCAGATAACTCAGTTCAAAGCAGATATTGTAGGATTTTCTGCCTTGATATTATTATTATTATTATATTATTATTATTATCCATATTTATATATCGCCTTTTTCAGCCCAAGGGCAACGCAAGGCAGTTTACAAACAGCACAATTCAATGCCTACAATAACATAAAAACAACTAAAATATTTAGCATAAATAACATTTGATAGGGGGAGTGTGACCCTGTTGGTCCTCTTGGACATCTCAGCGGCTTTCGATACCATCGATCATGGTATCCTTGTATGGTATCATGGTAGACGGCTCTCTGGGATGGGTCTCTGGGGCATGGTTTGTCGTGGCTCCGGTCCTTCCTGGAGGGACGATCCCAGATGGTGAAGCTGGGAGATGCCTGCTCGGACCCCTGGCCTTTGACCTGTGGGGTCCCGCAAGGCTCTATTCTGTCTCCCATGCTTTTTAACATCTACATGAAACCGCTGGGAGAGGTCATCTGGAGTTTTGGAGTTAGGTGCCATCTCTATGCAGATGACACACAACTCTACTACTCTTTTCCACCTAATTCCAAGAAAGCCCCTCGAGTGCTGGACGAGTGCTTGGCCGCTGTGGCTGTCTGGATGAGGAGGAACAAGCTGAAGATTAATCCCAACAAGACAGAGGTCCTCCTGGTCGATCGAAAACCACATCGGGGTATAGGGTGGCAACCTGTGCTGGATGGGGTTACACTCCCCGATGTCACACGTCCGCAGTTTGGTAGTTCTCCTGTATTCATCACTTACGCTTGAGGCTCAGGCGTCAGCGGTGTCCGGGAGGGCTTTTGCACAATTGAGTATAAATCCTCAGCGTCCCATTACTAAAATCATTACCCGATCGCATTGTCCAATCGTTCCGAAGACCAGAATTTATCTGTTGTTGTTCATTCGTTCAGTCGTCTCCGACTCTTCGTGACCTCATGGACCAGCCCATGCCAGAGCTCCCTGTCAGTCGTCATCACCCCCAGCTCCTTCAAGGTCAGTCCAGTCACTTCAAGGATGCCATCCATCCATCTTGCCCTTGGTCAGCCCCTCTAGAATTTATCTACTACACTGCATTTTGGGAAAGCAGGTTTTAACTTTTTTTCTGAAATGTTAGGAGGGTGGGGGATGATCTGATATCCCTAGGGAGGGCAATCCATAGCCGAGGGGCCACCACTGAGAAGGCCTTGTCCCTCATTCCCACCTACCGAGTTTGTGAAGAAGGCAGGACCGAGAGCAGGGCCTCCCCAGAAGCTCTTAGGGTCTTGGATGGTTCATAAGGAGAGATAAGTTTGGACAGGTAAGCTGGGCCAGATATACAGCTGTGTGGAAGGGCCCTGAGTCCACATTGACATATATTCCAGTTCAAAGCAGATAATGTGGGCTTTTATTCAGCTGTGTGGAAGGGGCCTCAGATATTCCAGTTCAAAACAGATATTTTGGGTTATTCTGCCTTGATATTCTGGGTTATATGGCTGTGTGGAAAGGCCCTGGGAGGTAATTTACCAAAACATGGCCACGTTAGTCTGTAATATCAATATACAAACAGATCTGGTAGCATTTTCGAGACAGTGAGGGCATCTACACATACTACTGAGTGCTACAGCCTCAGTCAGGGAATCCTAGGTGTTGACGTTTGCTGAGGCATCGGCCTCTGTGGCAGAGAAGGCCTCGTCCGACTACCACCCCCTGCATGTAAACAACAAGGCCTTGGCGGTACTTACTCAGCCCCGTTGGGCGCAGGCCTCGCCCATCTCCCTCTGCCGCTCTCCTCAGCGAAGCCCGCCACTCACTCACTCACTGCGCTTCCTGCTCTTCAGGCCGAAGCCGGCTCGCCTCTTCCTCCTGCGCCGCCGCCCAACCAACGCCACGGCCGCCTCTGACGCAACCTCCTCCTCGCCCAATCGCCGGCCGGGATTTGAAAAAAGGTCCCCGCCCCATGCGGGAAGCCCCGCCCACTCGCGCAAGGAGACATGGGAATTGGAGTCCTTCTGCCTGTAGGAATCTGTTTAACAGGCCTGGGCCAAGTGGGGCCCTCCAGGTGTTTTGGACTTCAACTCCCACAATCCCTAGGAGAGAGATAGATAGATAGATAGATAGATAGATAGATAGATAGATAGATAGATAGATAGATAGATAGATAGATAGATAGGTAGGTAGGTAGGTAGGTAGGTAGGTAGGTAGGTAGGTAGGTAGGTAGGTAGGTAGGTAGGTAGGTAGGTAGGTAGGTAGGTAGATAGATAGGTAGATAGAAAGATAGGTAGATAGATAGATAGATAGATAGATAGATAGATAGATAGATAGATAGATAGATATTCGATTTGTTGGATTTAAGTTGCATTTTTGGAAATACAAAATTAATTTAAAAAATAAGAAAAACACCATCTACAAAACATCTATCTATATGTATATCTGTCTCTCTATATATCTATTTATATCTACCTATCTAACCATGTCCATATCCATCTTTATATCTATTTATATCCATCTATTGATCTATATGGACGACGAAACTGGATCACGATTTTAGTCAGGAGATGCATTGGATTGTTATTGATGGGTCAATATTGTGTATGATGTTTTTATGGTTTTAAATTGAATACTGTTGATTGTTGTATTTTGTTGTAAACCGCGTTGAGTTGCCAGTTAGGCTGAGAAACAGCGGTATACAAGTATAGAAATAAATAAATAAATAAATAAATATATCCATATCCATATATCTCTATCCATATCTATCTCTCTATATATCTATTTATATCTACCTATCTATCCATTTCCATCTTTCTCTCTGTGTCTATTTATATCCATCTATTGATCTATATCCATATCCATATATCTCTATCCATATCTATCTCTCTATATATCTATTTATATCTACCTATCTATCCATTTCCATCTTTTTCTATTTATATCCATCTATTGATCTATATCCATATCCATATATCTCTATCCATATCTATCTCTCTATATATCTATTTATATCTACCTATCTATCCATTTCCATCTTTTTCTATTTATATCCATCTATTGATCTATATCCATATCCATATATCTCTATCCATATCTATCTCTCTATATATCTATTTATATCTACCTATCCATTTCCATCTTTCTCTATTTATATCCATCTATTGATCTATATCCATATCTATATATCTCTATCCATATCTATCTCTCTATATATCTATTTATATCTACCTATCTATCCATTTCCATCTTTCTCTATCTATTTATATCCATCTATTGATCTATATCCATATCCATATATCTCTATCCATATCTATCTCTCTATATATCTATTTATGTCCATCTATCTGTCTAACGGTGCTCCATGCAGTCATGCCGGCCACATGACCTTGGAGGTGTCTATGGACAACACTGGCTCTTCGACTTAGAAATGGAGATGAGCACCACACCCAAGAGTCACACATGACTGGACTTAATGTCAGGGGACAACCTTTACCTTTTACCTATCTATCTATATCCATATCCATATCTATCTATCTATATGGGTGTGTGTATATCCATCTATCTATTTCTCTATATGCATATCTCAAACTACAAGAAAGGAGATTCCATCTGAACATTAGGAAGAACTTCCTGACTATGAGAGCTGTTCAGCAATGGAACTCTCTGCCCTGGAATGTGGTAGAGGCTCCTTCTTTGGAAGCTTTTAAACAGGCTGGATGGCCATCTGTCAAGGATGCTTTGAATGCAATTTTCCTGCTTCTTGGCAGAAGGGGGTTGGACTGGATGGCCCATGAGGTCTCTTCCAACTCTAGGATTCTATATCCATATCTGTATCTATCTCTCTCTATATCTATTTATATCCATCTATATATCTAGCTACATCCATATCTCTCTATATCCATATCTATATCTAGCTATATAGATATATCTATACCCATATCTATCTCTCTATCCATATATCTCTATATATCTATTGATATCTATCTCTCTATCTCTATCCATATCTATCTATCTATCTATCTATCTATCTATCTATCTATCTATCTCCATATCTCTCTCTATATATCTTTGTATCTATCTATCTATCTATCTATCTATCTATCTAGAATCATAGAATCATTGAGTTGGAAGAGACCTCGTGGGCCATCCAGTCCAAGCCCCTGCCAAGAAGCAGGAAAATTGCATTCAAAGAACCCCCGACAGATGGTCATCCAGCCTCTGTTTAAAAGCCTCCAAAGAAGGAGCCTCCACCACACTCCGGGGCAGAGAGTTCCACTGTCATATCTCTCTATTTATATCCATATCTATCTCTATACATCTATCTCTCCATATCTCTTTATCTATTTATATCTCCATATCCATCTTTATCTATTTATATCCATCTATCTTTCTAGCTATAGCCATCTCTCTCTATATCCATATACATATTTGTATTTATTTCTATTTATATCTATCTATCTATCTATCTATCTATCTATCTATCTATCTATCTATCTAGCTATATCCATATCTATCTCTATATATGATTTCTATCTATATTTCTATATTCATATCTCTCTATATATATCTATTGATATCTATCTAGCTAGCTATATCCATATCTCTTTGTTTCCATATCTATCTCTCTATATCTATTTATATCTATCTATCTATCTATCTCCATATCTCTCTATTTATATCCATATCTATCTCTATATATCTATTCATATCTACATCCATCTATCTATATATATCCATATTCATCTCTCTATATATCTATTTA
>NW_026845477.1:24680525-24790671 GCF_025583915.1 Anolis sagrei ordinatus
CCCCGAGGGGGGGACTCAGGGCGGCTTACAAAGGGATGCACAATTCGATGCCTATATCAAATATACATACATACATAACAGCACTTAAACAGTTAACAAATTAAAATCATCAATCATAACAATACACTAACACAATAGTAAACTAATCCTATGCTCAGCGCTCAGAGTTCCGTAAATCCATTCCGTTTCGTCAATTCCTGCTCATCATCAAGGTCTTTCTTTAGCTGCCAGAATGTCCAAATGCCCGGTCCCACATCCAGGTCTTTAATTTTTTTCGAAGGGAATTCGCCAATCTAATCTCCCCGGGAAGTGAGTTCCACAGGTGAGGGGCCACCATCGAGAAGGCCCTGCTCCTCACACCCGCCAACCTCACTTGTGATAGAGGCGGGGTCGAGAGCAGGGCCTCCCCAGAGGATCTTAGACTCCGAAGTGGGACATAGAGGGAGATCCGTTCGGACAAATACACTGGGCTGGAACCGTATAGGGTTTTGTAGGTCAAAACCAGCACTTTGAATTGTGCTCGGAATTGGATCGGCAGCCAGTGGAGCTGACACAACAGGGGGGGGGGGGGGGATATTAATCTCTCTATACATCTATTTATATCTATCTAGTTATCTATCTCCATATTCATTTCTCTCTATATCAATATCTATCTATATACATATCTATCTATATCCATATCTATCTGACTATATATCAATTTATATCTATCTCTTTATCTATATCCATATCTCTCTATCTTATATCCATATCTATCTCTCTATATATCCATTTGTTGGATTTAAGTTGCATTTTTGGGAAACTGAATCCCGAATTAGTTTAAAAATGAACATTTAAAAAAGTAACTTCTCCGCTGCAAAGCACTACCATTCCCAGGAGCCATTGCGAGATCCGGGAGAACGTTGGCCCGGAAAGGCGAAGCGCGCGAGCCTTTTTCTGCTGTGCGGGTTTTCCGGGGCTGCTGCTGCTGCTGCTGCTGAGAATATTTGCTGGGTTTGGCGTTGCAAGAGAGGGAAAAAAGGGATCGGGGGGTCCTGGTTCTCCATGCAAAAGCCCCATTGGCAAGCACCATGCACAGGTAAAAGCGGATGGGTGCAAAGTGGTTACATTAGGGTGGAGAGCAGGGGGAATCGCAGTGGATCCCGCCCAAAACAAGGGATGGGATCGCGCGCCTCTTTCCTCCCCCTTGGCTTCAGGATTTTAGCCATCATCCGGTGCAGTAGTATTTGATGGACATGTTCCTTCATTAAGTTATTTAGGATTTGCAAACTTATTTTTTGTTTGGACTAGCGTGTTTGTAATTCCCAAATGTCTTAAGGTGCATATATATTGTAGATCAGGTAGGGGCAAATTTGGGTATTCCAGGTGTTTTGGACTTCAACTCCCACAATTCCTAACAGCCGGCAGGCTGTTAGGAATTGTGGGAGTTGAAGTCCAAAACACCTGGAGTATCCAAATTTGCCCCTACCTGATCTATACTGTAGAAGAAATGCACTTATTATTTATTTATTTATTTACAGCATTCATATTCCGCTCTTCTCACCCTACAGGGGACTCAGGAAGGATTACAATGCACATAAACATTCAATGCCATAGACACACAACATATATAGACAGAGACACAGAGGCTGTTTAACACTCCAGCTTCATGAGGGTATGCATTTTGAATTCCAGCCACCGGGGGGAACTGTCACTTCACCATCCACTTGTGAGACCGATGGAGTACTTCCTCATTCTTTTGCACGCTGCTGGAGAGTTTTATGGCGTTGTAATTTATTTACCATATTTGTATGCTACCCTTCTCAGCCTGAGGGGAAATATGCATCTTGGGACCCTTCTAGGCAGGCCCTATATCCCATGATCTCATCCAAGTTGTTCTGCTTTAAACTGGATTATATGAGTCCACACTGCCAGATAATCTGGGATAAACAGAAAACTTTGGATCAGATTCTGGGATATAGGGCCTGTCTGGAAGGGCCATTAGAATTGAGGAAATAGAGTATATCTGTAGCTCTCTCCTTCCGTTGTTCTTCACTTTCTTATAATATAAATGCCAGCTATATACCACCGTGTTTCCCTTCCTTTGTAGGAGACTTCTCCAGGAAATTCCAGATTCGGGCAGCAATGTCAACACGGACTTCATATGGGGATGGCATTCCAACAAGACGTCAGAGCTGCTGTCCGTCATGGGAGTCTCTGTCCTTAAGGATAAACTGGGCAATGAGAACACCCCCCAAGAGCTGCTGATGTGTGTGAGTCCACCCCAAAAACGGCAGAAAGTGAAGGAGGCAGAATTCGTGATTGTCCGCCGACCCAGGCGGCTCCTGGAGGTAGCGGCAGGTGAGATCGAGAATCGCAAAAAGACATTCAGGATTCCTAATTACTAATGATAACAAATAAAGTGATTCAGCTTATTTGCTTTAAATCATAATAGTAATTGTTTAATAGTCATCGTCATATAATAGCCATCACAATTTAATTATCTAGATCAGTGGTTCTCAACCTGTGGGTCGTCAAGTGTTTTGGCCAACAACTCCCAGAAATCCCAGCCAATTTACCAGCTGTTAGTATTTTGGGAGTTGAAGCCCAAAACATCTGGGGACCCACAGGTTGAGAACCACTGATCTAGATCCTTTGCTGCAGCATTGCAAGGGATCTCTCCAGCTTCCTCTTCTTGACACGTCCCATAACTGGAAGAGTCCTGCAGATACTATTTCCCAAAACAGGCAGCAAGATAGGTTCTGTATGTTCTTATGTAAGTCCAAACAGGTACATTTTTAAGTATAACTCCAGTCTATCTATCTATCTATCTATCTATCTATCTATCTATCTATCTATCTATCTATCTATCTATCTATCTTTGGATAGTATAGGGAAAGGTTAACATCTCTGTGGTGTTTGTCTTGCTGTCTGTGCCCCTGTTCAGAAGATTTCACCTAACTTTCTCCGTAATAATCGGATTTTGATAAATTGGGCTTGTTGTGGAAGCAAGGATTGTTCATAAAGCCTCAGTGGAGATACCTTTTCCCCATGATTACTCTTCCAGGAGTAAATTTCTTCATCTAGGGGAAGATTTCTCTCCCTTCCTTTTGTCTCACCCCCGTTCTTCACTATGAGTTGTTTATAAGTCAGATGTTTGTAACTCAGGGATTGCCTGAACCCTTGGAAGCCTTTTGGTTGGGACACTGCCGGACTGGAAAGATGGGTGCATCATCAGGCACAACTCCAATGACAGAGGTCCTATCATGTTAATTATTTCAAATTATGAACTACCTGACATCCGCCGGGAAGTAGCAGCCAATAGTGAAAGGACCAAGGCAGAGACATCTCCAGCTCATCCCCTGTTTGGGTATCAGCCAGCACATCAATGACTTAAATCTAGAAATAGTTTTCTAAGATCTACAGAGACACTCGCTGGAACACCTCAGCAAGCGAGAGTCCAAAAGTGGCAGGCTCAAACCCAGAACCTCAACCAATGGCGGATACCAAATGAGAGACTCCCCCCTGGGCACACAGAAGACTGGGCGACTTGGAAGGCGCTGAACAGACTGCGCTCTGGCACCACGAGATGCAGAGCCAACCTCAAGAAATGGGGCTACAAAGTGGAATCCACGACATGCGAGTGTGGAGAAGAGCAAACAACTGACCACCTGCTGCAATGCAACCTGAGCCCTGCCACATGCACAATGGAGGACCTTCTTGCAGCAACACCAGAAGCACTCCAAGTGGCCAGATACTGGTCAAAGGACATTTAATCAACTACCAAACTCACAAATTTTGTATTTTGTCTGTTTGTTTGTTTTGTTCTGTTAGAAATGTAATACAATTGACTGGCTGCCCTGACACGACAAATAAATAAATAAGCAATGTTAGAAAGTTAGGGCAGGGAACAATTTTTCTAGTTTTGTTGTTGTTGTTGTTGTTGCTGTTGTTGTTGTTGTTGTAAGTCACTATGTAAAATGATGGCACTGTATAAATCTTTAAGAATAACTGTTTATAAAACTGCCGCGGAACTAGATTTTGTGATGATTTACTTTTACATGTAATGTCAAATTATAATGAAGCCTTTTCTCTCCTGCCACAGGAGTTTCTTGGGATGCTTTGCCTGATGAACTCTTGCTTGGAATCTTCTCATATCTCTCCTTGATTGATCTATTAAAGGTTTCCCTAGTTTGCCAGCGGTGGCACCGACTTTCGTAAGTAACAATTGATTTCTTGAATGCCTTGATTTATAAGTGTACACATATGGCAAGGAGCAGCATTTTTTTTTACATTGTTTGGGTCTTTATGTGAAGTTTATGTAGCTTACATAATATTGGGCTGGAGGGTTTTGTTTGCTACATGAAATATGGCAAGATGTTATTTATTGTCCATGTCCCCTTCCACACAGCTAAATAAAATCCTACATTTTCTGCTTGGAACTGGAATATATGGCAGTGTGGACTGTGATAACCCAGTTCAAGCAGATATTGTGGGATTTTCAGCCTTGATATTCTGGGTTATATGGCTCTGTGGAAGGGCCCTTAGAAGGCTAGTGCTGCAAGTTTCTGATCAGCAATTGAAGTTGAGTCTCTCTTATTAAAAATGCTAGTGACCAGAAATGTTTTAGAGTTTGGATTTGGGAATACCTCTATATACATAATGAGATACCTTGGAAATGGGACTCAAGTCTAAACACAAAATCCACTGATGTTTCATAGAGCCCTTCCACACAGTCATATAATCCAGAACATCAAAGCAGATAATCCCACAATATTCCAATTCAAAGCAGGTATTATGGGTTATCTACCTTGATATTCTGGGTTATATGGCTGTGTGGAAGGGTCCTCAGACAGGCCCTGTGTCCCAGGATCTGATCCCAGGTTTTCTACTTTAAACTGGATTATATGCGTCTGCACTGCCAGACAATCTGGGATAAACAGAAAACCTGAGATCAGATCCTGAGATGTAGAACCTGTCTGGAGTCACATTATACACATAGCCTGAAGGTAATATAGATAATTAAAAACATTTTTTTTGCATGAAACACGTTCAGGATTATGTTATGGATGCACACTAAGGACCTCTTCACATGGAGCAAAAATGCCCCATTTTGCCACTTTATTTCACGGTTTGGACGGGGCCTGCCATGCACCATCACATGATGCACAGAAGGTCCCACCTGCTTTCCTTCCAAAGTTGATGTAATGTTTAAATGTTTTGATTTGCAGTTTTAATTTGAATGTTTATTTAAATTGTATGGGTTTTTATGGCATTGAATTGTTGCCTATGTGTAAAGCCGCCTTGAGTCCTCTTCAGGGTGAAGAGGGTAAAAATATGGTAAACAAATTAAAAAAAACGAAGTTTGTGCACGTTGAACCACCTGAAAGCAAGGTTATCACCAGCTTACTTCTATATCAGGCATAGGCAAACTTTGACCAGCTGTTAGGAATTGTGGGAGTTGAAGTCCAAAACACCTGGAGGGCCGGTTTGCCCATGCCTATTATAAACACAGTTAAGAGCTTATTTCTGTAAGAGTTTTCCATTGGTTTGCTAACCAGTAAACTACTGTCCTCTTTTAGGCTCGATGAGTCACTTTGGCAGACTCTCGATCTTGCAGGTAGAAACCTATTGCCAGGTGTGATCGGTCATTTGCTGCCACTAGGAATAACTGCCTTCCGTTGTCCAAGATCTTGCATTGGGAACCCTTCATTTAAAACAAACAGGTAATTATGTTCTGAAACAAGGTATCTTTGAAAAAGTTTTTGAATACTTGACTTACATTCAGACCCATTTTTAGCTTCTGAACAGCTGCAAACTTTCTTGGGAAAAAGTCACTAGGAATATAAGCAAATTCCTCTTGATTTGGAGCTAGTGTGAGCCTGATTTTTTTTTAACTTTGAACATGTTTTAATGGTTTTTAACTGGGAATTTTAAAATAATATTTATATTTAATCCTGTTCTAATGTTTGCATATTTGTATATTTTAAATTGTATGCTAATACTTTTATGTTAAGCCACTTTGAGTCTCCTGTGGGAGAGTTAAGGTGGAGTATAAATAAATTATTGTTTATTTATTTACGATATTTATAGCCCTCCTTTCTTAGCCATACAGCAACTCAAGGTGGGTTACAGATTGGCACAATTCAATGCCAGGCATTCATAAAAGTGCCATTAAAAACAATCAACATTACAATATAAAACATAAATAAAAACCATAAAAACATATAATCATTGGTGTCATCCTGTTAAAAACATTATCCAGTAACACCGTCTGGCCATTCCATGTTCATCATTCATAGTTCCGTGTTATCTATCCAGCTGCGTTCTTAAAAGCTTGCTCAAAGAGCCAGGTCTTTACTTTTTTCGGAAAGTCAAGAAGGAGGGAGCCGATCTAATAGCCCTGGGGAGGGATTTCCATAGCCTGGGGGCCACCACTGAGAAGGCCCTGTCCTATAGGATCGCATAGAAACAGCTTATTTCTGATTCATATCCTTGTTCACTCCCAAAACTAGGTGTGTGGCTTTGGGAAGAAAGGGTTTCATTTGATACATGCAGTGGAGCAAGATAGCAATAGAGTGGTAAAGTCCTAAAATGCCAGAGTAAATTGCTACTGTGCATACTGTAGGTGGGACTAAATTTTTTTTTGCTTGAAAAGGGATCCAATGTAACAATTCCTTTTTTGTATGAGGGAAGTATTTGGAACTGTAACACATACTTAGAGATCTAAAGAGTTGTAAAAAGTGAAGAAACTACTCTCCCCTTTGCCTTCACTTTCTGAGAAATTTTCTTCACTTTGGAAGAGACATAGAAAACAGCTGAAATATTTTCACCTTTGGAATAAGCAGAATGCTTTTAGGCCAAAGTTTGACTTGCTCAATTGTTTTTTATGTAAGGCAGTTTACAACAAGGATTTGCAATTACAGCATGAGTAATTGGGGAGGCTGTGAACTACTTTTCTGTCCCCAAGACATTCCAGAGGCAATACAGATAGCCAAAATCCCTCTGAGAAGCAATGAGGAACAAGAACTTGATGTGGCTAGAAGGCCACACCTTATCTTGAAAAACAAGTATGCCACAAAAGCTGTTGTTGCTTCAGGAAGCTTCCATAATCTGGCTGAAGGACAATCTAGGACAATGGTTCCCAACCTGTGGTCCACAAGAACAAAAACATGGTCCGCAGCCTACACCATTGCCTCAAAACCACGTGGCAATCAGAGCAACTGGTCTTACAATGGGGATGTCGAGAGGGGAGAGGCTGACTACCCACAAAAGATTACTACAACTACATCAGCTCTAAATTATTAAATATAGTTTTCTGTAGGTGAGCAGATGGCGACTAATGGATGGCATATGTTCTGTATCAGAAACTAGGGCTGATGCGATCTATCCAATGCAATTTTCTGAATCAGCACCCCAAATAACCAGACCAAATCTAAAGTTGACCAAAAACTGATTTGTAACCCTTTTGGTACTAATGTTGGATAGTGGTCCCTGGTCAAAGGGGTCTCTGATCAAGTGGTCCCTGGTCAAAAAAAGGTTGGGAACCACTGATCTAGGAAATCAGGAATAACTTAAGGCAGTGGTTCTCAACCTGGGGTCCCCAGATGTTTTTGGCCTACAACTCCCAGAAATCCCAGCCAGTTTACCAGCTGTTAGGATTTCTGGGAGTTGTAGGCCAAAACACCTGGGGACCCACAGGTTGAGAACCACTGACTTAAGGCCTTGTGGATTTCATGTGGCCCTATGACTGTGCTTTGATCACTCTGTCATACAGTGTAGTAAATCTAAACAAAAGTATTTATCTGTAGCTTCCAGACATTCCAGTCTATACAGTTTATTCCAGCATGGCCAGTAGTAAGACATTACAGAAGTTATATTCCTAGTTCCCAACGTTTGGTCCTCCACAATTCCTAACAGCTGGGATTTCTGGAAGTTGAAGTCCAAAACACTTGGAGGATAAAAGGTTGGGAACCACTGAGTTATATGCTCCTGAGAATTTCAGTATAAGACAGCTTGAATGGATGTATGGACGTTTCGATTGTGTTCTTATAAAATCTATATTCGTTTTCCTGTATTCCTCTCCCATGGGCTCCTTTTGGTGCAACCTATGGATTCAGACTCCTTCGGGTACAGCACATGGATTTATCCAACTGCACAATAAAAGTTGCCGATCTCCAAAGCATCCTTAGCAGGTGTTGGAGCCTACAGAACCTCAGTTTGGAAGGGCTTGTGCTCTCTGACAACATAATGGAGTAAGTGGTCAAAGAATTCTTTAGGATTCTGCACAAGAAACTTGTGTGATATTTATACGTGTGTTATCTCGGAGATACAAGGATTAGTCTGAAGGGCTATATCTCCCTACATGAGTCTGTCTAGGTTTTTAGTGTTTAGTGGGAGGCCCTTAAAGTCCCACCACCTTTCTAGACACACTTTTAGGGAGTGAAGAAGAGAGCCTTCTTAATGGGACTTGCCATATAAAATCAAGATTATCTGCTTTGGACTGGATTATATTGCTCATATATCCCAGTTCAAAGTAGATAATGTGGACTATCTGCTTTGATGATTGAATGTCAGTGTAGAAGGGGCCTCTGCTGAATACCTCCTTGCTAGTGTAGAAGGGGCCTCTGCTGAATACCTCCCACCAGCAAGTAAAAACATTTCCATCTGAACAAATTTTTAGAAATACATTGCAATGTTCTTTTTTAATTGCCTCTGGTCTTATTGTTCATCTTCTGTTTTACTGGATTAGTTTTAATTCCATAGATTGTTTAAATTTATTTAAAAAACAATATATGTATTTCATGGATATTTGTGTATTTTCTTTCAATTTGTATTTATTTTCAATTTGCATGCTACCTTTGTGGGCTCACTGGTGGTTCAACAGGTTAAACTGCTGAGCTGCTGGACTTGCTGACCCAAAGGTCGGTGGTTTGAATCCAGGGAGCAGGGTGAGCTCCCACTGTTAGGCTCAGCTTTTACCAACCTAGCAGTTCAAAAACATGCAAATGTGAGTAGAATCATTGAGTTGGAAGAGACCTCATGGGCCATCCAGTCCAACCCCTCATAAAGAAGCAGGAAAATTGCATTCAAAGCACCCCTGACAGATGGCCATCCAGCCTCTGTTTAAAAGCCTCCAAAGAAGGAGCCTCCACAACACTCCGTGGCAGAGACTTCTGCTGAACAGCTCTCACAGTCAGGAAGTTCTTCCTCATCTTCAGGTGGAAACTCCTTTCCTGTAGTTTGAAGCTATTTTTCCTTATCCTAGTCTCCAGGGCAGCAGTCTCGGTGATAAAGATACAGATGCAACTTCGCATTTGTTAACTAAATGTCCACTTTTGTGTCCTCCTGCATTTTAAATAAAACAAGCTTTCTCCCTCCTCCCCATGACTTCCCCTCACATATTTATACATGGCCATCATGTCTCCTCTTAGTAGATCAATAAGTATTGTTTCTGTCAGTCATGCTTGGAGGTATCTATGGACAACACTGGCTCTTTGGCTTAGAAATGGAAATGAGCACCAACCCTCAGAGTCAGACACAACTAGACTTAATGTCAAGGGAAACCTTTACCTTTTATGCTACCTTTAGTCCAGTGTTGCAAAAAGATGGGATATAAGAGATTAATAATTGACCTAATCACTGTCATTTTCCCCTCTCTCTCTCAGAAGTATAGCACAGAACTCCAGCTTGGTACGACTAAACCTCTCTGGATGTTCTGGATTTTCTGCAGAAACCTTGGAGGCAATGTTGAACAGCTGTCCCAGGTAATTTAAAGCATATTGAATTACAGGAAAAAAGAACCCTGGACCAATACAGTCCTAACTGAATGCATTGGTATAACTTCTAACTACAATTCTAGAAGTCTCGGTGATAAAGATACAGATGCAACTTCGCATTTGTTAACTAAATGTCCACTTTTGTTTCCTCCTGCATTTTAAATAAAAAAAGGATTTACTGGTTGGCTGTTTGTTCACTTGAAGACAGTTGCCTATTTGAGTGAAAAACAACGGCCATTCTGCTAGGGGGTTGCTAGGTGCATATTATTCCTACAGAAATGCATCAGTTTTTGCTCAGCCTATTCATTTTCAGTGAACTTTTAAAGTGGACATTTAGTTCTTACTTGGAGCATTTGCTCACTTAAGAGCAGTGGTTCTCAACCTGTGGTCCGTGGACCACCAGTGGTCTGCAAGAACCAACATTTGATCCATTACTATGCCGTTGCAATGAGATCGACTGGTCTAGTAAAGGCTTATTAAATATAGTTTTCTGTGGGCGAGCAGATTGTGACTACTGGATGGCATGCGTTCTGTATCAGAAACTAGAGCTGATGAGATCTATCCAATGCAATTTTCTGAATCAGCACCCCCAATAACCAAACCAAATCTAAAATTGACCTAAAACTGGTTTGTAACCCTTGTTGGAAAGTGGTCCCTGGTCAATAAAAGGTTGGGAACCAGTGCTTTAGAGGTACCACACACTTCTGACTGGGTGCAGAATAGTTCTGGTCTGGGTTACTGTGGGTTTTCCGGGCTATCCGGAAGACTCATAGCAACAAGGAAATAAGAAGGAGAATCCAGATCTGTTTCTCATTTCTTTGTAGACTAAGCATGATTGGTATGGAAAGGGGTCTTGTAGCATCTTAGAAACTGACAAAGAGAAGATTTTTTACAAATCCCATAAGCTTACTGAACAAGCAGTTTAATTTGATGAGTACTTTCTCTTTGAGTGCTGCTCACTTTCATTAGATGTTTTTTTTTATAAATATGGATCTTGTTTACCATTTTACTTTATAAACATGTATGTAGCATGTATACAAGTGATAAGGAATCTTTGGGCTTTGAGATTATTTAGGCTACAAATTACGACATTTCTCTAGTCACAGAGGCTTCTGGAATTTTGAAATCAAGAGGGCTAATAGTTCTTCATGCCTGCCTTAACATTTCTGATGCTTTCTAAATGGTAAATAAATGCATGACTTTATATGGATCTTTCTCCCAATTGTGCACAGTCTAGAAGAACTGAATTTGTCCTGGTGTGACTTCACAGTCGATCATGTGAAAGCAGCTGTCAGCCATATTCCTTCAAAAGTAACACAGCTAAATCTTAGTGGATACAGACAGAATCTTCTGATGTCAGGTAAGAATCCAGTTTGAACTGCCAGTTATCATTCCGGTTGAAGTAGTAACTCAAAAAGCTATTTGCGATCCACATTGATGTTGCCTCAGATTATATCAAGTACATTGATATAACACAACTTTATATTTTATTCCCTAAATAACATGGGAAATAAATCTGCTGAATATGTATCATTGTATTCGGAAGCTGGCATAAAACCCATTGATCCATCTATATCTAATGTCTTTCCTGATTGTTCATCTCTTCTGAGAGCTTCAATCACACTTCTTTGCCTAGAGATACCAGAGATTGAATTTGAGACCTTCTGCCTAGAAAGCGATGCTGAGCTACTTGTGTTAATTGCTGCCAGCAAGCGGTATCTTATAACCAGACATGGATGCACTGAATTATAACTTGGTAGTGTCCCTGTCCCTTTGGAGAAAGTCACAAAACACCCTGTCAAATTTATGTTCACTTTATCATGCTTTGTATCTTGAGATATTTCTTTGTTTTCCCCACAACACCATAAATACAGGTTGAGTTTCCCTCATCTAGAAATTTGATACTCAGAATCCTTTTTACCACCAGCCGACCATTTTTGCCTTTGGGGAAAGGGGATTAGTCACACATCCAGTTCCCACCAATTATGGCATACAATGCGGTGAAATAAGATACAATTGTGGAGCAATCCTATTGGCCACTGTCTGTTTGAAGCTCATTAAGAATGAAGGTGCCTTGGGGAGGGTGGGGGAGTTCCTTTCCTTTCTGGCTACTTTATTTAAAGAGCAAAAAATATGCTGACAGCTCAGGAAGTATATGGGATGTCTGTTTGTTTTTGTTTTTTTTACACAGGCCTTATATAAGTGGAGGCCTTCCCACTTGTCTCTTTCCTGTATCAAGGTTTCTTGAGGGGAAAAATAATTGTGCACTGGATGTGTGACTAGCCCCCTTTCCCTCCATATTTCATTAATTATGAATATGCAAATGAAATTATTTAAAAATCTTTTTTAAAAATCTGGTTTCAAGCATTTCGGGTAATGGAAACTCAACTTGTCATTTATTGATGCAAACTTGAAAAACAAAACAGTGCTTGAAAGTGCATTGATATATAACTATAAATGTGGTGCTTGTAGATGCATTTTTATTCTTATGTGTGATTAGCTGATTGTATTGGGCTTGTTGTTTCAGATGTTAAAACATTAACGGAGCAGTGTCCAAATTTGGTCCATTTAGATTTAAGGTAAGAATTTGAGACTTACAACACGTTTCTTCTTGGTGAAGAACTACTCTGAAGAATAAATTAAGGAAGAAATATAACTTTCAGTCAAAAACATCAGATATATAGAACGCTGGGATAGACTTGACTACTTCAGCCTGCTTCAGCAGCCTACAATTTTGGCTGGACTTATTAGCCTACCAAGAACCGACCTTTGTTCAGAAGCAAAGAATGTGGGAGGGTGCATTTTTGCTTTTCAGGGCAGATGAGCATTGGCTCCAGGGTTTGCATTAAGATTGTGAGTTTATCTAGTATATGGTCTGGAAGAGTACTGCTGAAAAACAGATGTATCTCACAAAAATGCTGGTGGTATGCTAGAAAACGTAACAAAAACTAAAATGTTCACAATCCAGGCAGGAAGCATATTTTCACCTTTTGCTCTGGATTGGAAGAAGGGTCATGAGAAACACGCTATGATGATCCCAATTAATTTACACAGCTTCAAAAATGGGACAGGAGGCATTCTATGGATCATGATCAGCAGGGGGAAATGCCACACTTGCCATGGTGAGAATATTTGCCCAAACCAGTCTGCGTACAATTCAGCTAAAGCAATAGTATTGTTACAGGCCAGGTTATTCAGTTGCCTACTTGCAAACTGGAATCCACCTTGATAAAGTACATGTGCCTTAGTGTTATATGTATGGCAAAACGTATACTACAGAACGTTAGATCTGTGAGTATTTGTGTACGTATCAATGGAGAACTGCCTTCAGCTTAGATTTGGGGAAAATGCTTGCAAGAATGTGAACATGGTGTGGTGAGAATACCAGCACTTTTATCCTCACCCTGTGAAATGTGAACAGAGGTGACCTGTATTAACCTCTAGCAGATGTAGATAAAATAATCCTACTAGCCACTGCACAAGTTGATGTAATTAAAATGGCAGGGAGCCAAAAGATTCCCAAGTGTACAGGGGTGGAATAATAATGTGTTGCCCACCAGATGCAGTTGACTACATCTCCCAGTATTTCATACCATTTCCCACACTGGTTGGGATGCTCAACATGATGAAATGCCTTCACTTTACATTTTGTAGTACAAAAATAGTTTTTGCCTCTCTTGATAGAAGTTGGAAGTCACTACTGATGAAAAGGGGAAGAGAATAAATGGTCGCTAGCTACTCTGCAGTTTTATTTAGCCTGGTCAAATGGCTGAGATAAGTAGGTCAAGCAGAGAGCAAATAGAAATCTGGCTCCTGAAACTGACCACCTATAGACCCACTTCTTGCTGATAGAACTCCGATTCTCAGTATCGCTAAATCAGGATGAGGATTTATATATCCTTACATACTTTATGCTAATGAAGGGTGCAATTGTATTTCATGTAGGATTTATTTGGTCCCAAGGAGTGCATTATGGACAGCACACTTAATTTCCAAGCTGCTTTTAAGTCTGTCATGATTTTGTTGCCCTGCATAAAACCAGTTTCTACGTCGTTGAATCTTGACAGTATAAATTCCTTTGATAACTAACAGACTTGAATACAGAATTTGAAAATTACATTCGCACTGCATTTTTATGCTGTCAGCCTGTTATATTTCAAATGTGTATAGAATGTGATTAAATAAATGCTTTCATTACAGTGACAGTGTTATGTTGAAGCCTGACTGCTTTCAGTACTTCCAGCAGCTCACACATCTTGAGCACTTGAGTCTCAGTCGATGCTATCAGATATCACCAGCGGCCTTACTGTGAGTAACTTCCTACTTTAAATCTATATTTCTGTAGAACAGATACAGCCCTCCAGATGTTGTTATTAGACTTCCATTCCCAATGTAACTCATTGTTAACTATGCTGGCTAGTGCTGGAATGCGCGATCTAACAAAATCTGAATGCCACATTACTCACTCCCTGGAGTCAGTATACTTAGGATTAGTCAGATGAGTATATTTCAGAGGAAATGCAGCAATATATTGCTCTTGATAATACATTATAGTGTTAAAGTTTGCATTTATTATGGAGACTCCTTGCTACCCTCCTTTGTGGTTTTAATTTGCCATCAAATAAACATGCATGGAGAATTTTGGCTCCAGCTGCAAAACAGGAGGGGAAAAGGACTATTAGTGTGTCCGCGATTCTTCTGATTCAACTTGTTTTTCTGACAACTTGAGGGGTGGATCACCTTTTTTGATTTTTGTTTTATTTTTCTTAAATACTGTGTTATAACGGAAAGAATAAAATGCTGTAAATCGGATATATGAACAAGTAACATCTGTCCTTAAGCACATTTAATTACTGTGGTTTTTCACTCCCTCTTAAGCATGCCCCACTTACTCCAAATGCACATACTTTTGAGATTTAATCGATGTTATGCTGTTTCAGCAAGTGGCACCATTGTATTCATAATAAAATATAAAGAGTTGTTCTATTTTCTAATATAAAATATAAAGAATTGTTCTATTTTCTAACTTTTCTCTTCATTTAAGTTTTTTTTTTTTTTCATTCCAGGGAATTTGGTGAACTAGCTACGCTCAAAACGCTCCAAGTTTTTGGAATAGTGACTGCTGGCTTCCTACAACTTTTAAAAGCAACATTTCCTCGTTTAAGAATCAACTCCTCTCATTTTACACCAGTTGCAAGACCCACCGTCGGCTGCAAGAAAAATGAACAAATTTGGGGCATTCATTGTAGACTGAGCTTGAAAAGCCCAGCTGGCTTTTAACATGACTTGAAAAACATTTTCCACTACTAGCAACAGTTGTGATGCTAAACCTGGACTTCTTCAAAATTGGGTTTTAAACCTCATAATATGCAGTCTACAACTGCTGCAACTGACTTGATTTATAGACATGTACCATCAGGTGGCTTTACTATTTGTTTTTTAAATGTATTTTTGCTATTTTAACTCAAGGTTATCCATGACTGGCTAATCATGTACAAAGTGCTGGTGTTCAAGCAACTTGCATTACCGGTCTCTGGAAACATGATTTTAAAAGATATACTAAGCAGATTTAGATATTTTCATTTACATAGTTGAGTGATTCCTCTGAGGCTGTATCACTGGCGACATACAAGTATACCTGTCTTCAGAGGCTCTCCTTTTTTGTGGGGTTGAGATGGAATATGAAAATAGTGTAGAGATTTGTCACTTTTCCTTGTAACAGCAGCTTGTCAATATGGAAAGACAGCAACCTCTTGTGTCCTGGAAAGAGCATCCTTTTCAGAATCTTCAATATACTTTCCTTGCCTCCTAGAATAATTGACCAGAGGCGGGGGGATACACCTGCCTAAACTGCTTCTAAGGTGGAAAGATAAATATATGAAATGGGAATGGGTGCCTCTGGCTAAGCCCAAGTTTCTTCCTCTACATAGGAAAAATAATCTTGGGAAAGATAGTTGTTTAGAAAGTCTCAGTAATCATAAAGACTAGAATACAGGAGTCACTTCATTACTGGATAGCTCTAGAACAGTGGTTCTCAACCCGTGGGTCCCCAGATGTTTTAGCTTTCAACTCTGAAAATTCCTAATAGCTGATAAACTGGCTGGAATTTCTGGGAGTTGTAGGCCAGAACACCTAGGAACCCGCAGGTTGAGAACCACTGCTCTAGAAGGTATTTATCAGTGTGTTCCATTACTATTTTCCCTCCGCAGGAACCTAACATCATAATTCAAAGTTCAGAGGGTATGGAAAATAAAGTCCATCTGATTCCAATCATTTGCTCACAGAAATACATATATTTATTTACTCAGTCTACAACCTCTATATAAGTTATGAGGATAAGAATTTCTGGCACATAGGTTTCCTGAACTTTTAGGGCTTCCTATGTTAGGTCTGAAAGACTTTTATACCTAATTGGTAGCACACTGAAATGAATCAGATTGAAACTAATAGTAGTTACAGATGTCTCAAAACAATTCATTAGCTTAAGATGAGGTCTAACATTCCTACCCCTCCATGCAGTCACCCTGAGGGATGGGAGTTTTGCTATTGAAGACAGGTTGGACAATGATGGTCAACTTAAATATCCACTTGAAACTTCTGGATTTGGTGCAAGATGGAACAAAGGGTAGTCTGTTTGCAATGTCTGCTACACTATTATTTAGAATCTAAGCAGGGTTCAACAATGTCATTTTCATTTTGCTGTTACCTAAGGAAGGAAATCTCCACAGCTCACCCATTCTCCTTTACTTCAAGCTACTACAAAGTTCCGTATAAAAGACTGCCAAATCAGACTAGATGGCTGAGTAGGAAGGAATATAATGGAAGTGAGCAATCTTAGCAGGTTAAAAAAAGAACAAAGGTTTTATTTTGTCATAGGTATTTTTACAGTTTGACTATTTTAATTTTTAATAAAATGACTGATTATATACATAGCACTTTTCCTGTTTCTATCATAGTAGTGGACTATATATATTTAAGTAGAAAAAGCATTTTCTTATGGGAGACATTAACCTAAACCCAACAGGTATTTCCAGTTGAAAATATATTGAATTAATAGGACTTACATAAGTATTGATTTAACAATTTAGCAAGCCTTGCCCCATTTTGATGCTAACAATTGGGTTTTGGCCATGGCTATCTGAAGGAGTCATGAAGGACATAGTTACCTTAAAGAGCTTATGGGTAAGCACGTTTTGGTTTAAGACATGAATTTAAAAAGGCAAAATTTGTATAAGATTCTAAAAAGCATTTTCTGTTTGGCTAAATACTAGTTGTTTGCATATGAATAAATCCTCAAAACAACAACAACAACAAAACATACAATACTTCCAAAACACTAATTCACATTACATTTAGTTACCAACCACATACATTATTTCTTAGTATAACCAATCCCAATGCTATTTTTCAATAAAATTGATTAAAAATACATGACATGCTGGAATTAGACAACACTGAGAGGATAGTTTTATTAGATTTTGGCATTTGCACAAATTCCACATATTCTAGTCTATCATATAAATTACCTTGTTGACTTCAGCGCAAAGCAATTTATATTATTATTTACAAAAAATACATTTTATAGAGATTGTCTTGTTTTAACAAACGATTTTATTCAGGTGAGAATCAATATTAGACTAAGAAATTTACAAGTGATCAACTTTTTTTGAAGCATTGATTTTAAATACACTAAATGCAACCCAACTGGGGAACATTTAACTTGCCCCCCAGTACTATTTTCCTAAACTACAGTCACTATGAATAAACAAGTTGGGGTGGGAGAGAACAAATGAGAAATTAAGAAATTCAGTCAATTTAGAATGCACTCCTCTTCTGCTTTGTTTTAAAATCAACTGAATTAAATTCAAATACAGCTAGTACCAATTCCAATCTGGTACAACCTTACTGAAGCAAGAGCCAGCACAAATTACAACTGCTATTGTGGTTTTCTTACGCCATGCCACTCTCCAGTTCCTAATGCATAGGAAAAGAACTTCCCTGAGACATAAAATAGGGCTCATAATGACTGAAAGTGCATGGATTAAGAAATCTTGGGCTCTGCACATTTGTATTTCACAGGTCACTTCAAAGAACTTTTATCATTTGGACGTTTAAGGCTTTGCTCTTCCCCTAGTGACTTCATGAAATTCTTTGTTCTTGACTTAAGGTAGGCAATTGTACGGATCTTTACATACAACATTAAATCCTTCATTGTTTTGGCACAGTAAAATACACACTGAGTATCCTTTTTCATGATTCACTTTTATTGTGGATACGGTCCAATTGGGGCACTGCATTTTACCCTTGTGTCCACATGAAGTGTGTATATGCAGGAGAGGGGATTGTGGAAGTTTCTCAAACATGTGCAAATGTTCATGCTCCTCGATTAGCAATCTAAACTTTATATTAAACTGAAAAAAAACTTGCAATCCCATCAGATTGATTTCACAGCTTTCATCATTTTGAACTAATGATTACAGGATCCACTTATGGTCTGCATTTTTCTTCCTTGCTCTCAACATTATGAGCAAGTAAGCCCCACATATGTATACCCACCATGCAGCCAAATACCTATGGTTAGCAGCAGATTATCATTTTGCAGCACAAAATTTAGTGGGTGTATTACACAATGAGTCAGGTTCTTCACAGTACAGTTTAAGGGCTAAAGATTAATATCACAATTGTCCAGGCTACCAAAAGCCCTATCCTAATTGTAAAGCGCAACCTTTTCCAAAATTTCTGAATTGTTTAGTGTTGAAAATATATGCATACTTAATGTTAATTAAGGGGAAACAATAACGTTTTCTTGACTTACGCAGAGATTTGTTATCCCTATTTTAAACATGAACAGTGAATCCATTTGACATTACTCTCACAGTTTGCATTGTACCTGTGCTTAAATAGTGTCAGCTAATACTTTAGTGAGTACCATATTTGCTAAAATAGCTATATAGCTGATTTAAATAAAGAAATGATAGTTTAAATTAAATAAACAATAGTTGCCATGTTATAATTCTATGGTTTGTTCTATCCAATTGTGAATTCTGATTCCTACCATATCCATGTGGTGTTTGTTCATCTCTGCTCATTAAAAAAGACATTCTAAACAGGTTTCATTGACAAATGAGTGCATTTTAAGATGTTTGACTATTTCCCTTCTTTGAAAGTATAGATTTGCTTTTTAGGTACCTTTAAAACAACGCAAGCTGTCAGTCGCACGTGAAACTTTAAAAGGAATAGCATTGTGCACTTTCTCCAATTACAATCAAACTCACAATTTTTCCCCGTTTAGGGTGAGGGATGCAATTGCCAAACTTATATGGCAATGTAATTTGGCCTAACACTCAACTGCATGCTTTGGAGGGGTAAACCAACAGCACCAGCTTGTATCCTGATTGCAGGCCTTCAGCACAGTAGGGAGAAGGGCCTTCTCATTCTGATCTGGGTTGAGGCCTAATTAAAAACTTGGAATACTTAATGATTAAGTATGAAACATCTTGCATAACATATTTACTATACAAATTTTCTAAGAAAAAAACAGGGAATTTACTGAAAAATCTTTTTCAGAAGCCAGTTTAGTCCAATATATATATATATATGAACCCACACTGTAAGAAGGTAAAGAAGAATGAGAGATACCCTTAATTAAGTTGCCAAAGAAACAGGCAGTGCATTACTCAAACTGAAAGGGGGTTTAGACACTAGATAATCCTGATGATCTATGAAAACAAGGCTAGAAAACTAGGGTAATGACATCCATTTCAAATATGACAGAAGCAAAATTCTTCATGTCTACAAAAGGAATACCTCAAATTCTTACGCAGTAACTTAAACACCGACCTAACTTAAAAAAATAATAATTACCTTTTGACCTTTGCTTTTAGAATCTGATGTAAATATGTTGCAACAAACTCAGAGTGTTTTGTTCACTTGGCATTAGACCAGTGGTTCTCAGCCTGTGAGTCCCCAGACGTTTTGGCCTTCAACTCCCAGAAATCCTAACAACTGGTAAACTGGTTGGGATTTCTGGGAGTTGTAGGCCAAAACACCTGGGGACCCACAGGCTGAGAACCACTGTATTAGACAGATTCATAGAACTGCAGAGTTTAATATCCATACTCCCTGCTTTAGTTTTAGAAGCAACCTACTACTTTAAGATTTTACAGTCATGAGCTTGTTGGCATTAGATGTAAACCTCCAACCTATCTTTTGTTATGAAAGTAAAGGACAAATACTGATTTACCAAGAAATTCTCAGCCAAAAGAAATGAAAACCCATTTCAATAGTTGTTTTCCAAATGCTTGAAGTGTTCATCTGAAATGGTGTAGCATATCCCTTCTTTGTGATTTGAGTTTTGAGTGTTTCCAAAAGTTCCTTCATTCTTCTAACAAAACAGTACGCAATGCGTCTTCTGTATTGATCAATATTGATGCTATTGCTCCATCATTAAATTCAAATGAAGTTCCTCCATCTACCACCATACAGGCATCCCAACATCGAGAGCGGATGCAAACTCTGAAAATATATTGAAAGAAAAAATAGTAGAAAACGAATAAGATAAGCATTTCATTTACAAGAACACGTTATGAAAGTTAAGTTAAACCTTCCGTGATCAGTTGACTGGAAAAACAGCGCAAAATCAAGAAGGGCTAGTTATACTTTTGAATAGTTTATTTCTGTTCTGCTCACAGGAAAAACAACATTCAGCTAAGAGACATTTCCTGAGTTAAGACTAGCAAGCATTTCTTTAAAAGGGGAGACCTTTTCTCGATAGTTTTTTCCCCCATGCACTTGAAAGAAGGGGAATGATCCATCATGTCTCATTTTCCATCTCAACAGAGAAATCTTCCTTGTCACTTCTGACAGACTATGCTGCAGAAAAGCAACTGCAGGGAAGTAGAATGCCAGTTCTTTCAAGAGAGGTGAGACCCAGGGCCCTTCCACACAACCCTATATCCCAGAATATCAAGGCAGAAAATCCCATAATAATCTGCTTTGAACTGTGGGATGTCCTGCCTTGATATTCTGGGATATAGGGCTGTGTTAAAGAGCCTTTCATGCCTGTTCTTTCACCGATCTCTCATTCCCATTGTTTGTCCTTTGAATAGCCAGCCTTGAAAAAGCACAATTATCTTGGTCCTATATTTTGGAAAGAGATCCCATCTGTCCTGGAAGTGCATAGTAAGTCTTTTTTGGTTTGCAAAGGGAACAATTTTCTTTAAGCTCAATGATCTTTTTCCTCCAAGAAGGAAATATCAGGTACAAAAGGTGACAACAGAACACATTCAATTGGATCAGTTTCCAAAAGGAAGGGCTTTGCATGAGGGAGCTGCTCAGAGTGTATATGGAAAGAGAGAAACACATTCTAGGTTTTATGAACTACAGCACATAGTTATAGAGGCTCTATTTTAAAAAATTGTTTGCTCCTCCTAAACAATGTAATAATGAAGGTAGTAAAACTATCAAATCCAATGCGCTCCAGGCTGAATCATTATTCTCATCAGCCCTAGCCAGCATAATCAATGGGCAGATGATGGGAGTGTCAGTCCAAAACATTAGAAGACCATCAAGATGAAGGGAGTTAATACAATATTTTGTTTTTTTATTATTTCAAAGAATCATTATCCCTTTTTATTTATTAAATTTTATTGGACAGCATTATTTATTTTTTAAAAAAATTCTAACATTTTATAATGAAAAACAAGATTTGTTTCAGACACAAGTCCTGATTCAAGACAAAATATAAGTGTTTTATCTAAATTACAAATGAAATAGTGAATTCCGTTAGGTACTTACTAAATTAAATACTTACTTTGAAGCAAAACCTCGCTGCCGGCTACTTGAAAAAACACGGTTTGAAATAGGTTCTCGTACACTGAAAAGCATCTTCGGTTCCTCTGGACTATACAGCAGAGATTCATTATATCCATCTGTTACTGAAAGTACGGAAGTTAGATTGTCAAGTTCTATAAATTAGCAGAAGACTAAACAGTACATTCTCAAATCTACTGTGCCTTGACTAATATCATTTTTGCTCCAATCCTGAAAAACATAGGAAATAAAAAATTTTGCATGTTATTTTCACCCTCGTTATTTTTTGCCATTTTAACTCTCATTTATAACGGAAAAAACATATGCCTGTCACGAGGAGTTTTAAAATCAATGTTAGTTCTATTTGTCTGATTAATATTGTTTCCAAACTCTTTAATGTTATATTCAAGATTTTGGAAACAATATAAAACAAAAAAATTTAAATTATAGTGACCAATGAGCACTAGTAAATAAAACCCTTAAATGCAAAATGTGCAAGCTTGAAGTAGAAAAATCATGAAATCTCATTTGTTTATGTCAAAATTCTGCCTGTATTCCCAAAATGGCTCACAGCTTTTTCAAAAGATCAAGCCCTGCCTGCAAACATTTTCAAACTTGCTAAAACATGTCTTACCTTTTTGGATTAATTCCTTGCTCAGTGGAAGATTTAAGCTGTCATAACCTTTGGCTATTGAATCAAAGAAACAACTTATGATTATAAACAATTATACTCTGCATTTGTTAGATAACGAGTATCATGGGGCAGAAAAGTAATATTTTGCAATACAAAACTCAACAGTTTTTGTTTCAGCTTGATTTGTAAAATATTATATTATTTATAAATTGACCTAAAAACAGGAACTAAAGCATCTTTACATATGAGGGACTGGGAGGGGTTACTTTATTTCTATTTATTTCTATTGCAACAATATGTATGTAGTATGTATGTAGTATATGGGCCAGCAAGGTGAACAGACTCTGGAGACTAGGACCCAAGTGCCGGCTTGGCCATGGAAACCCCCTGCAAGTCACATTCTCAGCCTCAGAGGATGGCAAAAACTCCTCTGAACAAATCTTGCCAAGAAAACCTGATGAAAGGTTCCCCTTAAGCTTGTCACAAGTGACAATGACTTGAAAGCACACAACAAGTATTTATAGCATTAACCATTTCTTCTGAGTAAATTTATAACAGCCAGCCAAGTTTCCAAGAAAAAAATGTACATAGGTAAACACAGCTAAGGGGCTGCAGTGGGTTAAATCGCTGAGATGCAGAACATGCTGACTGGATGGTCGGCAGTTCAAATACGTGGGATGGGGTGAACTCCTGTTGTTAGCCCCAGCATCTGCCAACCTAGCACTTCAAAAACATGCAATTGTGAGTAGATCAATAGGTACCACTTTGGCGGGAAGGTAACACCGCTCCAAGCAGTCATGCTAGCCACATGACCTAGGAGCCGTCTACAGACAATGCCGGCTCTTTGGCTTAGAAATGGAGATGAGCAACCCCCCCCCCCCCCCCCCGAGTCAGACTCGACTAGACTTAATGTTTTCTGTTAATTGTTGTTATTGCTAGAATTGCTGTCTTTGTTAACTGATGTTATTGTCTTTTGCTGTTATGTGATGCGGGCATCGAATTGTGCCTTGCTTTTGTAAGCCGCCCTGAGTCCCCCCCCCCCCCCGGGGTGAGGTAGAAGCAACTGAAATAAATACATAAATAAATAAAGTCAAGAGGAAACCTTCAAACACAGCTAATTTAGAAAACTCATTGAACAATATGCTAGTATTATAAATTATGGTTCTTTTAATCCAGGGATAGGGACTTTTAGAGCCACATTCATTCCCCAACACTGTTTTTGAAGACCTGAAATAGTTTTCCACAACCTTTTGAGTCATTTATAATACTTTGCCCCTGAAATGACTCATTGGTCTCCCCAGAGTTCATTCCCATGTATCTGAGGTTTCTGTGTCTTCCCAACCTATTTCACTTCAAATGGGTCTTATTTCCAAACTGAAAGTATCATCTGCATCTGGAAAAAGTGAAGAAGTAGGTAAAAAGACCCCTAAATGAAAAAAGATAGGAATCTAAAGCCAAGGAAGAGAACAAATCAGTACACACCGCTATCTTTAGCTTTTGGTGAGGGGTAAGGGGGCTGAAAAGAGTTGCAGGGAAACTCAAAATTGGTATTTGAAGCATATTTGGGAGGGTTGAAAATGTGATCGTTTCTGTACTTTGGTTTTGGTGCTAACGGACCGTCTACCAGCAACTCACCAATCTTAAGGATTTCTTCCACAGCCTGATTTGCTACTTTGTTGATATTAAAAGACCTAAAATCAGAAACAGAAGGGCTTATCTACGTGGACCAACTATAGTTGCAATACTTTCCTTATCCTCATCCTCTGTGCTACAATATAAATGTTCATACTGAAAATTAACTCCTACGCATAAATCCTCTTGTTTTGTTACTGCCATAAATATTCTTAACATTGTATTTATGCATTTTGGGAGGCAGAACTGTTTTCAATCAAGTTACATGGAAGTGGGATAAGGTTATGTAGCATTACTGTTTTGGAAATGTATCTGCTCAAAGTAATTTGTAAGTTATGCAATTTCATGAAGTTTTCTTTTGATATAAGCATAATGTATCTTCTACAAAAATCTCACTACTCATTCTGGAAAATATAGCAAAATAACTAGTACTTTAGGAAGACACCCAACTTACCATGCTTTTGATCCTGTTCCAGTGCATATATTGAGACCTGAGCTTTTTTGTTTCTCCCATGGACCATCATCAACAGATATTTCATAGTAAGAAGCCCTACGAAGGGAGAATTTAAAACTGGGTTTGCAGGACTTATAGTTCACCCTAAATGAGACAGAACACAGCCCTTCATCAGGGATGTACCAATCTAAAAGGGCCAATTTCAAATATGGCTGGAAATTTCACTATTGAATTTAAAACAACATCTTAAATGGGAAGATCAAAATTGATTTGGACTGGTTGTTTTTAAAATCAGATTTCAAAAATACAATAAATTGTTAGTAAGACAGCAAGCCATTTTGAAAGCCTTTTAGAATTTTGTAATGTACTATTGTGGGGTTGCTTGTTAACAGAATTTCAGTGTACCACAAATGCATGCATCACATTTCTTTCCAAATGGGAAGTTCTACTGCCATTAACACATTAGCTCAACCCCTTGATTCACATTTTTAAGAAAATGGCCTTTGATGAGTTTACATTGTCCAAATTAATGTATTTATATAAGCAATAAAAATACAAAATACAGCTACATTTCTTTACAGTTTATAATGTTTCCTGTTTTATATACAAATGCTCAGAGTTTATATTCTGTGTAACAGAGACATCTAAAGCATCTAACCATCATCTTTTCATCCTTTGATTCATCACATGATCCGCAGCTGCATGAAGGACTCCTTGAAATAGTTATATCCATACACTTCCACCTCCTTTCTCACAAGCTGTGGGCTCCCTCATTATTCAAATATCTTCAGCAGTCCCCTTATCTGATGTAACTGGTAGCACTGCTTCTGTTCTTAAGATGAGATCCATTCAAAGTTTCACTAGCAGGGGAAACAACCCTCTGCTTATGAGTTGAGAGGAAATAATTAGTTCAATTTTAACTGTTTGATCTAAATTATTTTTCCTGAACATAAAGCATGCATGGCCTTATATACTGAGAGGGAAGTTTGATAAGAAACAAATAGAGTACAAATAGAATCTAATTTATAGGGAAATGTATACATTTGAGGTTTGAAAAAATGCATAACACTTTTTCATCCTTTTTCATGGGGATGGAGAAATGTTCATACATCTGGACTAAGAAACAGTGACCCTGCCAAACACTGCAAAAGAGTGTGCTTTTAAATAGTATGCTATTGTCTCATAACTAGGTCAGTCATGAAATATGAACAAGGAAGGTTAGAGCTTCAAATAATTGTGCCAAGCATGCAAGACGATACATTACAAGCAAGAAAGTAACTAAAAAGAACAGCTCATTTGTTCTTCCCTTAAGTGAATTCAAAAGCAAAATTTGCATGCAAAGGCAAGATCTGTTGAAACATGAGGCGGAATATGAGGAAAACTCCTTTCCACACATTTGAAGATAGGAGAAATGTATGATTTGGATGAAGTAATTAAGTCTGGAAATAGTTTTGCACAAATTAGTAAATAAAGAAACATGAACACGTTAAGCCTGAGTGTAAACTAAAATTTCATGCTTAGCTGAGCAGTAATGCTTTTGAGCAGATATCTAACATACCTGGATGAGAGAGATTCTCCAATGAAGACTTCATTTAATGATCTCACAGGCAAGAGGTGTGGCTCAGAAATCTGAGACCCTGCAGAGATAAGCAAATCACACTGATATATGACCCAAGAAGACAATCTCAAAAAACAGAGAAAGCAAGATAGTAACATGTGCTCATGTATACACACACATATGAATCTATTTGGCTTACTTTCTGTGGCATTTTCTATGGTCACTAAGGATAAAAGCCAGTGGCTTGCATCGTGTATGGCAGATATGTAGGCATAAGTACCACAGTTACAGTTTTCTATGGTGAATTTTAGCTCAACCTCCCCAGTTCCCACTTACTAGGAAGAAGTTATGCAATTGATATGGGCATGTTCCAAAACTACTCAGGAAGCAGTTGGCATTTCAACTCTCTTCTGTGAGCACTCCACAATGCAAAAGGAAGAAGTATGGTTCTGTAGCAAATTCCCCCCCTGCACCGGAGATAACCTGCACACATATGTGTGTGAGACAATGTCAAGCACCTACTTCACAAGTAAAAGAGTATCAGGCTGTCATTGATTGTAGTAGCTGCATCCTGGAACTGGGGGACTTTATGGTCCTTATGTAGCCCTTAAAATGGGAGCTATGTAGGGATCATGAATATATAGCCATCATGTCTGTACATATGTTAACTGGGATTTTCTGCCTTGATATTCTGGTTTATATGGCTGTGTGGAAAGGCCCTAAGTATATAAGAAAGTTATGCATGGATGCATGCTCACTTTGATCTTGGAATCTTCCATTAACATGGGCTCTGCTATGCTGTTCTTGACTCAACTGCTGTTCATGCAAGTCAACAGGGGCAGGGTTAATACCAGTTCCTTCAAGGTACAGACGAATTCGCTGCCTCCACTGCCATCTTTAGAAGAAAATGATTTCACAAAGTACAAAACCATTACAAATGATGACATTTTAATGAGTATTTAAATGTCAACTCATTAGCTACATTCAGAAGGTCCTTAATAAAAAAGATGTTGGTCCACTCTAAATCACCTTACCTAATATTAACAAACCTTACAAATTCAAGGAAGTTTAATTTTAGGTATCTACATGACAGAGCAAACTGAAATGGTTTAAGATTATTTGTACATTGAGCAGGCCCTTGCTGTCCACTGGGGTTTGATTCCAGGATTCCTTGTACATACCAAAACGTGTGGATATTCAAAAGTCCTATAAAATACAATGCTGTAGTAAAATCCTGCCCTTTATATAAAATGGCAAAACCAAAGTTTACTTTTCAGATATTTGTTGGGGAACGATATATTTTATACAGTAGATGATTGAATTCATGGGTACTGGTGTAGTGCCTTGTTAAGCTAAATAACGTTGAATAATAATAATAATAATAATTATTATTATTATTATTTATACCCCGCTTTATCTCTCCTGCAGGAGACTCAAAACACCCTATTTGAGGACACTACCCAAGTCCTTTATTCCTTTTAATAGGTCTTGCAACAGTCGCAATGCAAGAAATTTTGTTCTCATAGTTTCATCTATTTGGCTTTCTAAATATTTCCATTACGGTATATTTCTCAGCAACATGGATACAGACATGCACAAATCTGCAACTCCTTCAAATTGAAGGTATTCTACAAATGTGTTGCCTCCATATAATGCTAAGGGTAATTAGGTTCTTTTTTTATTAATTCTGTTTAAAAAATGTGTTTGGGCCTCAAACCAATATTGAAGCATTGTTGAACCAGTGTTGAAGCATTTGTAGAATATAATTTTTCTTCACCCTCCTCCTCAAAATTCCAGATTTGCCTGAAAACTGTCTCCTGAAGATTTCCCAGTACTTCAGAGTTAATTTTTGTGGGGCCAGTGGAAAATTTAACCAAAAGGGAACTCTGCTTCCCTTCCCATAGATTCTGCTGTTCTACCAACAGAAGTCCAGTACTTATCCTGCCCTCAATCTCTACTTTAAAATTTAACCAAAAGGGAACTCTGCTTCCCTTCCTATAGATTCTGCTGTTCTACCAACAGAAGCCCAGTACTTATCCTGCCCTCAATCTCTACTTTAAAATATTTGTTTTCATTGGATTTGTTTTGGCTGTACTGCTTGATAATCTTGATAATTTACAGACATTAGGTTTGCTTACATATGCATTTGAATAGCATTTCATAATGGATGAGTGTCCAAAGACTGAAGAGATCAAGCACGGATTAGAAATACCGATATTTATATGAGTAAAGTGTTAGGTGGTTGTGAGATCAAAATTGTTCCTTAAGACAGCTAAATTATTTCCCATACATTTTTTTTAAAAAAGGTAATGGCTAATAATAATAATAATAATAATAATAATAATAACTACTACTACTACTTTATTCTTATATCCCGCCACCATCTCCCTGAAAGGACTCGGGGCGGCTTACAGACAGCACAAAGTGCCTAAAAACAAAACGTAAGAGTGAGCACAATATAAAATACAATAAAATAAAACACATGCACATATAAAACATCAACTCAACTAGGGACTAAACATTCTCAAAGGCTTTATTGAAGAGCCACATCTTCAAGTCCCTACGAAAGGAGGACAGTGGGGGCCACCAAAGCCGTGGGGCCACCACCGAGAAAGCCCTCTCTCTTGTCCCCACCAACTGCTTAGATATGTAAGATCCTACATACCTGAATTCACCACGATAGAGCTTTTGTAGAGCATGTGGAAATGAGTGTGTATATCGTACAGGTAAACACAGGTGACCTTCAGATCTAGATATAGCAATATAAAAATAGTAAAACAGAGTACTCTCCTATCTTCTTGCCTGTGTTAGCCGCCCTGAGTCCCCCCTCGGGGGTGAGAAGGGCGGGGTAGAAATGGTCTAAATAAATAAATAAATAAAAGTACAGATCTGTTCCCTCATGTCCCTTTTAAAAAAAGGAATAAGTAACATAATACTGGATGGTATTGCTCTAACTAGATAAATATTGGTATAGCAAAACAGCGACACCAGAGGCACTCCAAATGGCCAGCTTCTGGTCAAAGGACATTTAGCATAATGCCAAGTTTTAAAACTCTGTATTTTTAAATACATGTTAACTGTACCCTCAACTCACTTCTGACACGATAAATAAAATAAGCTAAACATAAGATTTAAACGTAATCAAAGAACAGTAGCAATAGACTTAACACAACCTACTTAAGGGATTTCAAAACTCAGTTATTCAATATGTTTTCAAATTATAGAATAGTTCCCAGTTTCAGTTTTTAAAAGGCAACAAAGAATTGGAAGGCGGATTTGGTAAATAATAGGAGAAAAATTCCAGTCAAGATATGGGTCACTTTTTTAGGCACAGGAATGTTCTGAATCTGATGTGGGAAACTGTGGAAGGCTAAGGGACCTCCTTAACGGCCTCCTGACATCATCAAGGGCCACATCCCACAAAGTAGCTACTCCTCCAAAGAAATTACAGAACATGGAGTTTTTGGGTCTTCCTAAGCCCTAGAGGTCAATTTGGTACATTTAGAGGCAGATTTATTTTTTTAATTTTTAAAAAACCTTTCTTAAAATGGTTTAGCCCCTAAGAGTCCAGGAGAGTTCTAAACATGGTGGAAATGTCCTCTACGCCCCCTAGAGGATCTTTGGAGGCAAGGCTTCTTTTGATTTTTGTTTGCTTCTTTTGCTACTTCTACAAAATTGAGCTCAATTCAGTTTTCAAGAAGTATATGACAACACAAATACTAGTATTCGTTCATTCACTAACAGAACAATTAGAAATGTGGAAGGAACACTACAAAAGTTTGAGATTATAGCACTAAAATGGGACATCTATAAAATTACTGCATTAGAAGTTGAAGAAAAAAATCTGCAACATGCAGTGTGGCTTACTTTAATCAAACCATGTCTCTCAGACATCAGCACAGCAACAATCAGATTTGGGATGGATGCCAGATATAGAATTAATCAGAAGACTCACAAATTAAAGGTACAGAAGACTAGAAAACTGAAATAGCAGGTGCCTAATACAGTTGAATCAATTACTGCAGGTTATATCTACTCACGAATATATATTTAAAACATGTGATTTTAAGATTACTGAACATATGAACAACATACTTCCAGATAATTCCAGGTTAGCAAAACAATACTAGTTGCATTTCAATATCTGTTTAAGGTATCCTTACTGAACCATATGAATCACAGAACATGTGCTAGAAATACACACAGAACTCAAAAATCAGGTGCAAAATACCATAGGCTACAGTATTTTCACTCACCTTTCAGGGTCTGTGTTTATTCCAATAACAGGTTTTGATTGGTCAAACACCTTACTGGCTGCCAGAAGCATTGTGCCATCACCTATGTAAAATATAAAATAAGCAAAGAGACTGCTTTTATATAGGAAGATACAAAAGGAAGCAGAGACAATTTTATCCCCATAAATGTAAACTCTACCCTAGATATAGAGACTGATAAAGAAAACAAATTGTCACAAGGAAAGGATACTTATGTAGACACATAGTTTAGTTCACAATCTCTTCTGTAGGCGTTTGAATACTGGTATCTGTACATCATGTTTTTTCCAACAATACAAATTATACAAACAACAAATGAATGAAAAATTATATTATAACTAGTGGGACAGTCTTAGCATACATAAATGTATGCAGGATGATTGGCTGTGCAAATCATCCTGCCCAACACAGTGCTGGAAATCTCTACCTACAGCACTCTTTTAAAATTTTGATTCATTGTAGGAGGCAAGCCAAGGGAGATCCCAACATCACCACTCATAATCATATGTTTCTCATAATCTGCAACCAAGATATATTCTACCACAAGAGTAGTTACAGTCTGCAAGTTATATGTGGTCCTGAAGACCCAAAATGTGCCCCCCAAATATCTGAGACACCCCCTCACACACACACACACACACCCATGCTTTAAAACAGCTAGTAATGCTGGCTGCCCCCTGGCACAAACAAGTTCCAGGTTGCTGCAGTATACAAATGTGCAAGTTTACTGTAACTCAAAATGCATTTCCCCACTCACAAGTTTATACCTCCTGCTGCTACAATAGTATCTGCCCACCGAACAGTCTCTTCATCATATTCTTTGCGTTTCACAAGTCGGACCTCAATCTTTTCATTCCTGAAGATTTAGGGAAATGCAAGTAGTTACTATTCAGGTCTTTAAGGCTTAAATAATATAAGTTTCCTAGTTAAAGAGCTACTTTACTCAATTTAGCTAAAGGACTCTAGGATAAGAAAAGCAAATACAGGCTGCAACTGAATACAGTAGTATCATCTACCAAAAATTAATTTCATGGAAGATATCTAATGTGTGTCAGTTGTAGTTACCAATTCTATGAAAGTCCTCCAATTAGTTATTTGGCAAACATTTTTCCAATTACTCCTATTAAATATGTAATATTAGTGCAAAAACATACATTAACAAATTAAGAGGTTGCTTTTTTCATAGGAATTCAACAAGATGTAAATAGATACACACTACCAGAATAAACTGAAGTACAGTACATGGTTGATCATATCTTATTCAACTGAGAGATGACTCATGTTAAGAAAAGAAGTGCAACACAAGTTCTATTAAATGACAGTCAGACACATACTACTGTCTAATTGATTAAATATTACTATGCTTTGAGTCCACATTGGCCATAATTCAGACAACCACATGCAAATAGACTTTTTGCTTCATTTTCAGCACGGCGGCAGCAATTGTCCAACTTGGAGCATGATATACTTTTGAATTCATAATTTCAGAAGTCAGCTTCCCACATTCCCAGGGGTTAGGGACCTAGAAACTCAAGGAAAGTAAAAAACCTAAAATATTGTAAGACACTTCCCCCCCCCCCCATACCACACACACCCCAACATGCATGCCAGACCGTCAGATATTAAAACTCTTTCACTAAGATTCACCTTCTTGCCTTCTGCTATCAGAATGAAAAACGTTTGAAATCTGGTAGCAAAAGGGAAGAACCAAGGACTGTTGGAAAAGTAGTTTAAAATCTCACAGCAGGAGGAAGGAGTCTTTGTTGTAAGAAGGTGTTAAATGAAATGATGGCGGGTGCTTTTGGCAGGACATTAAGGAACAGGCAAAGGGACAGTAAATGGAGTGGAGCGAGGAGCCTGAACTAATTAAGCAGCAGCTATAAACTCATGAATAATCAAATCCACAAAAGAAAAACCCATGAATGTGGGGGGAACCATATTTGTGTTACCATTACTAAACAGAATTTTAAAAAAACAGATTAAGTATGTGCAGTTTTCTTTTATGCGCACATAATAGGATAGCTGAATCCAAATCAGTTTATATTTTTAGAAAAGTTTATATTTTTAGAAAAGGAAACATTAGAATAATTTGAAGTTCTGTAACCTCTTATTACTGAGAATATTTCAAATGGATTATAATCAAAATATTTGATACATACCCTTACCTTAAACTATCTACAACATGCTCCACATTTTTTGTATGAATCCGATGCCGTTCTAGTAGTCCACTATAATTAGAGCCCTTTAACGCAAGCTGTGAAAGACAAAAGCACAATTCAGCAAATCTTGAAAACAGTGCCAAAATATATTGCAACAGTATACAAATACTAAAGCTAGGACAAATGTATTTAAAATAATTCGAAATATCAGGAATGTAATAATAATTCTTCATTAAACCAAGCAAAATATTTTCTACTATATGTGTAATGTTACCTGAATTGTGAGATGGTAAAAATATGCAACTCTACACATAAGATGAATACATTCAGTTTACAAATATTACTGTTCCTTAACAATTAAATGCATTCTGACATGCCAATCAAATAACCAACACCAGTGTTATCTGTAACCAATTTGAGGCAGTGGCTGTTTACTTGTTTGTTTCTTTTTTTATTAAATCTCAGGTTAAAAAACTGACTATATGGAAAGTACAATGTAAATATAACGAAGTTCTTTCATACAAGAGTTCAGATGTAATAAGTTACATTTATCGCCATAATTTACACAAATTATGGCAACCAAATGAAATTTCTTTTATAATTAAATCACCAAAATATTAAGATGATCCTTCTCCCTACAACTGAGAACAGAAGTTTCCATATTACTTGTAGGTCTCATACTTCTCCTGTTAAAATTAATCTATGAATTCTTTCTTTTTCAAAAATTAAAATTATTTAAATTTTGGTTTGGTTTGGTTTGAAAAAGGAAAGGAGATTTTAATTTAAAGAACAGGAAGCAGACATAGGTCAGTTTTAAACAGGAAGGCTGCGTGCCATGAGAAGTAATATGGGAACTTGTAGTCTCATAGGAGAGTTCATGTGGCATCTCTGAAAGCTTCCCAGAAAATGTCCTGAAATGTTAAAAACATAATTACTGTATAGAGTTACAGGAATCAAGTAACAAGGTGCTTCAGAGCTATAAGTCTATGCACTCCTGAAAATTACATTACAATGTTTGTTGGTGTACTGAAGTCACCGAACTTACAGAAGAAAAGACAAACAAAACTGTAAATGCATTGGTTTTATGGATCTCACTTTTGCTGACTGTACTTCACCATAATTCTCTCGAGTCCTCCAAACTGGCTTGATAGTATGTCAACAGAATGTAAGCATTCTGAAGGTTGCAGAGAATTACATAAACAGTATGGACTGCTGGACTAATCTGAGTGAAAATTGTTTGGCTAGTGCCAAATCTGCATGCTTAAGGTTAGATATATTCTTAACACAAATTTTATATATTATGAACTTAAAACAAATGTTTCCTCATAATCTATGGAAAGCTTGATAAATAGATGCATAGAAATATTGTGCAGAAACCCAAAGTGTCAGGAATGGAACAGAACTAGAGCTAAAATATAAATCCAACTGCTTCCCTGAAAATACATGTATAAAATTTCAACTGCCATAACCAGATTATATTCAGTAAGTAAAGCCACACAGCAGTGAATTATATAAAAGTGCTGTGCAGCTGAAGTGAAGACCACGTGACAAACAATAAATCTCAAAATTAATCCTTCCATCAGAATATTCCAGCAAAACTTATTTACATCCTACATTAAGAACACTGCTTACCTCTAAAAATAGAAGTATTTTACTACAATTATGAATTCTAGAATATTTTGGGTTTTTTAAAAAAAATGAACACCAAAACAGATTAAATAACACTGCATGAGTTATACTTCAAAGAGAAGAGAGAGAAAATCTGAAAGATTATTGTCAGTTCATTTGTCGGCATTTGCTTCACTGTGAAGAACACTAGTATTGTAAACTACCTGTAAGGCAATAATTTTCCATCAGCATTATCAGGTAGGACATCTGAAGGGAAGAATAGGATTTCAATATCAAAAGAAATGCAGGAAAACAACCACCATCTCAATCTAACTTCAACCTAGTCCTAGCAGCTAAGTCCTGGATGGGTTCAATGCCCCAACAAAGACAAGCCTCACTTATTTGTTTTAGGTACCTGCATCTATTCTGTCCTCATCCACCCTATATCAGAAGTGACTGAAGTATGTCAAGTGAAGTACAAGGGTTACTATATATTGGAAAAGTCACAGACCTATTGCGTTGTGAGAAATAAACAAACTGTTATAGAAATAACCTATTACTGCAGTCATACAAGTTACAAATACTGATTCTTCACTTTAAAAGGATGTATCCAGAATATCTGACCTTTGGATTGTCCTGTCAGAATGTAAACACTCATTATCAGTACCTATTTGAGGAACCAAGTATGTACACACAGAAGCAAACTCATGAATCTGACAAAGACAAATTCCAGAAAAAGAAATTTTATTGGACTTTCAAATTTTCTGTATGCTTTCCTGTGGCTTATAAGATAGTAAAGGGGGAATACAATTGGAAAAACTACAAGAAATTGAATCAGCCATATGATTGTAGATTTTTAAAAAAATACATAGGGTAGTGTTTGTGGTCCTCTCTAAGTCCTAGCTACACTGCCATATAAGGCAGCTTGAAGTGTAAACACATATAATGCAGACTGAACAGAATTGAATTGGATTATATGAGTTAAACCTGTCATATAATGCAATTTAAATGCAATCTGCCCCTGTGAGAATTGGATTTTGACAAATTGGTATTGTGAAAAGAACAATTGGTGATAAAGGTAAATTTCTATCACTTCTTATTGTCATTTGTGAGTCAGATGTTTGTAACTCGATGACTGCCTGCATCTGTAATTTTAGGTTTCCAAGGGAAAGCCTGGAACATATCCCCCATGGATACAAGGGTAACATCGTGTCTCTACTCTGAATAAATTATAGTATGGATAAATATTTGTGAATATCTTTACTTTTGCTTGTTTTAGGCATGTACTGTTGATAATATAAACCACAGAAAAGTCAAAACCAGCCATTCAAATAAACTAGTATCAAGCTGTTCAAGCAATTTAAATGTGACAAGCAGAACTTTTAATTGACCCTAGAAACACATTAACATCCTGCATGATCTTTCAGCTGTATTTTGTTTTTGTTTTAATCTATGTTGTAAGCCATCTTGAGACCCGTGTTAGGGAACAAATAGAAAACAAATAAGGAAATAAACAAACAAGAAATCAAAATAGCTTAACTCAAAAAAGGGAATTTCACAAAAATCTTCCCAAGACATATATTGGTATTAAAATGAGAGTCTCAAAGTGAAATACAATCTAGATGTAACAGCATGAATAACTCTGCAAGATCTGCCAAGTAAGTTGAGGTATAGATTGAAGCAGTAGTAGGTTGGAAAAACTCCCAGTCATCAGATAGTAAAGCACAAACTGGGACAGGACCTGTATTCAGATTTACAATATTGACTGGCCAACCAGCAAATTAGTTTTAAAAATCCACTAGCCCCATCTAAACTAATGTAATATTGAGCTGAGATAGAAAGTATCATTTAAAAAAGTAACAAATAAATGTTTAATAAAATTGACCATACTGCCACTTGCAACAGCTTCCTCATTCCTTATTAAAATGCAGTCAATATCCCATCTAAACTTTAAATCTGAAGTTTCTTGAAATTGCAAAAAAAATAGTTAATGGAAAGAATTTTAAGAACATAGAAGCCTGTGTTTTCTGATATGAAGAAGCAAAATTCTTGAGAATTGTTACTTTGACAATTTGAGATTGAAAGACCATATTGTTCTGAAAACTTACTTTTGTATCTATGTTGCTTGTACTGAACAGAACGTTTTTCATATCTATACCAAGAAAGTTGTGAGAACAGAAATCTTGAGCCATTTTGCCAAAATAGAGCACATTGACTATAACAGATTAGACAACCCTGCTCCATCAAAAAGATAGCCTCTGTACTGAACTAGCATAGTTATATCACATTTAAAAGAACAATTTATTTAGCTGCCATTTGAAAAACAGAACAAGTGAAAAATATTAAGAAAGAGCTCAACAGCACCATATTATCAACATGGACTTTTGACCCTGCTTCAAAACAACCAACTATGGACTACTGCAATAGTAAGTCAGTTATTTGAATCCTAGACAAAAACAGGAGTCTAGCAACAATAAAGTACGATAATAAACCCATATGACTTTGGATAACTTCACGCTTTCAATAAACTAGAAGGAAATGCTTACTACTGATCTGCAGAAAACAAGCTGCATATGTAAGCTATGTGCATCAACGGAAATTCTGGCAAGACAAAGGAGGAATCTGAAGGACACTTTGATTTTATCTTTATCAAGAACTGAAAGATCCAGCTACAGATAGAAAAGTATTTGGAATAAATCAGACTGATTTAAGTTACCAAGGTGAATAAAGGTAAATTCTAATGAAGTTTCCCATTAGTACATAACAGTTCAATAAACAAATGTTTCCAGTCCATGAAGCGATAGATGAAAACATTATAATCTTAGTTGTGGTAAACTGAACTTTTGCACTATCTAGGACAGCACATTTTTCTTTTGCTGCAATACTGTTTCACTTCGGTTTCTCCTATACCGCACAGTTCTCCCCCCAAAAATGCCTTCCCTCTAAAAATAAAGCACATGTATTGTATTTAACAATCTAAAACTTTTAATTCACTTCCACATTTGTACATTTTGCAATTTTATGTAGATTTACATAAGTCCTTACTAGTATTCAAAGTTAACTTTAGATGGATGCTTTACAGAATCTCACAGTACTAAACTTAACAAAAATAATAATTGTTATCCATAATGAAAAATCAGGAGATGCACTCATAATAGCGTGTAGTCCAATCAGAATGTGCTAAGATAGTACATTTCCATTACAGGCACTTTGATTGATATACAGTTTCAGTTAAGGTAACTGTTTCATTCTGTATTCAAAAGATGCTAATGCAAATTAGACTTTTTGATATTTTTACTTTTTTAATTTTTACTTTTTACTATTCCTTGTCAATTATGTGTTTAAAGCTCACTTCCTCTAATACAATCCTGAAGGAAATACGAACCTATGCATAGAAAGGGCGACTAAAATGATCAGGAGTCTGGAGAACAAGCCCTATGAAGAGCAGCTTAAAGAGCTGGGCATGTTTAGCCTGAAGAAGAGAAGGCTGAGAGGAGACATGATAGCTATGTATGAATATAGGGAGGAGGGAGCAAGCTTGTTTACTGCTGTCCTGGAGACTAGGACGCGGAACAATGGCTTCAAACTACAAGAAAGGAGATTCCATCTGAACATGAGGAAGAACTGTGAGAGCTGTTCAGCAGTGGAACTCTCTGCCCCCGAGTGTGGTGGAGGCTTCTTCTTTGGAAACTTTTAAACAGAGGCTGGATGGCCATCTGTCGGGGATACTTTGAATGCAATTTTCCTGCTTCTCGGCAGGGGGTTGGACTGGATGGCCCATGAGGTCTCTTCCAACTCTAGGATTCTATAATTCTATGATCTGAATGGGGCAAATCAAAGTTGTACAAATAAAACATTTTAAATAGTTTAAAACAATTCCAAAATTTAAAAAATAATAATTTAAATAAGACAAAACATATTAAATAAATCATCAGGTTAAAACAACTAAAGGCGGAAAGAGTTAAACATATGTGCAGGTACACTTGAAAAAGTATTAAGATTAGACCCCAAAGGCTTTAATAAAAATATTTTAATTGGACACCTAAAAGACACCAATGTTGGTGTCAACTGGATCTCCAAAGGGAAAGCATTCTAATAATTAGGGCACCACAGCAAAGAAAACCATGTCACATGGTGCTATGTCATTCCTACTAATTAAACATGGAGCAGGTTCCCATCAACAGATCTCAGGTCTTAGGCACCAAACCATTTAGGGCTTCAAATTTCATCACCAGCATTCAGACTGGAAGCAAATTAACATAAAGTGCAGTTCCTTTAAGACTATGTAATTGTACGGTCAACAATCTCGCTGCTGCATTTTGCATTACCTGTAGCTCCCACATGAGCTTTTGAGGCAGCTCTATGTAGTACAGTGTTGTACTCTAATAGTGAAGTTAGCAAGATGTGGACTACTGTGACTCTCTAGAAAAGACTAGAGTTGCTGGCACCAAGCACTCCAAGCCATAGAGTCCACTTCCATCTCCCGGGCTGAGATAGATCTAGGAATACCTCTCTATCTACCTGCTCCTTCAACTTCATCCATGGTAGACCCAATTACCAGCCTCAAAAACAACTAAGAGATAGTGCCTCTATCAGGATTAAAGGTCATTTTACTGTCATCCCCCATCATCTCAATACAGCCTCCAGGCACTGACCCAACACCTTTTTATGGTCTCAACTAACTCTAATGACAAAATGAAGCAGAGCTAACTGGTAGCACTTCACCCCAAACTCCCTTATGACCTGGATTTCATGTCAACCCTGGGCACAGCCTCTGCTAAAAGAAAAAAAATCCATGCTGTGGTAAATAGAAAAGAAATGTAAAAAGTAAACTGTAGTCATCATGCCTTTATGGTACAAACATACCATACCTCAGAAAAGGTCCTGTAGATCTGGAAATGGTGCTGGGAGGAGCACCCAAATTATCAAATTATCAAAATGCTAGAGAACTCCCCAAACAGGAAAGTTTACAATGTTTGGGTTTCTTCAGCTGAGAAAACAGACGTTTGCTGCACATGTTGTGCAGCAAGTGAAAGAAAATAAGGTTATCATCCTTTCCTACAATATACAAGTACTAATACATCTCTTATAGTACTAGTATACTGTATAGTTAAATGGTAGGAAAAATAGGTATGATTGGTAGAAGTAGGGATGTCTCTGACCTTGAAAAAGCTGGGGGTGGTGACGGCCGACAGGGAGCTCTGGCGTGGACTGGTCCATGAGGTCACGAAGAGTCGGAGACGACTGAACGAATGAATAACAACAACAGGGATGTCTTAGGGACTGGCCACTAGGTTCTAGCACTCCTTGCTATTTTTCTATCAGCAGCAAAGTTTTCTTTTTATTCCAGCATAAACTGAAGTGTTTTAATTAAAAGGCTTTTCTGAGGGTGTTGTATTGTTTTAAATTGTTTTGTTTAATTCACTTTCCCCTCATTTTAAGTCTGTTTTAAATTGTTTTAATATTGGTAATGATTTAATTTTGTTTTACTGTAAAAAACAGTATATTTTTAACTATATTGTAATCACTTTAATTTTAAAGCCGTCTTGATTCCTGATCTTAAGAGAAAAGGTAGGGGAGGGGATAACTGAAGACAACTTCAGTAATACCCTACCTTTTCTATAAGATCAGGAATCAAGTCAAACTATGTGAAATTCCTTATCATGAGATGATGGCCACTACCACGGATAATTTTATAAAGGGACTAGCTGTCCCCTGCCACGCGTTGCTGTGGCCCAATCTGTGTATGATGTTCTGTAGGTCTTGAGCGAGACAGGAGGTGCAGGAAGAGGACTCTTTGCCTCCGCCTCTGCTGCTTAGGCTGGTGCTTGAGATTAGGGATTTTTAGTTCACTTTCAATCAATGAGTGTGCTGAACTCCACCAATGACAGAACTGAACAGAAGGGGAAGGTAAGGTGGCCTCCTCGGTGCTCCTAGCCTCCCTTGCCTCTTGCCATGATCCAGCAGTGAGGGAGGATGGCCACTGGTGCCTTTCGCACTGGCTGTGCCCGCGCGGCGGGGGTAGGGGGAAGATAATGGGTTTGCACACATGCGCGGTGTTCTCTTTTTCCTTTTTAAAAATTTAAAGGTCTTATCGGGTTTTTTGGGGAGGAATTTTTTTGAGTGAAAGACATAGATTGCTTTGGTTGGTGTCTTGTGTCCAAATTTGGCTGCAATTCACCCAGCGGTTTTTGAGTTCTGTTAATCCCACAAACGAACATTACATTTTTATTTACATAGAAGATTAGACATGAAGAATAAGACTGAAAATGGGGGAAAATGCTGGAGAATGGGAGAAGAAGAGTGCTTTCAACTAATTTTATGTTAACATATTTCCCAGTTGGGAACTGTAGGAACAGGGTATCAGATTAGATAAGTCTTGGACCTGATCTAATACTATGCTATTGGATTCCTGAAAATATCTGCAAAATGAAACTGTGCATAATTTTAAAGTCTAGAAAATTTACTGAAATATATATATAAAATTATTGCTTCCGGCAAATACTGCAGTTGTATTGCAATAAAATCACGAGAGACCACAGTGCTGGCTAAGGTTATAACTGGTTACCTATAGATAGCACTTCTCTGAAGAATAAATATTAGTTCAGTGACCAAAGCTCAAAATAATCAAGGGACCGATGTTCCTCTGTGTTAGTGGTCACTGCCCTATGACTCTGAAGATGTGCAAATATGTACATTTGCCCTTTCCTTCAATTAAATGACTGCTTTGTTGGATGATATTAATCTTACAAGACACTAAACTAGCTGAACTATAGTGACTACATTTGGGATGGGCTGACTTCAGTTCTATGGTATCTTCTCCGGCCTATTTACTTTCAGATTTATCAGTTGGGCCCTGATACTAAAGACATACTCCCAGAATAACTCTTGAGTATCAGAACTGGCCAAAGCCCACACTTCAATGGTCTCCTTCAGTCCCTTTTTTTCTTGTTTTAGTGCAAACCAAACAGAGATCTACCAGCAGGTTCTAACCTACTTTTGATTTATTCATGTTCCTATGGTCATTACAGGAATAAAAAAAATAACCAACAAGAGAGGATCTAAAAGGCTAACTATGAAAATCAAATACCAACAGCTGACAATATCTTCAGAATAAAGAAATATGCATGCAACAGAAATAATGGTTAATAGCCATTTAGTAACAAAACAGATGAGGATTTTCAAAAGATCTGAAAATGACCAGTGGATGGCTGAGACTGAAGCCAGAAGAGCTAAATGTGTGCACAAGAGAATTTCTTTTAACTTTTTCCCTGCCATCTGATTCTCTGTGTTCAAAATCTATCCTACCTAGTAATTTACTTCTCTATAGTAAGAAGGATAAAGATACACAAAATAGCCAGTTTGGTCTTTGATATAGTATTTAATCTCGCTATAAAAAAATCACAGTGCTATTTTGGAAAAAGTATACCTGTGATAATGGAACAGTACCAGGTGATAACCTTAACAACTTTGTTCTGTGTGTCTTCAACTTGTTTCTGATTTACAGCTACCCTATCACAGGGTTTTATTGGCAAGATTTGTTCAGAAGGTATTTGCCTTTGCCCTTTGGTACCCATGGAGATCCTGGTACCTGCGATACATCATAAGATCTCTTGGAGATGGAACCCAAGTCTATAAACACCAAATTTATTTATTTTTCATATATACCTTACTTCCTGAAAGTAGTTTCACACATAATGTTTTCATTAAATATTGTGCGCATGAAACTGAGTTTGTGTACACTGAGCCATCAAAAAGCAAAGGTGTCACTCTCTCAGGCTGCATCTACGCTAACCAATGAATGCTACTTTAACAGTCATGGCTCAATGCTGTGGAATAATGGATGTTGTAGCTTTATAAGGAGAACATCTACACTGTAGTAGAATGAATGCAGTTTGTCCACTGACTGCCATGGCTCAATCCCATGCCACTCTGGGATTTGTAGTTTGGTGAAGCATCAGCACTATTTGGCAGACGTTATAAAACTAAAGACGTTATAAAACTACAACTCCCAGGATTCCCTTGCATTGAGCCATGGTAGTCTGACATCAAACCACATTCATTCTACACTGTAGTCGTACCCTCAGTCACCCAGATGGGCAATTTGGGAGCATTTTGGGAAACAGGGACCTAAACCTGTTCAGCACCCTGGTGATGCTGAGTGTGCTAGGATCCCTAGCAAGAACATCCACCTCGTGAGGTACCTGATTTCAATCAATGGGAAGAGAAAGAGATGGAGAGCATGCATGCTCTCTCCTCGATGTGACATCCTTTAAATATCTGAAGGAATGTCATATTGAGGAGAGCGAAGCTTGCTTTCTGCTGCTCTGCAGACTAGGGCCACTTCCACACAGCTGAATAAAATCCCACATTTTCCACTTTGAACTGGAATATATAGCAGTGTGGGTTCAGATAACCCATTTCAAAGTAGATATTGTGGGATTTTCTGCCTTGATATTCTGGGTTATATGGCTGTGTGGAAGGGCCCTAAGATACAATGAAAGAATGAATTAAAAGGTCAGAAAATTACAGGCAATTTTCATTTATTTAATGAGTGGTTTGCTATTACAACAGTTTTCTTTCCCTATGAGGCTTTCTCGGACCTACTCACACATACACTATAATATACTGTAGGCATTATTTTTGTTTTTCATCAGCCAAATTACATTTCTGTTTTTTTAAAACTTATTCAGTTTTCCAATCTGTCAGATAAGCATGTTTTTATGTTGAATGTTTTTATATTGTGTAAATGCTATTTTAAATTGTAAGTTGCTCGGAGCACCGTGGTGGAGAGCGACTCATTAAGAAATAAAGTGAAGTGAAGTGAAGTGAAGATAAGCAGGGGTTTCCTGAATTTCCTTATGCGGGAACTGAGCTACATCAATAGGATATGGTGTCGAAATCAAGCAAAATAACAATCCTTCTTTATACTGGTTAGACATCACCTAGAATAACACCATGTCCAGTTATAGGCACCACAATTCAAAAAGGATAAGAATAATAATAATAATTATTATTATTATTATTATTTCATTTCTTACCCACCTCTCCTCATGACTTGAGGTGGGTTACAAAACAAATAAAATTCATAAACACAGCAATAACACTACAAATGCACACAATGAATAAAAACACTATAGACAAGCTGGAACCTGCCCAGAGAAGGGTGACCAAAATTTCCGAAGCCTAAACCCATTATCTCCAATAACAAATGGCAATCTTCAATTCAGTGGCGAGCTTTTGATTTTTTTATATATGTTTGGACCATATATGTGTGTGTGTGCGTGTGTGTGTGTTTGTATGTTTGGATCTAATATATTTGGCTGATCGCATCTCTATATACAAGCCTGCCTGGGCGCTGCAATCAGCGGATGTGGCCTTGCCCTCAGTGCCACCCCCATCTCCCATAAATCTTAAATGTTTTTTTTTTTTTTTTGAAATTTTGATTCATCTCAAGCCCCCTTCTACACATCTGAATAAAATTGCACATTATCTGCTTGGACCTGGGATACACGCCAGTGTGACACTGATATTCCAATTCAAAGCAGATATTGAAGGTTATTCTGCCTTGATATTCTGGGTTATATAGCTGTGTGGAAGGGCCCCAAGTCCAGTGAAACAGTTTAGTTTAAATGCAATTTTAGTTGTGTGGTGTTTAATTTGTTGCAATGCTTTATTCAAATCATAGAATCACAGAATAATAATGTTGGAAGAGATCACAAAAGGGCACCCAACCCCTATTTAAAGGCTTCCAAGAAAGAAGCTTCCACCACACTCCAAGGCAGAGTTATTTATTTATTTATTTTATCTTGCTTTTCTCCCATGGGGGACTCAAAGTGGCATATGTAGCTAAAACAGCAAAATAACATAGCATAAAAATTCAACAAAACATCATAAATCACAGGAAACAAATAATACACAACACATATCAAAAATTAAACAGATTAATAAATTACAATAAACGTCATAAACAATTCCTTAAAGCTCAGGGGACTGAGATTCTTCATAAAAAAAATTGTATTGAGCTCCCAGATAGCTCCATTCCTTTCGGCTATATGGAGATATTGCCGTATCTAGCATAGTTGCTAAGACTGTACATTGTCAGAGCTGTCCGGCAGCTGCCTATTCAAGGTCATCAGGAAAGGCATGGTTCCACAAAAAGGTTTTTATTTGGAACCGAAAGAACAGTAAGGACCGATCACATCCTCTAGGACAGGGGTAGGGAACCTTTGGCCCTCCAGCTGTGGTGGACTTCAACTCCCACAATTCCTTGAGGCTCGGCATTGGGCCAAGGTAAGCCTTTGGGGCGAATGCCGAGCCTCAAGGAATTGTGGGAGTTGAAGTCCACCACAGCTGGAGGGCCAAAGGTTCCCTACCCCTGCTCTAGGACAGTGGTTCTCAACCTATAGCTCCCCAGGTGTTTTGGCCTACAACTCCCAGAAATCCCAGCCAGTTTACCAGCTGTTAGGATTTCTGGGAACTGAAGACCAAAACATCTGGGGACCCACAGATTGAGAACCACTGCTTTAGGAAGAACCACGGAGCCACCACCGAGAAAGCCCTCTCTCTCATTCCCACCAAACACACCTGTGATGGTGGTGGGACCGAGAAAAGGGTCTCTCCTGATGATCTCAGGGCTCTTGCAGGTTTGTAGGAGGAGATATGGTCCCTTGAGAGTTCCACTGCTGAACAGCTTTTACCGTCAGGAAGTTCTTCCTCATGTTCAGGTGGAATCACTTTTCCTGTTATTTGTACCCATGGCTCCGAATCCTAGTTTCAAGGACAGCAGAAAACAAGTCTGCTCCCTCTTTCTTATGACCTCCTTTCACATATTTATGCATGGTCATAATGTTTCCTCGCAACCTTCTCTTCAGCAGGCTAAACAGACCCAGCTCTTTAAGACGCTCCTTATAGCACATGGCCTCCAGACCTTTCATTAGTTTAGTCTCCCTCCTCTGGACACCTTCCAGCTTGTCCATTTTAAACTGTGGTACCTAGAATTGGATACAGTATTCCAGGTGAGATCTAACAAAAGCAGAATACAAAGGCACTGTGATTTCCCCTGATTCTAGACACTATACTCCTTTTGATGCAGGCCAAAATCCCATTGGCTTTTTTAGTTGCTGCATCACATGGTTGGCTGATGTTCCACTTGTTGTCCACGAAGATTCCAAGATCTTTTTCACATGGACTGTTATTGAATGAGGCATCACCCATCCTGTACCTATACATTTTAATTTTTTTACTAAGTGTAGTATCTTATTTTTGTTCTTGTACAAGCCATAGAGTTTTAGGAGTATAGATCAGGCCTGGGGAAACTTGGGTCCTCCCAAGTATTTTGGACTCCAACTCCCACAATTCCTAACAGCCTATTGGCTGGCTTGCTATGAGTTTTCCAGGGTGTATGGCCATGTTCCAGAAGCATTCACTCCTGATGTTTTGCCTGCATTTATGTATCTGTGGAATGTCCACGGTGGGAGAAAGAACTCTTGTCTGTTTGAGGCAGGTGTGAATGTTGCAATTGGTCACCTTGATTAGCATTTAATGGCCTTGCAACTTCAAGGTCTGGCTGCTTACTGCCTGGAGGAATCCTTTGTTGGGAGGTGATTAGCTTCAAGAACACGCCACGAGAACAAAGACAAAGATCCATTCAGAGAAAAAGTGTTCTTACCATACATCAAGGGAACCACTGGTTAACATAGGGAAGCTGATGAAGAAACACAATATACAAACTATCTACAGACCCATTAATAATAATAGTAGTAGTAATAATAATAATAAGGTAAAGGTTTTCCCCTGACATTAAGTCCAGTCATGGCCGACTCTGGGGATTGGTGCTCATCTCCATTTCTAAGCCAAAGAGCCGACGCTGCCTGTAGACACTTCCAAGGTCATGTGGCTGGCATGACTGCATGGAGCGCCGTTACCGTCCCGCTGGAGTGGTACCTATTGATCTATCACATTTACAATATAATAATAATAATAATAATAATAATAATAATAATAACTTAATTTTTGTATCCCACCACCATCTCCCCGAAGGAATTCGGGACAGCTTATATGGGGACTGAGCCCAGTCAGACAGAGTTAAAATATAACACAAGAAAAATACATATACAAATATCATACAATAAATGCTACATTCAGCAAAGGACAAGAGCAATCCTCTCACCTCTGCAGGAGTCTACAGTATACCATTCAGCTGTGGACAAGTCTACATTGGGTCCACCAAACGCAGCATTGTCCTAACACAAATCAAGAAACACGAAAGGCACTGCAGACTAACTCGACCAGAGAAGTCAGCCATAGCAGAGCACCTGATGAACCAACCTAGACACAGCATATTATTTGACAACACAGAAATGCTGGACCACTCTAACAACTAACATCTCAAAGTACACAGAGAAGTCACTGAAATCCACAATTTCAACAGAAAGGATGAAACCATGAAAATGAACAAAATCTGGCTACCAGTATTTAAAAAAACCCCTCTAAAATAGGGGCAGTAAATAAAGAGCAACAGTCTCCTAGGAGAGTAGGGCGGAATATAAATAAAGTATACTATTATTATTTGAAACACAACAAGATGAGTCCCCAGCAGATAAGATCACTCTGCTGGCTGTTGTATTGGATCACACATTGGACACTTCCCAAGTATCTAGGACTGTGTGATGTATCTGCAAATAATGCGTGCAGATCCCGAACTGCAAAGACTCTGGCACAAGCCAGTAAAGGTGGTCCCAGAGGTGATCGGCACACTGGGTGCAGTGCCTAAAGACCTTGGTCTGCACTTAAACAAAATCGGTGCTGACAAAATTACTGTATATACTTGAGTATAAGCCTAGCTTTTCAGCCCTTTTTTTAGGCTGAAAAAGTCCCCCTTGGCTTATATTCGAGTCAAGGTTATTTATTATTTTACCCTGTTAGAAATACATAATAAATGTTTTGTTATTATTATTGTTGTTGTTGTTATTACATTGATCATTCTACTTCATTATTGTTTTTATTATTACATTTATTATTTTACTCTATTATTCGTAGTAATATTATTACATTTATTATTTTACTCTATTTTTATTGGAAGGATATGCAAGCACATTTACACTGAAGAAGGTTAGAATAATGGTTCAATCAGAGTTCCACAGTCTTATCTTAAATTATAGTTTTATGTAAATATTCAAAACATTTAACCTACTGATGCCTCAATTAATGTAATAATAATAATAATAATAATAATAATAATAATAATACTTTATTTACACCCTGCTACCATCCCCCCAAGGGACTCGGTGCGGCTTACATGAGGCCGAGCCCACAATACAACAATACAAGCAATACAAGCAATAACAGATACAATACAAAGCAATTAAAATAAATCTCATACACAAATAGCATAAACATTAAACAAGGTACAGTGCACCTTGTACAAGCTCATCCCTTGTTTGGGTATCAGCCAGCACGCCAACGACTTAAATCCAGACAGTTTTCTAAGATCTACAGAGACACTCGCTAGAACACCTCAGTAAGCGAGAGTCCAAAAGTGGCAGGCTCAAACCCAGAACCTCAACCAATGGCTGATACCAAATGAGAAACTCCCCCCTGGGCACACAGAGGACTGGGCGACTTGGAAGGCGCTGAACAGACTGCGTTCTGGCACCACAAGATGCAGAGCCAACCTTCAGAAATGGGGCTACAAAGTGGAATCCTCGACATGCGAGTGTGGAGAGGAGCAAACCACGGACCACCTGCTGCAATGCAACCTGAGCCCTGCCACATGCACCATGGAGGACCTTCTTGCAGCAACACCAGAAGCACTCCAAGTGACCAGATACTGGTCAAAGGACATCTAATCAACTACTAAACTCACACATTTTGTATTTTCTCTGTTTGTTTGCTTTGCTCTGTTAGAAATGTAATATAATTGACTGGCTGCCCTGACACGAGAAATAAAATAGTGCACATTTAAAATCTATGGCTGTAATTGTATTTGTATCTATTTTTATTTTGAAATTTACCAGTATTTATTATTATTTATTTATTACTGCGCTTGTATACCGCTATTTCTCAGCCTGAATCGGCGACTCAATGCGGTTTACAACATTACAAAAATCACAATATTCAGTTTAAAAGCATAAAAACACATATACAATACAAATTATTGGGCCACCAATAACAATCCAGTTGCATCTCGTAACTGAAATCGCAATCCAATCTCATCGTCCATGATTACCAGTCCTTTGATCATCAGAATTCATTGCACCGGGTTAACCGAATGCTTGTTCAAACACCCATGTCTTCAATCTTTTTCGAAACACCATCAGCGAGGGGGCTGATCTTACCTCTATAGGGAGGGCGTTCCAAAGCCGAGGGGCCACCACAGAAAAGGCCCTGTCTCTCCTGCATTTCCTACCCTCGGCTTATACTTGAAGCAATACTTTTTCCCAGGGTTTTTTTTGGGTAAAATTTGGTGCCTCGGCTTATATTCAGGTTGGCTTATACTCGGGTATGTACAGTACCATCTCCCAGCTGCAGATGTATACTGTTATTATTATTATTATTATTATTATTAAAACAGAGGAATTGCAGAAAAGAATCAATAAGGGCCATCGAACACTTCCCAACAAAGGATTCCCCCAGGTAAGCAGACTGATCTTGAAGCTGCAAGGCCATTTAATGCTAATAATAATAATAAAAAACTTTATTTATACCCCGCTACCATCTCCCCAAGGGACTCGGTGTGGCTTACATGAGGCCAAGCCCACAGTACACCAACAAACAAAAGCAATAACAAAAAAAGGAAAAAAATACAAAACAATTAATATAAATCACATAAGCAAAAATAAACAATAACAATAACAGTAACACACAAGCATTTAAAAAACCTATGGCCGGGCCAAATGTAATAATTTAAAATTAAAAAATAATGCTGAGCATGAACAAGGTAAAATATAACTGGGATAGGGTTTTTCAAAGAGAAATGAGGGAATGCAGTAGGTCCTAAATCAATGGTAAAGTGCATTTTGAGCGCATATTGCTGAGAATTTTCCTTATTCTGGGAAGGCACACTAGACTGGAACAACCACGTTTTTAGGCTCCTCCTAAAGACTGCCAGAGTTGGGGCATGTCTGATATCCTTGGGAAGTGAATTGTTGTTGTTGTTATTATTATTATTATTATTATTATTATTATTATTAATGCTACTCACTAAAGACTGCCAGAGTTGGGGCATGTCTGATATCCTTGGGAAGTRAATTGTTATTATTATTATTATGATTATTATTATTAATGCTACTCACTAAAGACTGCCAGAGTTGGGGCATGTCTGATATCCTTGGGAAGTGAATTGTTGTTGTTATTATTATTATTATTATTATTATTATTATTATTATTATTAATGCTACTCAAGGCGGCCAATTGCAACACTTGCCTCAGGCAGACAAGAGTTTTCTCCCATCCTGGGCATGCCACAGATATTTAAACCTCCCTTGCCTAGTTTCCAACAGACCTCACAACCTCTGAGGATGCCTGCTTATAGATGTGGGCGAAACGTCAGGAGAGAATGCTTCTGGAGCATGGCCATACAGCCTGGAAAACTCACAACCCTTCGGCAATACAGCCTTAGGAATGGTGGGAGACATAGTTTTCTAAGATCTACAGAGACACTCGCTGGAACACCCCAGCAAGTGAGAGTCCAAAAGTGGCAGGCTCAAACCCAGAATAGTTTTCTAAGATCTAGAGAGACACTCGCTGGAACACCCCAGCAAGCGAGAGTCCAAAAGTGGCAGGCTCAAACCCAGAACCTCAACCAATGGCTGATACCAAATGAGAGACTCCCCCCTGGGCACACAGAGGACTGGGCGACTTGGACTTTTGGAGTCCAAAAGCGGGCCCAGGCCTCGTGTGGAGAGCCCCGGCTGCCCGTGCTCACCAGCTGCTTGAGGTCCTCTTCGGAGAGGCCGGCGTAACGGTACCGCTGCTGCTCGAACTCGTAGCGCGTGGTCTTGGCAACCACGGCCACCCGGGCCGGGCGGAACCCGCCCTCCACGGCCCTCTGCGTGGAAGGGGGAGGCTCTCGCCCCGCCAGCGCGGCGGACACCTTGCCCAAGCGGAGGAAGCGCCGCTGAAGGAAGGGCGGAGACAGAGGAGGCGGCGGAGAATGTTGCTGTTGGTGGTGGTGGTGGTGATGATGGTGGTGCCGCCGCGAAGTCTTGAGCAAAGCGCGGACGGCGGCGCAAGGGTAGCCCGGGAGGCAGGTCATAGCCCGGCCGGCCTCTCTCGGTCCTCCAGGAGCCGCTGACAGGACCAGGTCTGCCTCCTCAACGGCCGCGCCGCGCGCTCATAAGGAAGGCTAGCAACGGGCACGGCGCGCGAGAGGCTCCGCCCCCTCCCGCGTGCCGCTCGGCACACACACACACACAAGTGCGCACGCGCGGAGCGGATGCAAGGAAAGGAAAAGAGGGCGCGCGGAGGGAAGGAAGGACCACGCATGCGCGCCCCCCAACTTTAGGCCAACAAAGGGAGATAGAGAAGGAGCGGATCGGAACTGGGAAGGGAGCGTTCTGCGCCTGCGCGGCGGCGCGTGACCAAGGCTCGCGCTCCCACAGAGGGGAAAAGGAGGGGCGGGTGAGAGAACCAGAGAGTGGGCGTTTCTGCGCATGCTCCACATTGATTGAGGACTAGCTTGGGGAATCCTAGAATCCATCTATATCTAGCTACATCCATATCTCTCTATATCCATATCTATCTATCTATCTATCTATCTATCTATCTATCCATATCTCTCTATATATCTATTGATATCTATCTCTCTGTCTCTATCCATATCTATCTATCTATCTCCATATCTCTCTCTATATATCTTTGTATCTATCTTATCTATCTAGAATCATAGAATCCAAGAGTTGGAAGAGACCTCCTGGGCCATCCAGTCCAACCCCATTCTGCCAAGAAGCAAGAAAATCACATTCAAAGCACCCCTGACAGATGGCCATCCAGCCTCTGTTTAATAATAACTTATTTATTATTTTAATCATTATTGTCATTATTGTTTTAAATAATAGGGTAAGACTAATAACTTGGGTAATAAAAATGTATTTATTATAATTATAATGCATGACTAGCTTGGATAATAATAATAACTTGGGTAAGAATAACTTATTTATAATAATAATTATTTATTTATTTTAACTTGGATGATAACAACTTTAGTAATCACTTTTTTATTGCTAGCTTGGATAATAATTTGGGTAATAACATATTTATAATTATTATAATAATAATTTATTTTAGCTTGGGTGATAATAACTTTAGTAATCACTTCTTTATTGCTAGCTTGGATAATAATAATTTGAGTAATATTAACTTATTCATTATTATTATTTATTTATTTTAATGGGTGATAATAACTTATCACATTTATTTGCTAGATTGGATAATAATAATAATTTGGGTAATAATAACATATTTATAATCATTATTATTATAATTTATTTATTCTAGATTGGGTGATAATAACTTTAGTAATCATTTTTTGCTAGCTTGGGTAATAATAATAACTTAGGTAATAACTTATTTATAATAATTATAATTATAATAATTTATTTATTTTAGCTTGGGTGATAATAACTTTAGTAATTACTTACTATTTATTGCTAGCTTGGGTAACAATAATAACTGGGGTAATAATCACATATTTATTATTATAAATTATTTATTACTAGCTTGGTTAATAATAACTTTGGTGTTTTGATTTTGTTTGTTTTTTTGTCGTGTCAGGAGCGACCTGAGAAACTGCAAGTCACTTCTGGTGTGAGAGAATTGGCAGTCTGCAAGGACGTTTCCCAGGGGATGCCTGGATGATTTTTTGATGTTTTATCATCCTTGTGGGAGGCTTCTCTCATGTCCCCGCATGAGGAGCTGGAGCTGATAGAGAGAGCTCATCTGCCTCTCCCCAGATTCGAACCTGTAACCTGTCAGTCTTCAGTCCTGCCGGCACAGGGGTTTAACCCACTGCGCCACCGGGGGCTCCATAACTTTGATAATAATAACTTATTATTGCTAGCTTGGGTAATAATAACTTGGGTATTTATTATAAGAATTATTTATTGCTAGCTTGGGTAATAATAACTTGGATCATAATAACTTATTTATTTTAATTATTACTTTAATTTATTACTAGCTTTGGGTAATAATTACTTGAGTAATTACTTATTGTAATTATTTATTACTAGCTTGGGTAATAATTACTTGTGTGATAATGACTTATTTAATATAGTTATAATAATTATTTCTTTATTGCTAGCTTGGGTAATAATAATATCTTGGACAATAATAAGCAATTTTATTATAATAATTATTTTAATAATTATTAATTGTTTGGGTAACAATAACTTGGGTAATGATAACTTATTTAATATAATTATTTTAATAATTCTTTCTTTATTGCTAGCTTGGTTAATAATGCCTTGGGTAATAACTTATTATACATATTATAATAATTTTTACTAGCTTGGACAATAATAACAACTTGGGTAATAATAACATATTTAGTATAATAATTATTTCTTTATTGGTGGGTTGAGTAATAATAATATCTTGGGTAATAAGATATTTTTATTATAATAATTATTTTAATAATGAATGTATTACTTGCTTGGGCAATAATAAGTTATTTAATACAATTATTATGATATTTATTGCTAGCTTGGATAATAATAACTTATCATAATTATAATAATTATATATTTATTGCTGGCTTGGGTAATGATAATACCCAAGCTACCAGTGGGTGCAGGGCGGGGAGAGGGGGAGCTGCGCATATATATATTTATAACAAGCTTACACCAGTGTCGCTTAGTTCTTGGACATGCTCATTAGAAACTTTTAGCTTGGAAGCTGAAAGGAAAGAGTTTAGGGAGGGGGAGGTTCCTACTACTTAAAGGAAGAGAAAACAGGAGATTAAAAAAAGGATGAGGGAAGAATGAAGAAAGGGATGAGGGGAAGGGAAGGGAAGAGAAAGAAAAGAAAGATGAAAAATTGTGTGAGGGAAAGCAAGAGAAGGAAAGAAAGGAGAGCAAGAGAAAAACAGAAAGTCAGAAAAAGTGGCAAATTAAAAATGCCACCTCTTTCAGTGCAAAGCCACTTGCAGACTCAGAGCTGTAAATAATTAAGCTGTTATAGTTGCAATTACAAGAAGTAGGATTGTGTTGACATTCTGGAAGTGTGATACATGTCATTCTATCTAATAAATTATATAAAAGTCAAGACTAAACAAAGCAATGCTGAGTTTAACAAAAAAAAAGAGGAAATATCGTTGCAATATTGAATAATTAATTTAACCTCAGTTTTTTCTCTCTATGTGCCATTGTCTTCTACAGAAATAATACTTTCCTTTTGAATATTACTATGTGTGAAAAGGAGCGAAAATGTCATTTTATTGAAGAGGGAAGTAAATTGATGCTGTCCTACAACTTCGAAAGTGAGTCCCATCAAACATTGCTGTAGAATTGTTGCAGTTTGGCACCACTTTAACTGTCATTGCCCAGTGCTGTTGAATCATAGGATTTGTCGTTTGATGAAGCATTAGCACTCTGGTAGAGGGCAGCCCTTGCAAAACTACAGCTCCCAGGATTGAATAGCATCGAGCCATGGCAGCTAAAGTGGTGTTAAACTGCATTAATTCCCCAGTATAGATGCACTCACAGTGAGATTTAATTCTCAATACACAACACTGGTGAAACTGTAGCCTCCAATACTTGAGGTGGGTCTTGGCCTTTCAAGGCTCCTCATATCAGAGGGAGATTGTTGCCTTGGAAATGTTGCCTTTTTGGTGCATTGCAGAGCCACTCCCTTCAAACTCCCAGGAATATGTCCCTAATTGCACTTTATTAGTGATCTAGGACTGTCTGTTCGCCCCATTCTTTTCCTAAAGTCTATCCTAGTTATATTTCACCTGGTCTTGCTCAGCATTATTTTTAAAATTTTAATTATTACATTTGGCCCAGCCATAGGTTTTTAAATGTTATTGTGTTATTGTTCATGTTTACTGCCTATTTTTTTGTTTATGAGTTTTACTTTATTGTTTTGTATTATTATTGTTGTTGTTGTTTTTTTTGCTGATGTATTGTCGGCTCGGCCTCATGTAAGCCGCACCGAGTCCCTTGGGGAGATGGTAGCGAGGTACAAATAAAGTATTATTATTATTATTATTATTATTAAAAATATATACATTTGGATAGAGTTACACTTTAAAAAATGTATCTGTTCCAACTTACAAACAAATTCAACTTAAGAACAAGTCTACAGATCCTATTTTGTTTGTAACTTGAGGATTGTTTGTATTGGTGCCTTGTTATCAGCTGGTTTATTATTTAAGTCACAATCTTCTGAAAGCCTGGTCCAAATGAGAATGAAAAGAAACACAAAAGAGATCCAGAAAAATAATGAGACAATGGGAGAGAGGGATTATAAGGAATTTGCTGCTAAAAGCATGAAGAGAGTAAAAAAAAAAAAAATTAAACGGATTAGAAGCAGAAAACCATCAAAGAACCACTGGGCGATGAGTGCATTTAAGGTTTACTAAAAATATGATACAGCAAGGAAGCTGAATGAATTCTTCACATCTGTCCTCAGTGCAGAAAATATGAGGGTTATCTGGAAAGTAAGGTTACAAGGCATGTCGCTCTCGAGGAGAATTTTCACGGGAAGTTGGTATCACTGCCGTGTAGTGGAAAACGAACAAGCAGTACCAATCGTCAGTATCTCATCCTGTAGATAAATCCACGAAACAATCCCCATTTTTAAATTTCATTTACCAAATGATATTTTTATTTTCCAGATGAGAATTTGGCCCTCAAACTCACTTGTCAGCAAAGTAGTCAAGGATAAAGCTAACTTAAATCAAAGTAAAACCTTAACTTTAGCATTTTGCAAAAATGTTATCAGCAGTGTGTCACCTGTCTATTGAGAAACAGCATAGTCAACAATTCATAGATAACTGATTAATGCCATCAATATGATGAAAGAATTTGGATTAGGATTATCCATTTCTTTAAAGTGTCTTTTCAACCAGCTCATTCAAAATTCTGTAGCTTATTTCCTTTTCAAACATTATTCCTAAAGAACTGGGACCATGTTCAGATTTCTGCAGAAATATACAGATTCGTGACTGGAACATTTAAAGTGCTTCTTCCATGTATCCTCGGAGTCTGGAGTAAATATTCAGAAATCTTTGCCCCATAGTCATGCAACAAATTCTGCAGAGAAATTCCTCTTGTGCCAAGGCTTCCAGACCACGAAATAACACAAATCTTCAATCTTGTTTCTTGGGCTGTAAGTAGTGAGTTGTCACGAGCAGACCACAGAGTGTCTTCGGATCCATTTATAATGGTCTGGAAAAGAATATAATGACATGATAGTTATTTTCTGAAACTTTAAAATTAAAAATAGCATTCCTTAAGTCAGGCTTGGGCAGACTTGGGTCCTCCAGGTGTTTTGGACTTCAACTCCCACAATTCCTAACAGCAACCAGCTTTTAGGAATTGTGTGAGTTGAAGTCCAAAACACCTGGAGAGCCCAAGTTTACCTATACCTGACTTAAGTCATACAGTATTGCCTAAATTCAGACTACTAAAACTGCAATCTTAACAATTTAATAGGGAGTAAGAGACCGGAAAGTCAGCGTGGTATAGTGTTTATAATCTTTGACTAGGATTTGGGATGTTCAAGTTAATGCCTCCACTAAGCCATGGAACTCACTGTCTCCCCCTGACCTACTTCACAAAGTGGCAATTGTAAGAACAAAGGGAAAAGGATGAGAGACATATGTCATCTTGAGCTTATCAAAGGAAAGTCAGGATATAAATACAGTGGGATCATGGTATCTGATACAAGCTCCACCCACCCCTCACTTGTTCGAGTAACAAAATCCATAGATGCTAAATCCCCATTATATACAGTGGGGTTATAAAAGGGCATCTCTTATATAAAATGCCCAAAAAAGGCTCAACCATGGATGGTTGAATCTATGGATACAAAATCTATGGCTATGGGAGTCTGACTGTATCTGGATACTGTGGATACTATGGATATGGAAGGCTAACTGTATAGTTGGGACTTAAATATCCTAAAGGTACTAGATTTTGTACAATCATAGAAGCTAAGCAGGATAAGTCCTGATTAGTATTCTGATGTGAGACTATTAGCAAATCCCACATGCTGTAGACCATAGCTTCTTAAACTCCTTTCTGCCCAAGTCCTTTTTACATGAACCTGGGTACATAAATAGGTATAGAAGTCAAACTTTTACCAATAATAAATCTGCATTTGCAAGGTTTGCTAAACAGACTGATTTCTCCTTTTCTGTGAAATACAGATGAAGCATTTTCTGCAGAGTCCACAAACACTGCATGTTGCTAACGGATTTATTGTTGCCAAGTTTTGGAACCTCAGCATTTAGCTAAGAGGACCCCATTTGGGGCCTGGACCCATACTTTCAAGAATCAGTGATGTAGACTATATTTCAAAGGAATGTTCTTGCTTAAGAAAACCATATGAAATGTATGTGGTTGCCATAAGGTAACGGGCAACTTGAAGGCACAAACACAATCACATAAATACACTGCAGATATTTTTGCATAGAAATTAACATGCACATGATAGTCCCGTAAACTTCAATTGGGGACATTATTATTAAGCTACCAATCCTTTTCTGGTTTTTGTTTTCATCGCAGGGTCAGTTTTTCCTCCATTCTAGCTTCACTATTGTGCAATGTGAGAGTAAACAATCTTGGGACCAAAGTAACTGCTAGTATTGAAGTACTGGGTGTTAAAAGTCTTTTATCTGTAGAAAAAACCACTAGGAAATGCAATCAGTGTTAAAGGTCTACTGTTAAAGTTTGATTATTTAGAAATATAGAAAGAGTGTTTGCAAACAAATGCTTTGCTATTCTTTTTATCCCGTGGGAACTTTTACCATTGGTGGTGGGAAGAAATCTACATGTTTTCCCTGGAAACCAATTTGTATGACCTACTCTAGATGAACTGAGGTTTCCTACATATCATCAGTGTGCTGGCTTCAGTCTTGGAAAAGTTAATTTCAATTTAATTTATCCCATTGGAAGGAATGGAACCCAACTCATATGCACAATGAATTTCAAACAGATTTACACTTATGCCTAGGCTCCATCCATTTCGGTAGCACTTAATTCCTGAGAAAGAATGTGCAGGACTGACTGAAGCTTTAGCTGAACTGGGACCAGAAGGAAGGTCGCCAATCAGGACAATAGTATCCTTGGCTAGGAAGTTGCTATTTGCAAATAAAAAGAAGCAAAGGAATGAGTCCAGAAGCTCCAGAGCTGTGCCCCACTTATGCCAGAAGCAATGAAACTCCATCCCATGGTCTTGCTGTGGACCTAGGCACTGAGCTCCATCTTGAGATTTCAGCTGGTAATATAATTTTGTTTTACAGATCTTCCGAATGTAGCCAGAAAAGATTACTTCAAGTCCACAATAACTTGTTTGATTCTGTGCACAAAAACTTCTTTTTTCCCTCCGAAATTGGCAGGGAACGTTCGAAATAGTCCTCTACCACTGCACCTTTTCAACTGCTTTTAAAATACACTCTCTTCTCCTCCCACTTTAGTCACAGAATAATAGAGTTGGAAGAGACCTCATGGGCCATCGAGCCCAACCCCCTGCCAAGAAGCAGGAAAATCGCATTCAAAGCACCCCCAACAGATGGCAAGCCAGCCTCTGTTTAAAAACCTCTAAAGAAGGAGCCTCCACCACTTGGATTCCTGTAAACTCAGTTAAAAATGCAAAGGTATTTGCATTTAAGACCTTTCTACACTGCCATATAATCCAGATTATCAAAGCAGATGAATCACATTATCTCCTTTGCACTGGATTATATGAGTCTACATTGCCATATAATCTGGTTCAAAGCAGATAATCTGGATTTTATATGGCAGTGTAGAAGGGACCTTAGTTAACTCAAGAAGGGAGAGAGGGGGTGCATAATTTTGGTCTTCTCAATAGATTATCTGCTTTGAACTGGATTATATGAGTCTACATTACTATATAATCTAGGCCAATAGATTCAGGGAAAAGAAAACTACCGCACCAGCACTATTTGGCAGAGATAAAGACCTTGTAAAACTACAACTCCTGTGATTCCATAGCATTGAGCCACAACTTTTTTTTTATCATGTCAGAAGCTGCTTGAGAAACTTCAAATTGAGAGTACTGGCTGTCTGCTGGGCAGTTAAAGCAGTGTCAAACGGTATTTATTCCATAGTGTGAATGCACCCTTGATGTCCCAAACCTTTTAATGCACAGTTTGGCATGGCATGTGTGTGCTACTGCTTTTTTGAGTCCACCATGCATTTAATGTCATGTGGGAAAAAAATCTGTGAACATTAGAAGTTACTAGAATACTGAAATGATTGTTTCATTGAAATCATAAGCGAAATCATCCAAATCCATTCAGTCAAAGTTTCATACATAACCTTGAAATGCAACAGTCTATCTTAATAAACAGAGCTGGAATGAGGCGTCTCTTAGAGGAATGCTGGCGATAGTTCAGCAAGCAAATTTTGCGACTGAGAACAAAAAAACACTTGAGAATAAAGCAAAGGGCAACATTGAGCACTCAGAGCACGTTGGGCATTCATGCCTGCCAGTTTTTTTTTTCAAAGATCCCATTCATATGGTAACCTTTTTGTATATCTTTTTAAAGCGCATAGCAGTTGCTAGTGGCCTGCAATGCATTTTAATAGAGGGAAGAGAGAGGTTCCTTTTAACTTTTCACTAAATGTTTAAGAGACAACCTACTTTCCTTGGGTTTTTGAAAAGCACCTCGTCCATTAAGCAGCTACAGTGGGGACATCAAAGAAAATTCCATCTGTTGGTTCATGAACATATAGATCCCTAAGGAAATAGATAGCTTGAGCGGCCAAAGTTAATTTTTAATTTGGAAGAATTTAAAGTATCGTCTAACATGGTGGCTCTAACCATTGGGGGGAATTTTTTTTCCTCTTCTCCCTTTTAAAATCAAGTAGCCTGAGGGATACTTGATAGGCACCTCTGGTTCTGCAGCAGGTTAAACTGCTGAACTTGCTGACCGAAAGGTTGTCGGTGTGAATCTGGGGAGCAGAGTGAGCTCCCGCTATTAGCCCCAGCTTCTGTCAACCTAGCAATTTGAAATTTTATTAGCCGCCCCCCTACTTTAGATTCATACATGCACTTTAAACTGTAAGTTTAGTCTGTTTTATTATTTTAATTTGTCTCTTTTATAACATGTTTTTAATCTGCTTTTATACCTGACCTACTTGGGAACTATGATTCTCTTACTTGGGCAATACTGTTCAGGCCAAAGACCGTAATAAATCATTGATTGATTGATTGAAAACATGCAAATGGGAGTAGATCAATAGGTACTGCTCCGGCGGGAAGGTAACGGTGCTCCGTGCAGTCATGCTGACCACATGACCTTAGAGATGTCTATGGACAACACTGGCTCTTTGGCATTAAAATGGAGATGAGCACCAACCCCCAGAGTTAGACACGGCTAGCTTAATGTCAGGGGAAAACCTTTATCTAGCCTGAGGGACAAGGAATAATTATGAGTTGAGGTCTGGTGCAAGTTCAAGGTTTCCCTCAACCCACAATACTTCCCAATTTTCTCTCTGTTTCCTTTCTCTCTGTGAAACCCTGTTCAGTTTGGTGCAGATCTTTGAGTCTTTGCTTCCAAAATCACAATGCTAGTCATTAACCACAGGCTCCTTTTACAAATACTGGTATTTGAAGCAAAAGCACAGGGAAGTTAGACCACATGGCTTCTTGGCGCTTAGAACAGGATCAGCTAGCACAGAAGATAAGGAGTCTGAAGTCAACATAGAATAAATAAAGCAGGAACTGTCAGAAGCCCTGCCAAGGTTATCTGATAAGAGAATAGGTCAGGATGTCAAGGATCACCTGGAGCTAAAAGGAGGAGGAATTTGGACTGAGGGAAGATATGAAATATTCAGAATTTCTGTCAATCCTCTATTTTGTGCATTAAACCCACTCACACAGTTGAGACCCCCATCAAAATAAGAATTTACACCAAAATATAAATGTCCCCCAAGGACTGTGTCCTGAGTTATCATCACTAAGTCTTTATCCAGATCTGTGTCAGAGGCCTTGGCTTGTCAACATATTTGTTTAACTTGCACATCAGCATTCTGATTGGATACCTCATTGAACTCTGCAAACAAATGCTGGACCTTTATTACCTCCTCACAGAGTTTTCAAAGCTATTTCTCTAGCTAAAAGGGAAGGGAGTTTCTCTAAATGTCTTTTTAAAACTATTGTTGCTTGATGAAGTAGTAGTATGTTCCATGGTATAGTAGCTACAGTATGAAAATGAGCTTCAAAGCTTTATTGACAAATGTCTTTTCAGTGTTCATCTTATCTTCAGTATAGAGGTTGTTGGTATTAGAGAAAGTTGGAGTGGCATTTACATTAAATGTTTGTGGCTGTTGTTGATGTTATTTGCTGTTGAGTCAGTTGTGACTTACGATGAATGAAAGAGTTGGACATCAACAGCCTTCTGTAGGACATATAAATTGAGGGCTGTGCCCTTCTTTTATGGAGTCATTCCCATTGTACAGTGGTAATTCTCTTTTCCTGGTGCCTTCTGCTTTACTTGTTCAATGAATGATGTTGTCTCATAATATATCTAAAATACAACAGGTTCCACTTAGTCATTTTGCTTCTATGTAGTGTACAGCCAAAAAATAAAGGGAGAGGCCTTGAAAGTTTACCAAAAAAGCTTTTTACCCATGAAAAAGTAGGAGAACTTGGGTAATGCTAGCCAAGCAGAAATGTCAGTGAAGGCCAGTGGATTCTGGCGACTCATTTCCACTGGGCTGTGTGTCATTTTTATAAATAATGCTTAGCAGTCTACTCACTGGGACTCACTTCACAGTATTTTCCATGTCTCATATTTTGCAGAAGCAAGCTACCTCTAGAAGTCACTGACTGCTATTTATAGTTTCCTCTCTTATAAATGTGCACAGGAATTAAGCCTAAAACTTTTAAATTAAAATGAAGCAATTGAGAATTTTGTAAATGCTTAAAAAATCCATAGAAGTTACACACACACATCTCTAAAGTGGAAGGACCAAAGGGATGTATATCCACACACCTTATTTTTAGATGAAGAAAATTTATGAGCAGAAGGTTATACTTAAACAAAACATTATGTTTAGACAAGGAAATATCTCCAGGCTGCTATTAGACCACAAATTAAAAGAAGAAACAAATAGTATAAACTGTGGATGTTTTTGAAATGTATATAAAATGAAAGAAAAACCATATTTTTTAATACTGATGTGTTTAATTTTGTTTGTATATTTGTATATTTTAAATCAGATACCAATGCTTTTATGTCAAGCCACTTTGAGCCCCCTTTGGGGAGATAAAGCAGAGTAGTAGTAGTAGTAATAATAATAATAATAATAATAATAATATAGATTGAACTGCAAAGACCCTGGCACAAGCCAGTAAAGGTGGTCCCAGTGGTGATCAGCACACTGGGTGTGGTGCCTGAAGATCTTGGCCTGCACTTAAACACAATAGGCACTGACAAAATTACCATCTTTCAGCTGCAGAAGGCCACCCTACTGGGCTACGTCACACAATCCTAGATACTTGGGAAGTGTCTGGCATGTGATCCAATACAACAGCCAGCAGAGTGATCTTGTTTGCTGTGTACTAATCTTGTTATGTTAATAATAATAATAATAATAATAATAATAATAATAATAATAATAATAATAATAATAATAGATAATGCTCTTGAGTGTTTTAGTGGCCTTACCATATCCAGTTAGCTCAATCCAGCATGATCCATTTACTGAGATCCATTTACTTCTAACTGGACATGTTAGCCATATAGAGTGAAAATACAAGCTAAAAATAAGAGAGAGCCAATGAATGTATCCACAGAGTGGTAAGGTTTTTATAGTGCTTTAGATCATTGGTGCTGTCAAGTTAGGATTCTTTGTGCCTCTACACTGTAGAATTTCTGCAGTTTGATGCCACTTTTACCACCATGGTTCAGTGCTATGGGATCATGGGACCATACAACACTTCTGTATATGAATTCAGGTGTCAGTATTGCAGAACCTGATATAATTAGGAATGAAAGACTTTAAAAAATTACATGGAAAATGTGTTCTGATTTTATGTCTTTTATTCTGAAAGAAAGATGGCATATAAATTAAATAAATATATTCTAGCTCCCATCACTCTATGTAAGTGAATAATGACTTACAAATTTAGACCTTGCAGCAGTCTTGTAAACAAAAAAGTATATTATTGGATCTAAGTGAAGTCTGGCCAGTTACACTACGGAAAAAAGCCTCCTTACCTGATCTGGTTTTGTTCATTTCCGTTATTTTTTCACTCTCATCTTCATCACTCTCACAATTTAACTGTTGAATATCTGGCTCTGGCTCCATTAGATTCCCATTGCATTCCTGCTTTGCAGAGTTTTTCAGTGCAATGAGACGGTGGTGGATCGCTGCGTACAAAGAAGCAGCATCCTTTGAACTTGCCTGTGTAATGAATATAATGCACAGGGCCATTTAGGATTGTTTTGCAACACATCAACGGACAGTTGAGCAAACTGAAGATAAGAGAGTTCTAAAATGTTTAGAGAGAACTATATTGAGATGCTATAAGCTGTGTCTTCTTCCTTTACTATTTGTTCCCCATGGCAAGGATTCATTCAGATAAAACATACTGAATACATACAAAATAATCAAACAGATATTGTACATGATATTCTACTGGCTAGAAAATGCAATTTTTGAAATAAAGAAGTTAAAAATAATACTACTTTAACATATCTAATTGCATGCAGAGACAAGAAAGAAGAAGAAGAAAAAAACAATCATCTTTAAAAAGTAATTGTCATAAGCTAAAGCCTTTCTGTGATTGAGTAATGTTCTACATGTCAAAAGAGACCTCCATTATCAAGTATTGCTTATGTGGTAGACACAATGAAATGCAGAAAAACTGTTCACATGCTCTATATTTCATTCCATTTGTCATCCTTTTAGGCCCTCTAATTATATTAGAGTCCCCCTTCCAGGAAGTTGACATCTTGCCCACTTTCTGCTGGAAAAAAAATCTAAACTCTACAAAGTTCACATGATGAGTGTCACAAGCTGCCTTTAGTCCAATGGAGTAGTTTGTTGATGTACAGTAGCGTCTCGCTTATCCAACATAAATGGGCCAGCAGAACGTTGGATAAGCAAAAATGTTGGATAATAAGGAGGGATAATAAGGAGGGAGTGAAGACCTGGATGTTTGTGCAGGCGTTTGAGTAATTTAGTGCAATCTGGTAATGGAACATAGGAATGGAACAATGGACGACGAACCTGGACTACGCTTGGATGATGAGAAGATTGGGTACGGTTGTTTTTTGTAATAATTGTGCATTGTAATTGCTTATTGGTAATTTATGGATAATGTGTTAAGTCAATTGTTATATGTTGTATGGAACCACTGCTGTTTCTACTGTTTTTACTGTTTGTGAACTGCCGTGAGTCGCCTTCGGGCTTGAGATACAGCGGTATATAAGCAAAGTAAATAAATAAATAAATAAATTATGGAAAAGCCTATTAAACATCAAATTACACTATGATTTTACAAATTTTGCACCAAAACATAATGTTTTACAACAAATCAATAGAAAAAAGCAGATCAATATACGATAACATAATGCAGCAATTACTGTATTTATGAATTTAGCACTAAAACATTGCAATGTATTGAAATAGCTGAGGATCCAGGCAGGAGGCAGACTGCATTGAATAATACAGAAAGTTGGATGAGTGAAAGTTGGATAAGCGAGACTCAACTGTATATCTAGAATAATCACACAGTGAAGTTCAAATTCATAGAGTGGTTTTATGCAAACAGCAGGGCAGGATGTCTGCTAATGTTTCAGGATTTTTTTACATTTCTAAAAAGTTGCACTAAAAATTCATATGAATGTTGGTGTGAACCAGCATGATAGAGTGGTTTGAGTGTTGGACTAAACATGTTGGGAGACCAGGGTTCAAAATCCTGTTCAGCCATGGAATACTACTGAACATGTCACACACTCTGAGACATAAAGGAAGGTGACAACAAGTATTCTCTGAATAAATCTTCTCAAGATAACACTGCAACATGGTCCCACTGGTTCACTTGAAGGCACAATTTAATAACATTTTGAGTCCTGTAGGTCTTCTCAACCAGACACTATCAGTATACCTGTCCCTGTTCCCAATGCAATACCTTAAACTAAAAGAAAAATCACTATATTAAGGAATCCTCTGATTCAGTGTGAAAGGATGCAGGGAGAGCCAGTATGGTGCAATCGTTTGAGCTCTGGGCTACAACTCTGAATAAAAGGGTTCAAATACCCATTTGGCAGTGGAAACGCATTGCATGCCACTCTATTTCAGCCTCAGGGGAAGCCTATGGCAAACCCCTTTGTCCAAATTTTGCCAAGAAAACTCCATGGTAAGGGTCACCAGAAGTCAAAAATGACGTGAAGGAACACAACAACACAATGCAGAGAGATGCAACAGGAGAGGGGAAATTGGCAGAAATCATTAAAGCATCCCCAAACACCTTGAATCCGAATTATCTAAAATGAATGTGTGTACAAATCAAGTTTTGAAAAAAAATGCAAATCAATTAAAATTTGATACTTAGGGAAACAGAGATGTCTAATCCTAGAGAGAACGTCTCATTAAACTCCATGTTGCTGGCTTCTGAATATATCCCATTTTTTAAATTAATGAACCTACACTTCCTGTTAATTGATTTTGCTTAAATGCAAAAAATATTAAATTAAATATATTCCATCTCTTTTATTAATGGATAATAAATAGATAGTAAAATGTACTTCTTACCTGAATTAGAAACACCTTGACTGAATTGTCCTCCAGGTCTGTTGCTGTGATGCACAAACTCTTCCTGTTTGCTCTTTCTACGATCATCTGAGTCCAGAGTTTGGTGTTGAGAACCAGCCTCATGCTTCCTTGATTTCGCATGACTATAAGCAGAAGAAACCGAATATTAAGAAGAAAGGCAGGAAAACTGAAATCCCCTTCTCTTAATGCAGGATATGTCCCTGTTTCGTACACCACCACATCACCATGACCACATCAGATCTCAGAGTTAAGTAACATTGGGCTTTTCAGGTTCTCCAAGAAGGGACAGAGAACTATCCTGCCTGACTCAACATAGAGAGGCAGGGATACTCAGAATTAACAACAATGGGTATGATGGAACAACCATATACAAGGAACCTTCTCATGCTCCAATGTTTCCTAAGAATGTAGAATATCTGATTACTTCCATTGTCTATCTTGACTTAAAACAAAAAGATGACTATGTCCTTTTTGCTGTTCTATTTACTGTAAAGGAATTCTTTACTGTAAAGGAACGTCCAAATGTCTGGAACTCAAGTTCGCCAACCAGATGGGAACATTGCTCTGTTTCTTTTCTGCCAGAATAATTATGGCTTAATAGTCTACCTTATTCCAAAGCTGTTAACCATAGTTTCTTGGTATTGGCAAAATCATAACTATAAACCTTCTTGTTTGTTAGTTCATTTGCAACTAGGGGAAACAGCGGATCTTCATACGCCACTGAAATGTTCATGTCTTTAGTAATGGGCATCTATATTTTGATTCACAACTGCAGTTATATTCCTATGAAAATGTAATAAATGAGCTAGTCCAGGCATGGGCAAACTTGGGCCCTCCAGGTGTTTTTTAATACTTCAACTCCCACAATTCCTAGCAGCCTTCTGGCTGCTAGGAATTGTGGGAGTTGAAGTCCAAAACACCTGGAGGGCCCAAGTTTGCCCATGCCTGAACTAGTCACTCAAAGCTCCTTTAATTAACTAATTTTATGAAGAAAGATAAAATGAATACTGAACTCTCACCCAGTCTTGACTGAAGCATCCCACAATTATTGCTAGATGTATCATTAAGTCTCAGAGAGCCACTGCCTCTTTCGATCCATGAGAGTGATGCCTTGTTAAATAAAAAAAGCTTGCAGTTGATCTAAGGGTGAGAAATTGGAAAAAGGAATTGCTATGGATGTGGAAACAACAAATTAATTGCTAATTTATTTTTTTAAGTTTTAGTATTATTTAAATTAATACTAAATTAATACTAAAACTTAAAATAATTTAGTAAATTATTTTAAGTTTTAACCTGCTGCGCCACAAGGGGGCCCTATTGATATATTATAATTCTATAGAATTAATATAATAGAATTCAAAATTTTCCATAGAAATATATAGGGAAAAACTTACCTGCAGGACATTGTGTTCTGCTTCTTCTCCCGTTGTGACTTCAACTTTATCTAATAAATATCTTTGTCTTGGTTTGTTAGATATATAAGCAGCAGCTGATTCTGCCAGTGTTGTGCCCTTGACAAAATCTGATGTTACACAAGAAAAAGAGAAATATTTTTTTAAAGCCCGATATTACAATAAGAGAAAACATTTGCTATAATAAAATGTAATGGGTCTTGACCTTTTGTTTCTTCAAATGCCTTTGATTTAGAGATAACCAGCTGTTATTAAGACAATTTTCTGAACTTCTATTATTAGCCTTGAAAAGCTACTGTCAGCCACAGAAACAATACAGGCAAAGTAAGTGTTGGTGATAGTTGTGAGGATTTTTACTTGAATTTAGACTGTCTCTTTTAAAAAAGTATATTTTTGTTTTGTAGACTTTTCAGTAGCAATTCCTCCCAACAATAGCAAAAGTTTATTCTCTCCTAAGAAGATGTTTTCTCTCCCAGTTCTGAGATGTAGTGGAACAAAAAAACTTGTTGGGATTTGAGTGGTTCTCTAGGCACAGTTCACTGCTGGTTCCTAGCCACTAACTCATCCTTGCTGCTAATATGGAGAGTTGGAGGTGGGCAAATGGTAGCATGGAGATTCCCTTGAGTTTACATGTAGTTACTTTTTTTTTAAAGGCATCATGGCCATTGTTGCAGTCCAGCTACTTACTTAATCCCCTTTGCACCCAAACATCACACAGATGAACAAAAATAGTAAGTTTATTAAGAAAATAGTATCTAATATAAAACAGTTTCAAAATACATCCATTAGCTAGATTTCCAGAAGCTTAACAAAATCAATGACCAACACTGAATAGAAATTCCAAAAATCACTAAAGGCAAAAGCAAGAAACTGTAATCCAAGGGTTGTTGCACTTAAACTAGAATATATCCAAAAGCTTGAAAGCATGAACATGACTATAATACAAAGGCTTGATACTTGAACTTGACTATAATCCCAAAGGCTAGAAATTTGAAACAAGATTTGTAATCCAAACAGGAGGCATGGAACAAACAGGAAAACAGGATACAGATTCAAGAACTGAACTCCTAACTCAGAGCTGCCAAGACAGGCAACTTGGCACATGAAAATCCAGTGTTGATCTCCCCACCGAACATTGACTCCAATTCCTTAAGAATACTCCCTCTTGCCCATAACATCACACCTACAGTCTCGCTTTTTATCTTTTAGCCCCTTTGAATATCAGATTTGTCTCTGTTTTGCACTATTCCTTCAGATCTGCAAATACTGGGTTATCTACAATCCTCCTGTCTCCTACAAATTCCTTTCAGTGTCAATCCCTGTCTGATTCTCATGAGAATCACTGAGAATCTCATGAGAATTACTCAACAACAGATTTACCCAAATCATTCTCATAGTCTTGAAAAACACTTTCCCCCCCCCCCCCCCCCACAGAAACACCAGGCTCAACCAGAAAATCCTCATCCTCAGAGGCTTCACAGGCCTCAATACCCATACTGGATCTCACAATATCCAGTAGTGAGCAAAGTCAATGAATGGATCTGAATGACTGGCCAAGGGATTTGAATGATGACTGGTCACATTGTCTGTATGTTATGCCGTTTCCCTCCATTCCCTTTAATCTCTTATTGGGACTTAAAAACTGGAGGGGCTATAAGTCAATGTGGAGGTGACACTAAGACACCAACCAGAACTCCATGTGAGAGCTCTTACTTGCATTGTATAGTTACGGCTAATTTGTATAGCACCTACTTGTCCATGGAGAATTGGTATGGAAGCCTATGGAAAAGGTGGTTTCTTTTTCACAGTTGTGTGCTTCGTCTTCCGGCAGCGGCTCTGGGGATTTCTCAGGTCTCTAAAGTAAATTGGAGAAAGACATTGGAGAATGGGATGGGATGCAATGTGGTGGAAAATTGAGCATGTCACTCGAATATTGGAGAAAGATATTGCAATGGAACAATTTGGAACTAGACTTGATAGTGTGCTAGATATTATTTTATTTTTACAAAGAACAAATGGCATCATACAGCAGCATAAAGACTGGGTGGAAAGTATATGTTAATATTCTGTCTTCACTAGATGGGAATGATATGGCAGTTTTACACACAGTGTATTGCTCTACTGCATTCCACACAATTCAGCACCTTCCTTTGTTAGAGCTGTGAAAACTCTCAATCTGGATTTTGTTGCACCCAAATCCCACTTGCATTCCCGTTCTCTTCTGTTCAAATAAAGTTGAGAGATTCATTTTTCTTTCTTCGTGGAAATTGATATTCATTGTTGTGCATTTTCCCAATCTACATTTTTTCCCTATTTTTGTGGGTTGTTCCCTGCATGTTCACATTTTTCACTTGCATTTGCCGCTTGCATTTGCTAATTGTATGTATCATGTACACATTTTATTTCTCTGAAACATATCACAAACCTAGTATTACTGAAGCAGCTGTGGAACTCCCTGCCTAGGGATATTATCAGCCCCCTCCATCCTGACCTTTTGAAAAAACTGAAATCTTGGCTCTTTGAGCAAGCTTTTGGCACTGTGTCATAATCAGACAAACTTGAATCAGAAAATGATCCAGGAACGGCTAAGGACAACGGAACGGACAAGGATCAAACATGATGATATAGTTTTAAAATTTTTTATTGTGCACTGTTTTTATGCTTTTAGATAGATTGTGATGTTTTTCTTTGTTTTATTGATATATGTATTTTTATATGGCATCAAATTGTGCCAACTTGTTCGCCGGACTGAGTCACCTCCGGGCTGATATGAGCGGGGTAGAAATGGAGTAAATAAATAAATAAATGATAACCATGGGGCTGGTGTAGTGTTTAATATGTTTTATGTTCATGTTATGATGTTTCTTTGTATAGTTTTAATAGTTGTAATTCATTTTTATACATTATTGATGTAGTTACGTTATGTATTGCTTTTATATGTATGTTTGGCATTGAATTTTTGCCATTTTGCCATGTTGTACACCACTCTGAGTCCACCCAGGGGTGAGAAGAGCGGTATAGAAATGCAATTCATAAATAAATGTATAAATTTCCAAGAAATGTGAACTTTGTCTTGCAATAAGTCTGACATATGAAATGAATACTATTGTCAGAAAAGCAACTTTGATTACATTTTTGTTCATCTCTACTGCTTTTGTACTTCTTTTTCATTCTGAATAACAAAAGCATACTTAGCCTCATACCGTTAGTAAATCCTGTGTATGTGATGTGCAAAGTGCCCAGGCAAAGGGTTACTTAGCAACTGGGAGGAAAAAGGGGGTTCTATCTGATCTTCTGCCTTTAAAAGGGAACTTGATATGCAGGAAATTTTAGATGAAGCTAATTGCTACAGATAAATAGCTGATAATACATAAGCCAGTTCAATCACTGGAATTCCCTACCCAGATGTCTTTGAAAGAAAGTTCACATTTATCCCAATTGCATTATTAGATAAGGTTTTATTTAGAAAAGATTTCAGAAGAAGTTGTGTTTAAATTGCCAAAAACTCAAGACAGTTTCATAGATGGAAAGCTTTCAATGCATCAGTGATTTTCCTTTTTCACTGAACATATTGTGAAATTTTAAGAAACATATCTTTGAAATGACTGACATTTTTGAAGCTGTCTCACATTCTTCAAGAAATGAAATTGCTTTAACAAGATCTAAATTTAATGGGCTATGAAATGAGTGTAAACATCTGCAGAATGCAGAGGCCACTGTATGACATAAAGAGTGAATCTAAATCAGAGGAGTAACTTTTCCTGGTTGACCTTCCACCATCCCGCATTGAGTCGCCTGTTAAGGGCTGAAAAATGCGGTATAGAAATAAAGCAAATAAATAAATAAATAAAATCCCACCAAATAAAACAAAAATATTTACTACTTACCAAAACTCTTTCTATTATATTTTCTCCAAACACGAAGTTAGACTGCCTACTGTTTGAGATAATCCTGCAGTGAGATATCTGGTTGCTAGAACCAAGATTAAGAAAAACACATCAGTCAAGAGGGGAAAAAAGAGGACATAAAGCCAGTTAATATATATTCATATATGTTAGGTATACTCACTCCTTCCCTCCCTTGAGATAAAAACACAGAAGACCTGTTGTGAAACCCTACAGCCAACTTCTTTCTTTAAGCCAGTGGTTCTTAACCTGGGGGTCCCCAGGTGTTTTGGCCTACAACTACCAGAAATCCCAGCCAGTTTATCAGTTGTTAGGATTTCTGGGAGTTGAAGACCAAAACATCTGGGGACCCACAAGTTGAGAACCACTACTCTAAGCCCTCTTGAAATCTTTTGATCTTCCGAGGACAGTGGGTTGTTATGAGTTTTTGGGCTGTATGGCCATGTTCCATACAGCCTGGAAAACCCACAACAACCCAGTGATTCTGGCCATGATAGCCTTCAACAATGCATTCTTCCTACAACACATTGTTTTACTACAGTGAAGCCATGCCCACTAGCCTTGTCCTAACATTTGGTGTTTCAGCCACAACACAGTATGGCTTTTTGTTACTTTTGGGACTACAACTCTTAAAGACCTCCATCTTGCAAGGCTCAGTGACTGGGGAATGCAATAGAAAAAAAATAACTGCTCATTCTCTACCATGGGTATGGCACACAGCTAATGCCAAACATTTGTGAGTTTAGAAAAGGGGATCACCATGTGTACAGCTATATGCAGAGGGATGCAATCCATGATAAATAAGGCTCTTGTTAAAACTATTGAGACAATTTTCTACAGCTAGGATTTCTGATGGTGTGGAAAATCATCAGTGTGATGTAGTAATTAGACTATTGATTTAGGACTTGGGAGATACAGCTTCAACTTTCCACATGACATTTACTGGGTCATGTCCCACTGGTCACGTTTTTTCATTCATTCTCTCTCAATCTGATCCATAAATCATTCCAGGGAGAGTCATGTATACTGCCATGAATGCAATGGAGAAAAGTAATAATAGAAATGTAACCAGCAAATAACGACATTTGGAAGCTACCCTTTCTGCTATTGTGCAAATCCATTAACATCTGGGTACATCCCCAAAATCAAATATTTTCCCCTTGCCTCTTGGCACTAGTCTTTTAACTCAAGCTGCTAGGCAGAAAAAAGTAAAGAAATACAGCAAGAGTCCTGTAACCACAGAACCCATATCTGTGGGTTTCACTCATTTGTGCCTGGGGAAAATAATCTCTTTTGAATTTCTCAAATCTTCCAGGGTAAGTCTATGGTATGCTGGAATCAGAAGTCAGGTAATTTAACGGGGTTGTCATATGCAATCTAGAATGTAACCCCTGTGGATATGGAGGTCTTTTGTAAACGTATTGTCTAATCAAGCAAGTCCTCCAGACATATTGGTTTATAACTTCCATCATTACTAGCCACCAGTAGTATTCTAACATATCTAGTCACTCTGAGCCTTCTTGTGGCGAGAAAAAGCAGGAGGGTGGTGGTGGTGGTGGTGGTGGTGGTGGTAACAATAATAATAATAATAATAATAATAATAATATCTAAAGGATATTAATTTTGGGAAGACTCAAATTTGGTGCTATTTCAAGAAAACTCAAATTAAGTGAATGTTTTTTCAAGATAAAAAAAATAAGAATAGATTTAAGTCCACATACCCTATTATTTGTGGGCATGACATGTGAAGAGAAAAGGGTTTCTTGTCTGAAATATCTGTCCAGGAACAAGTATCCTGAGATACCTAAAACAACAGAAGAAGAGAAAACATAAATGGAAAACCCCCTATACACACATACTAATGTACTGACCTATTTTCAATTGCTTATCCCAACTAGAATAGATCCATTGAATAAACAGGATTTACCCAAGTCTAGATTGGTTGGGAATGCAACAAAGCTCAGCATTAATGAGTTCAAGATGAATTCATGATAGCAATAGTCATAAGTTTAAGTAAATGTTCAATGATGCAATGGCACAATAGGTTAAACACTTGTGCTGACATGACTGCTGACCGACAGGTCAGTGGTTTTAATCTGGGGAGAGCGGATTGAGCTCCCTCCATCAGTTCCATCTTCCCATGTGAGGACATGAGAGAAGCCTTCCACAGGATGGTAAACATTAAACATCCGGGTGTCCCCTGGGCAACATCCTTACAGATGGCAAATTCTCTCACACCAGAAGTGACCTGCTGTTTCTCAAGTTGCTCCTGACATGGAAAAAAAATGATGCAAAATTCCCTCTTCTTTGATTTGCTTTTACTCTTCCTTGCCTATTATTTTCTCAGCCTAGTTCTGTGTTAACTCAGAGCACTTCTATCATTAATGGAGCTCTTTCAATAATAAAGCCTTAGCTTGTTTCTTTATCCATTAATTTTTTGCTCCTTGATCAGAATTTCTGGCTGTTGCATCAGACAATTCTGCAACTGATTCTGTGGGTCTATAACAGTTGTGATTTCAAATTGAATTTAAGTGTCTGTGTTTGGGGCACAGGAAATGCACAACAAAAGTTACAGCTAAAAGTATCAAAACTCCACTCCATAAAATATTAATAGTCATTTATGAAACAACAGAACCACATATTTCCTGTTCAGATGATATTCCCCGTTCCTGCAATATTTACCTCAGTGTCTCTTTTATGATTATCTAGCAGAACATTTTCAGCACTTATCTTCTCAGCTAGTCTGCTCATAGAAGCTTTTGGAGGTTGCAAGACAGCAGGTTTCAAAACATCCCATTGTACATTTGTTGGTGGAATGCCTTGCAAAAATAAAGGCAAGCAGGGTTAATTTTTGTCATTTTTGGTTGGTCACTTTTTTAAAAAGTTTCTTTTAAAATCACTTGCCTTGTGAAATAAAGACACCCTATGCAAATCTTGTCTCAGGTAAGTGTTGTCATATGGACAGTTATTTTCACTCTAGGAGAACCACAGCTAGGTCTCATGGAAACTTTCCAGATTTTGCTTATAAAATAACTCCACACCTGGCACTTTCTTTTGTAGGGATGAAGCAAGACTTTTGAAATATCAAAATCCTGCATATGTGTTAAAAATAGGACCACACATAGGGAAGACGTGTACCAGATTAGTAAAGTTAAAGGATATGACTACATATAGTAGGATTAAGGGTTGAACCATAGAATGATCTATGCAGTCTACATGTTTCAGCAGTTTCTCCTCATGCCTGATGCTTTTGTGTCATAATACACAGAGTTATTGTGAGCCACACTACACAATAGATGTAGCATTTTAGACGAGGTGCCCTCTTAGAGCATGAAAAACCTCTGTCAAAGCTAGGATTGCCAATTTAGGATCATCCCAGGCTCTGAGATTTCAGTGCCAAAATCTGAGATTTAAGGATGACCCTTTGTCATTAAGAGCTATTCATTAAGTAAGTACCAACCACAGTTGTTCATGGTTTGTCATCTTTCCCTGGCACCACAATGAGTAAGAGGGAAGAAGAAGCCAACTAAGTAAATATATAGGCTCTCTGGAGAGTCTTTGCATGTTGCAGCAACAATTCAGTTAAGCCTTGCAAATCATAGCAAGCTGCTGTTCTCCTGAGTTGGAGATTTGCACACAACCTTTTCCTCTTGCCTGGACTTGTGCCCACCAAAACTGAGGATTTACACCCTTGTCTCCATGAATACTTATGGAAACTGGAAACTCAGGCAAGCTCCGGGATCTACTAACTCTAGCCATAGCACAGAATTAGCTTCTGAATCTTGAGTCTAATTTGTTTAAATTTTGAGCAACCATTAGAAAGTAAATATGTACTTAATTTGCAAGTGTGACTTCCAAGATAGGATATTCCTCCTATCTCTGAAGAAACCTTACTATAAGAAGAGAAGGGGGCCACGGTAGCACAGTGGGTTAAATCTCTAGCTGCAGAAAAACTTGCTGACCTGAAGGTTGGCAGTTTAAAACCACAGGTCGGGATGAGCTCCCACTGTTAGCCTTAGCTTCTGTCAACCTATTTATTTATTTACTTTATTTATATACCGCTTTTCTCAGCCCTCAGGCGACTCCAAGCGGTGAACAAAACATCATCGATACAAAACATCATGAGAACAACATCGATACAAAACATCATGAACCTAGCAGTTTGAAAACATGCAATGTGAGTAGATCAATAGGTACCACCTTGGTGGGAAGGTAAAAGGTGTCCATGCAGCTATGCCGGCAACATGACCAAGGAGGTGTCTACGGACAGCAGATTCCTTGGCATGGAAAATGGAACAAGAGCACCTCTCTATGACCAGAGTTGAGCATTACCTCCAGACACCAGAGATGAAAAGGGAAACCTTTGCCTTTGTGTATTGTATGTCATTGTTGTTCACTGTATAAAAGGTGTTGAATATTTGCCTATATATGTGTATACTGTAATCTGCACTGAGTCCCCTTAGGGAGATAAAGCAGAATATAAATAAAATGTTGTAATAATAATAATAATAATAATAATAATCTGAGGAAATATGCATTCTGTTTAATGTTTGGACCTATGCATGATTGAATGTCATGTGGAAAAAAAATTCTCCAAGTACACGTTTTACTCATTTCCTCTGCATTTTTTAAAAGGCAGATTTAGTCCTAATTTGTTGGGAGTGAAATCTGGCCTTCTATGAGGAAGATCTAATCTGCCTCATAGAAAGCTCAGATTCCTCATTACTCCTTTCAGCATTCTTCCTGGCCCACACTGTCTTTCTGCAGTGTCTGGAAATAAAAAAAAACATACCCTTTCCTATCTTAATCCTCATACAGGCATGCATCAGAGGAGTCCATCTTCCTCATTCTCAGGTAACATATGCAAGGAATATGTATCTAGTGATAATTCCGCTTACCTTTTTCTGTGGCTTTCACACCAATGTTCTTTTGTAATGGTATGGAGGTCATGAATATGTTATTCTTCTTCACTGCAAAACAAATGTTTGCCCAATAAAGTCAGTTTTCTATTCCAGTTTGAATATTTCTTCAACATGCTTTGGGAGCTTTGTCCTATATATATGTGTGTGGGTGTGTGTGTATATATATATATATATATGAAGACAAAGCATTGAATGTTTGCCATATATGTGTTCTGTAATCCGCCTTGACTCCCCTCAGGGAGGCAGAGCAGAAAATAAATGAAGATTAATAATAATAATAATAATAATAATTTAATGAATTCACCAGTCCATTTTTAGTTTACCTGGCTGCGATGGCGGGAATGTTGGAAGGATGGTAAAGGACGATGATCTCAATCGTTTTGGTGAACATACACTTTCTGTAAATATAAGAAACAATCCATAGTTTTCTTTGCAAAATCACTTATTTTTATATAATTTTAGCAAAAGTAACTGTGCAAACAGATTTATGCATGCAAACATAATTATAATGGTTTCTTTCTTTGATACCAAAACATGGCAGATATCTGGCATGATATTTATCATTTTTACAATTTGTACTCCACTGTCATCCATATCAAGCTATAAAATAAGTTTGAAAGGAATGGAAGCTAAACCACACATTATAAAACTTAGCTTAGTTTCATGGTACAATATTATTCTTCATTTTAAAATATTTATCATGAGAAATGAGAAAGGGGTTGGGAATCATACCTCTGTACAACTGAGAGTCAGAGGACTGAAAAGAGAAAGATGAAGATCTTGGACGTTTTCTGGAACAACCAGTGGAAACTACAGAGAGAAAAAATTACAGTACATCAGCATAGACTCCGCATCTTTTCAATCAGAGCAATATATTATATTAAGACAGAGATGAGAAACCAATGACTTTCCAACAACTGTGTTGGTCCAAAACCCACGCAGTATATTGTCATTGGTCAAGTTTAATGAGGCTGATGGGAGTTGTAGACCAAATCACCTAGAAGTTCAAGAGTTCCTCATTCCTGCATTAAAACAGCTTGAACATCCAACACAAGACTTCACAAATCAAACACAAACTTGTTAACATGATGCTCAATAGAAGGTTGGTTTTCCCAGTCTAGATTGTGATGTTCATCTGTAAAGTATGTAGGAACTAATTATAGACTGAAATTCTCATGACTATACATCTTTAATGCTTCTAGTTTGTACCCTTGTCAGCTTTTATAAATACTTAGTAGTGCTGTTAGGCTCAGAATGAACAGAAAGGACTTGCTTTCTTGGAGAGAGTATGGTGAGAAGCAACAAAAACTTTCAGACACTGAGTAACTTTTCCTGGCATCCATGTCAGGCTTTATCATCCAACTGCCAGCTTCCTTCTGTATAAAAGTGGAGGCTATGCTTCCCAATGAATCACAAATGGAGATACAAATCAAAGGAGGAAGCAAACAATGTAAAGGGTTTAATTAAAGCTGGCATTTCTCTTCTTCATTATTTCTATAATAAAGACATTAACTGATGAGGTTTATTACAAATGAATATAAGATTTGCTCTGTGTGTTTGGTTTTATGCAAATCGAAGAAAAGTATGTTCTGTGTAAACATATTATTGATGGTGATAATTTGCATGCAGTAGGAGACTATGGATAAAGAGGAACAATAATCTTTCCAATTAGGTGATTTGCAGGCTCAGTTACAGGCTGCATACAGAAAGGTTCTAGCATCTGTGATGGTCAATGTGGAAGGGCTCAAGGCCTGTGACAAGGTTGACATCCAGTCACTAAATAAAATAATATGATATCCTTTATAATATGTTTGTGTCAAAAAAAAGTCTCAACTAAATTCATAATTACCATTTTCAGTTTTACATACAGGAACTTCTGCAGGCCTCTGAACAAAAAGAAATCTTGGTTAGACCTATATTAAGCATCATAAGACCTTAATTATCTAAGAGAAGCTCCTGATGTGACAGGATGGTCTCTGCTACTGAACATCATTTGCAATCTTGAAAAATGTAGTCATCATCCCACATCCCCAACTTTAAAGCAGAGCAAAAGCTGGTGTTCTAAATCATCCGTACTCCCTACTTTATCTGCAATTTTATTCATGATGTAGTAGAGTTCACATCCAACATACATTGCTAAATATCTTGTTTTTGTTGAGCTCATAATGGCAAGATTTTTCTGACCAATTCCAAAATAACCTATCTGTTTATGAACATAAGGAAGGCCCTTTGGGTTAAAGGCCTCTCTAGTTAAATATTTTGTTCACCATGACCATTTGCTATTGGAAATCCACAGGCTGGAATGGGGTGCAACTGTACTTTGCCTTGTATTCCCCAGCAACAGGCATGTAGCCGGGGGGGGGGGGGGGGCTTGAGGGGCTTCAGCCCCCCCCCCCCCCCCGAAATTCTCATGGTGGTTCGAAAAGGCCTTACTGGTGCATTATTTAAACTGTTATGTTTATCCATATCATGATCTGATCACCATACTCAATATATCCCATATGCATGGGGGTATTGGGGTAATGATACAAAAGGTTTGCTAGGCTAGACCCTCTTTCACTCAGACTCAGCCCCCCCCCCCCCCCCCCCCCCCCGAATCAAAATCCTGACTACGGGCCTGCCCAGTAACCAACATACAATGGGAAATTGTTTCTGATACTACAGAGCATATACAACACTCACAAGACTGATATCTGCAGCTGACAAAATATATCCTTGTTAGGAATTTTCTAGGTCATCCAGGCAATTCTGTGGTATACTTCCACTAGAAGTTATCATTGAGTTGTGTTGGAGGACCAAGTAATTTTTTAGAGAGGTCACCTCTATGGTAACTTCTGATAGAAGTTAGTTTCTGGAGGATTGACTATTATTAATAGTAAGTTCAGAAACATAATCCTCCATTAATACTGAGATTGTACTGTATAGTCTTCTTAACTGGTAGCTATTGATGTCTCTAAACTTTCGGAACTGATCAAAATGCCTTTCAAAGCTGAGCACATTGGCAGCAACCAATGGTGGTGGTAAATCTTAGGATATGTATGCAGATTTTATGGAGATGCTCAAGTGAGTGTGTGCCTGTTTGCTTCTGTGATCCCACTACTTCCAGCGTGTGCATTTATACATCTTGGTTATCTTAACAAATAAAAAAGGAGGCTGCTTCATCATTTACCTTGTTATGTTGTGTCTTCTTGAAAACAAAGATGGGCTGTGCAACCACTGATCTGTCTGAAAGGAGAAGGAGTAATATTATACTGTGAGTGAATACAAATATGTCATTTTGTTATTCATCCATTCATTTCTCAATCTGCCATGTCGCAAGTAAATTATATGTTCCTTAAGTAAAACACGTGTCTGATAATAATCATAAATTTAGAGACAATAGATTTTAGTTTAGAGAAAACTGATAAATGTATCAATATGTTAATATGTTTTAGTATTTGCATGATGAAAGCATCATAACTACTTACACGTTTTTCCAATTCTCATGTGTCTTTATTGTTTTTACATCAATACAAAGTTGCCCCTGACATAAAAATTTTACACTAATCTTTTTTCAGATTTGTTAAGCTCTGTTTTTGTGGCACTGATATGTAGAAACCCCATGAGCCATTAGTTCCCTTCAAACATTCATCTGAATAGGAATACATTGGGAGTGGGACCCAACAGCAAGCACTAGCCCTGCATTTCAGTGAAAATCTTACACAGATATAAACCATACATACAAAAATCTTGTTAGTATGTTTCCCAGAATCATATAGGCATATAGCCTTGACAGTTTATTATGTATGTAAGTGCCTTTGTAACTTTGCCCCAAAAGATGTACAAGGGCAAGGGCTCCCAATTGCAAATCCTGGACCTTATTGTCTGGTCCTTAGAGGAAAGTATGAGAGCATTGGCTTGAAGGTTGTGTGCGTGTAACAAGGGGGGGGGGGTATTTTCCTTTGGCAGACTTTCCCCCATCCTGCTTTTGGATGATGTACTCAGTGCAATTGTAGTTGATGTGTAATTTATTATGCTTAAATGACACCACCAGCTGTGACATCACCCAAAACCATTGTGCAAATCACCTGGAACCATACTTTATGACAAAGCAGGAGATCATCCCTTTATCTGAGGTTTTGGTCTTACAGTTTTAGAGCCTGAAATTGTACTAAATGGGAACCCTATGTAGGAGCAGACTTCTTGAAGTACGCATAATTAAATTTCCCCAAAGCGTGTCCATCTTCAGATGACTGCGGGAAAAGGATGTTACTATATCTAAAATGTGAATCCTTCCAGATTATTCTGGGATTTCCCCAGAAGTATTGATCATAAGGCACTGGCCAACTATTTGGTGTTTTCCTACTCAATGAAGGTATTAGTTGGAAAGCACGGAAAGGAAAGTGTGAGAATTCTACTGTAGCTTTAATTTGATGTAATTTTTCTCCTTGAGGTTCTGTAAGGAGACACCCAATACTTCAATCTGCAGTGATTTTGCCAGGTTGTGCCACAGCTGCCAGCACCATGGAGTTGCACTTAGACAGCTCTTCCAGTGTTTCTGCCCAGGTGGCTGTTTTCCCCTTCTGGGATGTTTTCATAAGTGACTTGATAGAATTCCACCAGCATGTATCCATAGATTTGGAAAAAAAAACCCCAAGGGCCATCCAGTCTAACCCCATTATGCCATTCAGATATATACAATCAAATCACTCCCAATATTTGCTATATTGTATGTATGTTTTAAACTGTTTAATAAAAAATTATTTCAAAATTTATTTCAACATTTATTTATTTCAAAAATGGATTGCTCTCAGAATAAAAAGTAATACTGAGGGTTAAAATTGAATAATATTGCAATTATAGCCTTTAAACTAGCTAGCTATTTAATGCATGTTCCGTCTTCCAGGAGCATAGTTTGCATTACTTTTTAGTTGCATGGGATAGTGTTCTTTTGCATTTTCCCAGGGTTGTTACAATCTTAGCTGCACTCTGAAAGTTAACATTATCAGAGGCTGGAAAGCCAGTCTGCAGGCCTCCTTTGCAGCTATTGGTTCAGAAAGGTATGTCTTTGGGTCTAGGGACCACCTTTTCTCCTGGGTTGAGATCTCCATTTTGAAATCTCCCCTGCTTTCTTCAGTTGAGAAAGAAAGCTTCAGATGTGCTGTGGCCAGGCAGGTACTCCGAGAAAACCATTACAAGAAACAATTGAGATTAAGATATAAAGAAGCTGATTGAGGTAGGATTGAGATAGATAGACTACTGAGATATAGGTAGAAAGATAGATTGAGAAACAGATATAGATTGAGATACTATAGTGATTGAGTTATTTAGATAGAGAAGCTTATTGAGTCATAGATAGATATTGAGTTATTGAATATTATTGAGCATTACTTTATCTCCAAAGCTAACCTTGAGCAATAGATATGGAAAAAACCTGCTTTTTTCTAACCATAGCAGCTCAGGGTTAGGGTGAAAGATTCCAGAATCTTATCTGCCTTTTGGGGAAAAGGTTACCTCAGTAACTGAAGGAAAGAAAGATCATCTTTATGGTTTCACCAATTGACTGTTTTGTTTGTAACTTTAACAAGCTGTGCCAAGTCTGCAAGGACTTTGAGAAATAAATATTCTGTTTTGATGCTTAAAGACTGAAGTAGCCTCAGTTGCTGAAAATCTCAAGCTTCTAAAGAAAGACCCCAGCGGTCCGCCCAGACAAAGAGAGAAGCACATCTTAGCTTTATTTTTATAGGGTCTGAGTGTGACGGCACAATGCAACTATTTAAAGAAAAAGAATGTGTGAGAGGGGGAGAACTATTTCTCTAAAGTCAACATCAAACCAACATAGACAAAGGCTGGATTCTTTTTGTGTAACTACTTATTGATAACTTAACCACATATTTAAATTTGGAGATAGAACTGAATGTGTCTCATGATGGTATAATTTGTGAAGCCATCCCACAAAACGTCTTTGTAGGAGTAAACCACAAGTGCAACATATTAAAATATGTATTAATTCACCACATATGCAGTTAAGAAACTGTATATATAGACAGACCTTAGTTGAACTAGCCTACCCATCACTGTGGGGCCACTCTTGAATACATATGAAGCACTTCTTTTTGGAGGATGCCTTAATGTATTTAGGCTCAAACCCTGTATGCATTTATCTTGAAGTTAACTCCCAACTGAACTATGATGGAGCAGATGTGATTAGCTTTGTACTGCTGATTGCTCTGTGAACATATGTACAATCTATAGACTACAATTCTCCAGGGGTTTATCTACAATACGTAAATGGTTATATTGGTTTGATGCAACTTCCACTGTAATAGCTCTGTTCTTTGATCCCCCTTTAGTTTCCATGGTTCTTTCCTTATTTATTTATTATTCTTTCCTATTAAATAATGAGATTTTAATTTTTAATAGGTTCTTTCCTATTAAATAATGAGATTTTAAATTTGATGAAGTACTCTGCCAGAGAAATGTAATCCTGCAGTTATGGTGAGAGCCCTAGAAAACTTTAAACATCTCACCAAACTATGAATCCTAGTATTCTGTAGGATGGAACTATGGCAGTTAAAGAGGTATAAAACTGCTACAATTGTACAGTATGGATATAAAGCAGGCTACTTACATTGATGTAACACTCCTATATATCTGCATAATGCATTTGTTGGGCTTCTGTGCCATGCAGGTGAGAAGAAGGAAAATAAAGGTGTCTACATTACTAGAGAAAGCTGATTGTATGGCTCCTAGGACAGTTCTAGGGCAGTTTCCTCTCTTGGAAGAGATTATTCATGCTTACAAATCCTAAACACTATTCAATTCTTATGAAACTTGTCACAATGAAGATTAATGTGTAGACACACACAGATGCAGAAGCTTTCTCCTTCTGTCCAAGCAGCAAACTCACACATTTGTCTTTTAGCAGAGTTTATACAAACACAAAGAGAGAGAGAGAGAGAGAGAGTCCAATTCTTCTCTTTAAGCCACAAGTTTCTCAGACACCTCCAAACTCCACCAAACTCACTTCCTTGTCACCAACATCCACCATAAGGAGTAACTCTTTCTTACTCCATTATTGTCCCAGCAGTTACCCTACCCTGGCTGTAACTACTCAGTGCTTGCCAGGTGGCCCGGCTCCCACTGACGGCTGCTCTCATCCTTGCACTACTTAATAATAATAATAATAATAATAATCTTTATTTGTACCTTTCTACCATCTCACCAAGGGACTCAGTGCGGCTTACATGAGGCCGAGCCCATAATACAACAATACAAGCAATAACAATAACAATACAAGCAATTAAAATCAAACAAAACAATAAAACAATAACATAAGCATTCACAGTAGGACAACACACTTAAAAATCTATGGGTAGGCTGAATGTAATTAAAAATTTAAAAAATAATGCTGGACATGGGCGAAAAAATGATGCAGCGTTTGTGGAAACATACAAGCAGACCTAAAACAATATAAAGTGCTTTGGAGGACAAAGTGCTATGGGATCATTATTCTGGGAAGGCACACTGGAACAACCACATCTTCAAGCTCCTCCTAAAGACTGCCAGAGTCGGGGCATGCCTGATGTCCTTAAGAAGTGAGTTCCAGAGTTGAGGGGCCACCACCAAAAAGGCCCTCTCTCTCTCATCCCCACCAATCGCGCTTGCGATATAGGTGGGAGCTTGAGCAGGACCTCTCCAGATAATCGAAGAGATTGTGTGGGTTCATATACAGAGATGTAGTCATGCAGGTAGGCGGGTCCCAAACCATTCAGGGCTTTGTAGATAAGAACCTGCACCTTGAATTGGGTCCGGAAAATGAATGGCAGCCAGTGGAGCTCCTTAAACAGGAAGGTTGACTGCTCCCTGTAAGGAGCCCCGGTTAACAACCTGGCTGCCGCCCATCTGGAATTTCCGAGCCATTTTCAAGGGCAGCCCCACGTAGAGTGCATTACAGTAATCCAGTCTAGAGGTGACTAAGGCATGGACCACCCTGGCCAGATCCGCCTTCACGAGGTACGGTTGCAGTTGGCGCACCAGTCTTAATTGTGCAAAGGACCTACTTGTTACTTAAGAAATGATACTCTAACAAAACTGAGTGTGAAGATGTGGATTAACTATAATACTGCAGAAAAAATAATATTGTTTTGCAGTGGAAACTACTATTCGTCAGCCTACATTTGAATAACATTCTTCCTGCAACCTGGAATTTGGAAGTAATGAGTTGCAAGTTAATACCGCTACTTGTAACTTTGAAGGATAGATATATTTACTAGCTACTTTAGAATATAAATATATTTCAGAAGTATCAAAATTAGTTGTAATTAGTCCACATGGATATAATGTATCCACATTCAATGGTTACATTCCGGAGTTACTTTGTAAGGATAGTTTAAAGCATTTTTAAAAACAAGACAACACTTCAAGATTTCTATCCCTCTCTGGTCAAGTTTGTGATATATAAATACGTTTAGCATTTCATTTCAAATTCAGCAGAGGGCAGTAGTGGCTAGCTCTCTACACCATTTTTAGGTTTGTTTCATCTTTTCGTGTTTGGGCCGGCAACTTCAAAGGCTTACTAATTTCTTCATGCAGGCATTATTCGATCGAGGGCAATTCAGCAATCTTAATTTAGGTTTTCCCCTTTACTGCACTAAATTGAATTGTGCAATATGGTTACGGTAGACTCATAACGCAGTTTAACTGCATTGAACTCCATATTGTGCGTCTACACTAGGCATGGGCAAACTTTGTCCCTCCAGGTGTTTTGGACTTCAACTCCCATAATTCCTAAATAGCCTCAAGCCCCATCCTTTTCCCCTTCAGTCACTTAAGTGGCTGAGGAGGAAAAGGAGAAGGTCTGAGGCTGTTAGGAATTGTGGGAGTTGAAGTCCAAAACACCTGGAGGGACAAAGTTTGTCCATGCTTGGTCTACACTGACCATATAATGCAGTTTAGAACTACAATATATGGTCAGCTGAGACATATAATGCATTATATGACTGTAAGTGGGGTGTAAAGGCAAGCCAATAATCTTCCACCATGATTTTTAATGGAGGAGTCTCCTGAAATGACATTTCCACACCTCTTCCAAGTAAGAAGGACATCTAAAGTTAACCCAACTTGCCACAAAAAGTCCAGTTTTAGCAAGGGTTTAAATTAAGGGACTGTGACTTTGAAACATAATGCATTCACAGAGGAAGAGAGAGAAAGAGGGATGGAGGTGGGGAGGGATATGAAAAACAAAATACCAGACTTACTGTGGTCAGCTATCAGAGAATTACTGTTTACTGAAGCTGCAAGGCCACAGAGAGCTGCCAAACTGCACATATTCCATGCCAGAATTAGGAGAGGGGGTAGGGAAACTGTTGCAACAGCTTAAACTCTGAATTGGGAGGAAGTTTTCTGTGTTTCACTGGATTGCTGGCAGAAAAATCAAGATTTTTTGCTATTCCAGTATATTATAAATAGCAGTAGACTTAACGATCTTTCAAACAATAATGAGCCAGAAAAGAGACAATAATGTTTAAAAGGATTGGGTTGCTGTGAGATTTCTGGGCTGTATGGCCCTGTTCCAGAAGCATTCTCTCCTGACGTTTTGCCCATAACTGTGGCAGGCCTCCTCTGAGATTGTGAGTTCTGATGGAAACTAGGCAAGTGAGGTTTATATATCTGGGAAATATCCAGGATGGGAGGAAAAAAAACTCTTGTCTGTTTGAGGCAAGTGTGAATGTTGCAAACTCACAGCAACCCAATGATTTCGACCCTGAAACCCTTCGACAACACATTTAAAAGGATTGTTGACACCATGTGGAGCTCCTAATGTGTACATATGCCTTCAAATTGTCTAGCAATTGATGGTGGCCCCATGAACTTCATAGGATTTTCTTAATCAAGGAATAGAGGCGGTTTTGCCAGTTCCTTCCTCTGAAATATAGCCAGATGAAGCTCTCCTCAAATAAAGAAAGGCACTTTGTTTAGCACTGGAAGCAAGAACAACAAAGAGTTGGCTTTTCATGAGGGTGTCACCGGCTTTTCATCTTATTTTTCACTTTATTTTCATAACAGGTAAATCTAGTCAGTAAAACCAGAGATACTGCTAAGACTTGTGCTTTCTGACTCAGAAATATGAGCTCCCAATTTCAAGAAAGGTATTACAAGACAAGCATAATGCCCTCACCTCAATATATCTCTGTGTGCCGATTTAAATTTCCAAACCTCACTATCATGATTTCATTCCGGTTGTCTAGTCCTAGTGTCCTGCCAGCACTGACAAAAGAAGGTACGATACATGTTGTATAATGGACTAACATCTCACTGGCTTCTGCTGGGGCCACTAGCAGCTAGCTAAAGGACCTACCACACAGACATATAACCCAGAATATTAAGGAGGAAAATCCCACAATATCTGCTTTGAACTGGGTTATCTGAGTCTGCACTGCCATATTTCCAATTCAAAGCAGAAAATGTGGAATTTCATTCAGCTGTGTGGAAGGGGCCTGAGAGGCCAGTGACTAGCAAGTACAAGAAGCAAACATGCCCACTACAAGTACTATTAACCCCAAAAAGACAACTCAAAGGTAACCTATAAAGGAAGGTCCTTCCACACAGCCATATAACTCAGAATATCAAGGCAGATCATCACAATATCTGCTTTCAACTAGGTTATTTGAGTCTACACTGACATTTAATTCAGTTCAATGTGGATTTTATACAGCTGTGTGGAAGGGGCCTTAGATTTAAAAAGCTTTCCCCCAGTTTTTCTACTTTCAAATACTCCTAATACTACACCCCTGATACTCATGAAAGGAGAAGACATACTTTAGACAAAAGGGTCAGAATGGTGATTGAGGAGCTCACTGGTAGAAACAGGAGGGAGGATGAGAACTGAGTTTAAAAACTTGTCTCAATTGGCTACAAAATAGACCAAAGTAAGATTTCTCAATTCTGATGGGGTAATCATTCAGGCCCCTTCTACATTGCCATATATAATCTAAATTATCTGCTCTGAATAGGATTGTGAGCCCTTCCACACAGCCATATAACCCAGAATTATCAAGGCAAAAAAATCCCACAATATCTGCTTTGAACTGGATTATCTGTGTCCACATTGCCATATATTCCAGTTCAAAGCAATTAATGTGGGGCTTTGTTCAGCTGTGTGGAAGGGCACTGAATGGTAGTATAGTTCCAGATAACTCAGTTCAAAGCAAATAATGTGGACTATCTGATTTGATAACCTGGATTATATGACAGTGTAGAAGGGCCCTCAGTTTATTCCAAGTCAATGTCATTCAAGTCACAGAATGCTCACTAAGAAGGATGGAAAACAGACCCATGGGAGTTTGGTAATGTTTCTTTTGAGGATATTATAACTCCCATAATGCCTCACCCATATTAATAGAGGCACTGGTTATGTTGACAGATGTGTTCTAGGGGTTCTACACGATGTTCCTATAACCATAAAATATTCATGGAGGGAGATCTTGTACCAGAAAGACAACACTTGTTGGAAATCTGATGAAGAAGATCCTCACTTGGAGAGAGGTGCAGTTCAAGAGTAAAGTATGGCCTGGTGTCCACCCAATGGAAATATGCAGAAAACAACAGAGGTGCCTCTAATGGTGTTAGCATTATTGGGTTGTTTTGAGGAAAGGAAAAAGAAAGGAGGGATAACATTGGCCTGTTCTCTTTCATTAGCAAGAGCAGAAGGCAGCATATGCCAATGGGTGAAGTACTTCATGCAGCTACTCTTCCTAAGAAGAGTTGGCTTACTCTACAGAGAAGAGGTGGAGAATGAGACAGAGGAAAGGGGTGGGATAGGATGTGGCAGCCTCCCTCATTCCTCCTCCTCAAGAGCAACATATGATTTGTCAGGCCAGTTTGCAGTAGTAACCAGTTTGTACCGGGCTGCTCCAGTCCTGAGCAGCTCAGCAACTTTTAAATACAGGAGGTTCCTGGAAAAGTCCCTGCAGAAGTCTGCCAACTGGGTTGTCTCTGGCCGATGGGACTGGAATAGTCCTTTCCTTTCTGCCAAGAGTAGACCAGGCAATGAATCAGTTCTCCAGGGTCATAAATAATGACTGCAGACTGGGGCTCTTTCCCCCTGCTTTCCTTTCCTTTAATAAGAACACATTGAGCTAAATGCTTGATATGGATAGCTAAGAAGAGCACAACTTAATTTCTGGTCTTCATACACTTCTTACTTTCCACACTTTCTCCCACTATGTTCAGCTCTTTCATTTACCTTTCCAGAACTGTCTACCTTTGATGTTTTTACCTAGTTGGTAAAATGGTGTTTCTGTTTTACAAAGTGTTTAGGGAAGATGGCTGAGTAGACTTATTAAAATATAGTAGTTTCTCCACATTTGCAGTTTTGATTATTTGCAAATTTGATTAAAATGTTCCTTCTAGAAATCCCTAAGTCAGGCATGGGCAAACTTCAGCTCTCCAGGTGTTTTGGACTGTTAGGAATTGCGGGAGTTGAGGTCCAAAACATCTGGAGGACCAAAGTTTGCCCACGCCTGACCTAAGTCTTTCACTGTGACTCTACGGTCCACTTCCAGTGGTCATGCTACAGGACCTAGAGGTTTCTAGAGAAAACACCTCTCTAGGAATCCTTAGGTCCACCTGTGCAGTTATATGGTCAGCTTCCAGAAAAAGTCAACCATAGAAAAATACTGAGAGACTTGAAAATAACTAGAGAAGTGATCTCTCAGTTTTAAAAATAGCAATTTTAGGAGCCCCTGGTAGTGCAGTGGGTTAAACTGCTGAGCTGCTGAACTTGCTTACCAAAAGGTCGCAATTTTGAATCTGGGGAGAGGGTGAGCTCCCACTGTTAACTCCAGCTTCTGCCAACCTAGCAGTTCGAAAACATGCAAATGTGAGGAGATCAATAGGTACTGCTTCAGCAGGAAGGTAATGGCACTCCATGCAGTCATGCCAGCCACATGACCTTGGAGGTGTCTACAGACAACGCTGGCTCTTTGGCTTAGAAATGGAGATGAGCACCAACCCCCCAGAGTCGGACACTGGACTTAATGTCAGGGGAAAACCTTTATCTTTACCTAATCCATGGTTTTTCCCTTTCATGGGAGCCCATTGCCCATAGCCTCAGAGAATGTGGAGAGCTGGCTGCATAGCAGTTTTAGTGTGGTCTTATTTATAGTAATTCATTACACATAAAGTGCTTGGAGATTTCCTTTAGTGCCAAACTATGGGAGGAAAACTTAATGGAGAGATATCCCTTAAGTAGATTTGGCCTTTGTTGGGAAGTCCTGACCTGAATGTTGTGGATATAACACGTGAATTTCCAGACAATTCGTAAGGAGTGTTTTAGAATATCTGACGAATAGAAAAAAAAGTAATTTAGAAAAGGTTTCTAACAGCCAGAACCCCATTGGTCAACCCTAGCTGGAATAAACCTATATCAGTTTTGAATGATGAAGCAACACATAGGTAAATCCAACTGACCTAATGGTCAGATTTGGACAATAGGATTCAGGCCCCAATTTCAAGTACAGAACAGCAAGAAACAAAGAGCGTGTTTCAGATTAGGGAAATGATGCCCCAGATCTCTGCTAAGAGAAACTAGTAATTATCAAGCAAGAGCAAACATTTCATATTTGAAACATGAAACTTTATGATATTTAATTTTGTTGCTCAAGGAGAAAATTAATCAAAATCTAAACCTACTCTTTGGAAACAACAGTTTATCTTTTCTGGCCAGGAGCCAAATATATATATTTAATGTCAAGAACGACTGAAAAACTGCAAGTTGCTTCTAGTGTGAGAGAATTGACCGTCTGCAAGGACATTGCCCAGGGGACACTCAGATGTTTTTATGTTTTACCATCCTGTTGGGAGGCTTCCCTTGTGTCCTTGCATGAGGAGCTGGAGCTAACAGAGGGAGCTCATCCGCACCCCTCTTGGATTCGAACCTCCGACCTGTTGGTCTTCAGTCCTGCTGGCACAAGGGTTTAACCTATTGTGCAACCATGGTCTCTCATGTTACAATTTGCTCTCATCTTATAATTTGCAGGGGTCCTGTCAGGATGAACTTCCCCGCATGCTTCAATTATTCATATCAGTTCCAACTGTAGTGGAAATATAGAAAAACTATCATGCTCGCTGAAATCTCAGTAACTACACGTTTGGAGTATTTTGTAGACTCGTTATGCCAAACCGTTGGGAAATTTCAGCTTACTGATAAAGTGCAAAGTCAAATGCAATTCCTAATTATTTCCTGTGAGTCAGAAACATCCCAAGTCTAGTGGTCCAGATTTTGCTGGCAGAGTGCCTTGGTTTAAATGACTGCATTCCGAAGTCACTGCAAAATTATTTTCATCTTGAATTATTTTAAATGAGGGCCAATAGAGTCTTAAAACAGGAGTATTTAAGTTCAATATTAAGAAGAATATATGCTTAGTACAAGGAAAGACCCAAGACCAGTTCTTGCCAGTTCCAGATCGCAAGTAGAGCTATGTGAAAGACTCTGAAATAAGCATCACAGCAGGATGTCAGTGGTCGCAGTCAGCCAAGTATAAATACACTGTGATGTACATTACATGTTGCAACCATTGCTGTGTCTTAGGGTTTTGGATTGGTTGGCAATGTGTTGCCTTCTAGATATCCTACTAGCTCCATCAAGCCTAGCCAGAATAGCCTGGGAATTGCAATCTGTCAACCTCTGGAACACTGGACTTTACCTACTCCTTGTTTAGGGACTTCAAGATTGATATGTCTAGCCGCAAAAGTCAAAGCTTAATAATAATAATAATAATAATAATAATAATAATAATAATAATACTTTATTTGTACCCCGCTACCATCTCCCCAAGGTACTCGTTACGGCTTAAATGAGGCCAAGCCCAAATACAGCAATACAAGCAATAATAACAACAATTCAAGCAATTAAAAAAATAAAAAAACATAGACAATAAAATATGCAACAATTAACAATAAGACAACACACAATTAAAAACAGTGGGAAGGCCAAATGTAAAGTTAAAATTGGAAATGATGCCGGGACATGGGCGAAAAGGTGAAAGTGGCATTTGTGGAAAACGTACAAGCAGACCTAATATGTAAAGCTTAAGTGTGTGCTTTTCAGCATAATATTTCATGCAGCATAATGCATGCTTTCCAACAGTTTACAAATGAACACTGGAGAAAGTGCTTCCAAGCAACATTACTGTGTGGTCAAAATGGCAAAAGTTATAAATACGGAAAAACAGACAATCTGTAAGAGGCTGCAGCAGATTGCTTTTACCGGAGTCAACAGTAAACAGCAAGATTTCTCTCTTTCCTCTTCTCTCCCTCCTACTGAATTGGGTGCAAATCACATTTGCAATTTAAACTCAAGTTGTAGCAACTGAGGATATCCAAGGACATTTGAAATCAGTGGTTCTCAACCTTCCTAATGACATGACCCCTTAATACAGTTCCTCATGCTGTGGTGACCCTCAACCAAAATTATTTTCGTTGCTACTTCATAACGGTGATTTTAGTACTGATATGAATCGTAATGTAAATATCTGATATGCAGAATGTATTTTCATTCACTGAATGAAATTTGGCACAAATACCTGATACACCCAAATTTGAATACTGGTGGGGTTGGGGAGGGGATTGATTTTGTAATTTGGGAGTTGTCGTTGCTGGGATTTATAGTTCACTTACAATCAAAGAGCATTCTAAACTCTACTAAGGATGGAATTGAACCAAACTTGGCACACAGGACTCCCATGACTAACAGAAAATACTGGAAGGGTTTGGTGGGCACTGACCTTGAGTTTTGGAGTTGTCGTTCACCTACATCCAGAGAGAGCTGTGGACTCAAACGATGATGGATCTGGAAAAAACTTGGCACAAATACTCAATATGCCCAAATTTGAACACTGATGGAGTTTGAGGAAAACAGAGCTTTACATTTGGGAGCTGTAGTTGCTGGGATTTATAATTCACCTACAATCAAAGACATTCTGAACCCCACCAATGATAGAATTGGGCCAAACTTCCCACACAGAACTCTCATGACCAACAGAAAATATGTGTTTTCTGATGGTCTTTGGCTACTCTTCTGACACCACCCCATTAACCCCCCCCCCCTGAGTTCCTAACCCACAGATTGAGAAATACTGTTTTAAAAGCAGTTGAGAAGTTAGAGGGTAGAATATTAATTAAGACTATCCCTGCCACATCAGATTATCAGTATTGAAGTTTTGGTTTAGCATGTTCCTTGACTTATAATATATGGTGCAATCAGCAGTGTAGTCAAAATTGGATAAGAAATAATGCTGGCTTGACTCTGTGTGCTTCTGTAAATATGATATCTAGAATGAAATCCATTAAGTTTGTACAAGTTTAGACAAGTTCTAAGTTTATCTTTCAAGCTTTAATGATTCCTGGCAACAAGAAGGGTGTCAGTAGAACAAGCCAAACATATCCTGTTTCACACATTACCAGCACTGATAGGTGTGGAATACCACATAAATGCTAAATCAGCTAGAAATCTCTTAAGGGCTTCCCTGAAATGTGCATGAAAGTGGGAGCAAAATGAACACCATATATAACCGACATGAAAATATTTCAGGTTTCGACAGCATATTTATGAATGGATCATTAGGGCCTTATCACACTAGTAGTTTGTAGTTTAGGGAGAAACCTTTAATAGACTCCCTAAACTACAAACTCCAGAATTCTGCAAAAGGCAGAAACCGGATTTTAAGTGATTTTTTTCTCTAGTGTGATGAAGATGTTAGTTTTTTAAAAATCCTTGTTAACCATCAATTTTATAGTAACAACATACCTAGCAATTACAATTACAAACTCAATATTCCACAATTCCTAACAGCCTCAGGCCCCTTAAGCGGCTGAGGGGGGAAAGGAAAGGGCCTGAGGTTGTTAGGAATTGTGGGAGTTGAAGTCCAAAACACCTGGAGGGCCCAAATTTGCCCATGCCTGTTCTAGGGCCAAATGCATCAAAAGTACATAATCAAACAACCATAGAGTTGGAAGAGACCTCGAGGGCCTTGGAGTCTAACCTCCTGCAAAGAAGCAGGAAAAGCACCCTCGATAGGTGACAACATAGTAACAGCATGAAATAAAATGAGACCTTGCAGTGTAATTAGAGCAGAGATTATATCAACTGTATTTCACTGGACTTAGGACTTCATCACACCAACCTGTTGTCTTGTGGCAATCATGTTATTTGAGTGAATGGAAACATGCTGCTATCGGAAGGGTTACTTTCACACCTTCCTACAATAGCGCTATGGTGACACTTTGGTGATTCACATTCCTTTGGTTTAGTGGTTCTCAACCTGTGGGTCCCCAGGTGTTTTGGCCTACAGCTCCCAAAAATCCTGACCAGTTTACCAGCTGTTAAGATTTCTGGGAGCTGAAAGCCAAAACACTTGGGGACCCACAGGTTGAGAACCACTGCTTTAGTTGGTCTTCTGCACAGCCTCACTTCTTATCTGCATTTGCTCTATCCAGTGTATGTGGTGCTCTTTCTATTTTTGCCACAACTTTGCAATTATGCAGTTTTGCCATTCTCACAAGATCTTTCTCTGCTTCGCAATATTAGGATTGCAGTGGAAGTAACAGAGGTGGAAAAACAATGATATTGGATTTATTGAGGTGTTTTTCAAGTCAACAAAAAGAGAAAATTCAATCATGATTCCAGCACAATGCCACTACAGGACAGTCACAAAGTCATGTAATAAGCCCCAGCCCAAGGTGCTTTTCTCCTGGCATAATTGTGCATCATCAGCCTCATGTGAAAGTACTAACACTAAAGACAAGATGGCACAATTGGGCAGGCCTTGTCTTTTTCAGCACTTCTCACCTATGGAGTTGAATCCCATTGAGTAAGGTTTCCTTCAATGACGTCAATGAATGGTTTATTTTCAAACAAAAAACTTGAAGTGTTTGCTGCTGTTCCTTACTACGTTTAACTATAAAGAATGGAAGGGATTCATAAGTAGAAAAAAATCCTAAAGAGCTAGCAATAGACAAAATTATATGTGTTTGCAGAATGCCATGTAAAAAAGGTAAAGGTTTTCCCCTGACATTAAATCCAGTCAGGTCCAACTCTGGAGGTTGGTGCTCATCTCCATTTCTAAGCTGAAGAGCCGACGTTGTCCGTAAACACCTCCAAGGTCATGTGGCTGGCATGACTGCATGGAGCACCATGTATTTCTATATAATAGAAGTAGCAGTTTTAAGCAATCCAGTACAGTTTTAGCATCCCCTATCTGAAATCCTTGGAACCAGCCATGCATTGGGTTTTGAATTCTATCAGATTTTGGGATATATGTGTTACAGTATATATATGTGTGTGTGTGTGCGCGCACAGATATATATACACACACACACACATACATATACACATATACACACTCACACAATGAAATAACCTAGAGATTGTTTATGTTTCATGTATACCTTATACACATAGCTAGAAAATAATTTTATTCAATATTTTTAATGATTTTGTGCAGGAAACAAAGTTTCTGTTTGTGTCAGAATGCAAAGGTATGACTACTCTCAGCCACTAATGTGAAAAATTTTGGATTTTGGAGTATTTCAGATTTATGAATTCTGGATAAGGGATGCTCAACCTATACTCCCCAGTTGGTCAGACTACAAATCCCTTCATCTTCAGGCAATGTGCTGGCTGAACATGACAGAAGCTATAGTCCAGCATATCTGCAGAGCTCTAGGCTGGGATACTGTGCTGTAGAATAAACTGCATTGAGTCTCCTTTGAAAGAGATAAAGCAGGGTATAAATTTAATAACAACAACAACAATAATAATGATGATGATAATAATAAATCTAGAACTAGGAAAATTGTAGGAACAAGTTAAAATAATTATTTTAATAGCACTTAAAATGGTTCCAATGTTGCTTCAGTCTTTCCCTTTTTCACCCTTCAGTTTCTGGGAAAAGAAGACTGAAACTTATCATTTGTAGGACGGGGAGAATGAGCAGAATCAGCATAAATTATATATAAAGTTTATTGTGCAAGAACCAAAGAAATGCAATCAACTGAGCAAAGGACATGTATCTGGGAAGCTACGCTTCGAAACCTGAGTCAGCTGTGAAACTTTCTGGGTGGCTTTGAATAAGAGGCACTCTTCTGAAATGCATTCTCAATGGAGGTCCCATTACAACATGTGCCTGCCCTCACAGAAGATGTCAAAGGTTTCCAGAAAATTTCCTAGGAAGTGATAGAGTTTAGAAGGCAGGGAGAAAATATTTTTAATATTCCAAACCTTGAAAATACAGTTTTTGTTTTCTTTTCTATTCTTGATGCAATATTATTCTTGTGGAGCTTTAAAGCTGATTTACCCTCTTTATATAAGTTTTGTGAAAGGGGATTACTAATCGCCATGCCAAGGAAGGCTTAAGATCCAGTTAGCTGTATATTGACTAAAGGATATGGATTGACAGGCAAATTCAGGGGCATCAGACAAGAATTTCGACCACACTGGAAACAGATTTGAGTTTTATTCCTTTATGAAGATGACTATCTCTCCAACCTCATTACCCAAGGAGGGACGGAAACATTATGCAACAAAATTCTTCGCTGGTAAAATCCCACCTGGAAAACTTTTGCTCTTGCAGAATTTAGACAGGAATAGAACTAAAGTATACTTCCAAGACTCAGCTCCAACAAGCCCTGCCAGGAACTGGAGACTACAGGATTGTTGCAGCTCAACATCAGAAGAATTCCTCACTCTGTTCCCAGGAATCATCACCTATATAGTCATAAAGAATGCCCCATATTTCAATCACTTGCTGTCTGCTATTTTCCTTCTTCTATATCAAGTACAGCCATCATGGTGTAGTGGTTTAAGTATTGAACTATGACTATGGAGACCAGGGTTCAAATCCCTGCTCAACCATAAAAACCCACCGAGTGACCATGTGCATGTTACTCTCTCTCAGCCTCAGGCAAACTCTCTCTGAATCAATCATGCCAAGAAAATGTGATAACTTTGCCTTAGGGTCACTATAAGTTTGAAGCAATCTGAAGGCACACAACAACATCAAGAAAAAGAGAAAGTACGAGGAATGAAAACATAGTCCCCACCAAAAGCCTTCCCATTTGAGGTACTTTTTGGGGGGCCTCAGACAATGCAAAATGTCAAGAGATCCCAAAGTCTGAAAAAAGTGACCCCCGAAAGCATATCTAAGTGCACAGTTTCTGGAAACCAAAAAGAGTAAGGGATCAAATTCCATCCTTTTTGGTCATGGAAAGTGGGCGTTTTTGAATTATGGGAAATCGCAGCTAATGTTGAAGAGTGTGCATGTATCGTAATATTTTTAAAACACTAAATGARCAAAGGTTCTTTCCTCAGACACTGCACACCTGGACTTGTTTGGGGAGAATTTACTTCYCTGGGATACATCAGAATTAGGATTGGTAAGTTAAAGTAGACTTCCTCCTGGGTGAATTGTACGACAGCAACGTTTCTCAACCTTGGTTGTTGGGACCACTGGGGGGGGGGTGTCTCTTGAGGGGTCATCCTAGTTTACCTTACCTTGTTCATGTCCGGCATTTTAAATTTTAATTATTACATTTGGCCCGGCCATAGGTTTTTAAATACTGTATGTTATTATTGTTATTGTTTATTGCTTATTGTGTTTTTTTTTGTTTTGAGTTCATTTATTTTATTTTATTTTAACTGTTTGTATTGATTATTGTTATTGTGTTGTTTATTGATGTGCTGTGGGTTTGGCCTCATGTAAGCTGCACCGAGTCCCTTGGGGAGATGGTAGCGGGGTACAAATAATGTTTTATTATTGTTGTTGTTGTTATTATTATTATTATTATTATTATTATCAGAGGGGTCACCAAAGATCATCACTGTATTTTCTGTTGGTCATGAGGGTTCTATGTGGGAAGTTAGGCCTAATTCTATCATTGGTGGGGTTCAAAATGCTCTTTGATTGTAGGCAAACAATAAATTCCAGCAACTACAACTCCCAAATATCAAGGTCTATTTTTCCCAATGTTCACATTTGGGCATATTGAGTATTCATGCCAAGTTTGGTCCAGATTTATCATTGTTTGAATCCGCAGTGCTCTCTGGATGTAGGTGAACTACAACTCCAAAACTCAAGGTCAATGCCCAACAAACCCTTCCATTATTTTCTGTGGGTCATGGAAGTTCTGTGTACCAAGTTTGGTTCAATTCCATCGCTGGTGGAGTTCAGAATACTCTTTGATTGTAGGTAAACTATAAATCCCAGCAAATTCAACTCCAAAATGACAAAACCAATCCCCCAACCCTACCAGTATACAAATTGGGTGTTTTTGTGCCAAATCTGGTCCAGTGAATGAAAATACATCTTGTCTATCAGATATTTGCATTACAATTCATAACAGTTGCAAAACTACAAAGTTATGAAGTAGCAACAAAAATAATTTTATGGTTGGGGGTCATCACATCATGAGGAACTGTATTAAGGGGTCGTGGCACAAGGAAAGTTGAGAAACAATGTGCTAGTTTTAGTTTCAGATTCTGGACCTTACATTAAATGTTAAAATGCTTACCTTCGCAATATGCATTGTGTTCACTGCTGTCCAAATTGTGGACCATGTACGCTTTTGGTTTGCTGTGATCTCCTTGGTTCATTGTCCACATGTCACTGGAGTCTCTTCTTTTGATGAAATGGGGTTTGCCTTTCATTTGTAGGCAGGGATGACGGAGGGAGCTGCGACCTGTAGATGATCTTCCTATTCTTGAAACTAATCTACTGTTAGAAGTTTACTAGTTTCTCATAGCTGAAGTCCATAGCATTCTCCAGAAGCAGAGGAAGGTGTTTCTTCTTATTTCAAAAGTTTTGCAGGGACTCTGACAGCATATCAAAGAGGTAGCAAATCCCTTTATTTCTCCTAATTCAACAGTTCTGCAGCAAGTCCACCACAACTGCACGTGGTTGAAGAGGCATATGAGTTTAAAAGCAAAATGCTTCCTAGACCAGTGCAAGATCTGAGATGCGTTGCAGGTCCCGGCGAAGCAAGTATTTCTTTTTACAGCTAACTCTGTGCTTTCTGTTTCTGACAGCTCTGGCTGGGATACTTAAGAGAGGCAGGGCTTTGGGAGGGGATATGTAAAGCCACAAAGATTAACATAAACAGGGGTGGACCAATGGGAGGCACTGAGGTTTCTTTGCCTAGTATTTACCAGCAGCGAAGGGGAGAGATTACCTTCTTTTCTCATTTTCTCAACTTGCAGACTGAGTGGAAGAAAAGTCTTCATTTCCTAGTCCTTCCCTAGTTCCTTTCCTAGACCTACACAACTCATTTTGTGAGTTTCCAATTTAAGCTTTCTTTTCCAGCTCCACAGAAATGCTCTTGATTTATGAACAAACAGAAAGCTATCCTGGACCAAATTTAGTCCAACAGCCAGCCAGACAGTTGTTGTCGTAAACCTTTTCCATTCACAACCCTTTTCAAGCTGAGAAACTTTTTAATTACCCTATTCAACCTGATATTTTTTATGTGACCCCAGGTATATAGATGTATAAAACAGATACAAAAATGAAGCATTTGCTGATAATAAACCAACATTTGCAAGGTTTGCTAAAGAGGCTGATTTTCTGGAAGTTTTCTGGGCTGTATGGCCATGTTCCAGAAGCATTCTCTCCTGACATTTCGCCCACATCTATGGCAGGCATCCTCAGAGGTTGTAAGGCCTGTTGGAAACTAAGCAAGTGAGGTTTATATATCTGTGGAATGCCCAGAGTGGGAGAAAGAACTCTTGTCTGCTTGAGGCAGTTGTGAATGTTGCAATTGGCCAGCTTGATTAGCATTGAATTGCCTTGCAGCTTCAAAGCCTGGCTGCTTCCTGCCTGGGGAATCCTTTATTGGGTTTTTTAAAACTGGCCCTGATTGTTTCCTCTCTGGAATTCCCCTGCATTTTGAGGGTTGCTCTTTATTTACTGTCCTGATTTTAGAGTTTTGTTTTAATACTGGTAGCCAGATTTTGTTCATTTTCATGGTTTCCTCCTTTCTCTTAAAATTGTCCACTTGGTTGTGGATTTCAATGGCTTCACTGTGTAGTGTGACATGGTAGTTGTTAGAGTGGTCCAGCATTTCTGTGTTCTCAAATAATATGCTGTGTCCAGGTTGGTTCATCATGTGTCCTGTTATGGCTGACTTCTCTGGTTTTGCCTTTCATGTTCCTTGATTCGTGTTTGGGCAATGCTGCATTTGGTGGTCCCTATGTAGACTGATGTAGGCTGATTTCCCTTTTTGTGGAGTACAGCTGAAGCATTTTCTGTAGAGCCCCTAAACACTGCTCAAGTTGTGCTAACAGATTTGTGGAAATGGCTCAGAACCCTTTTACTATTGGCAATTTTTTCAGGATTCCAATTTTGAGTTATGGGGGACCCCATTTAGGGTCAGGACCAGGGGCAGCTCCACTTGCCTCACTGCCAACCGAACCTCTGAAGATGCCAGCCACAGATGCAGGCAAAATGTTATAAGAGAATGCTACTGGAACATGGCCATATGACCCAGAAACCTCACAGCAACCCACAGCCATGGAAGCCTTCGACAACCCAATTTGTTGCTTTCTAATCTGATGTAGTCATAGTTACTAGTATTCTTGTTACATGACTTCCCTTTTTGTAGTGCTTACCCAGTTTATCTCAAAATAACAACTGCCTAGATTAGTACCGGTACTATGAGGGTTATCCAGAAAGTAAGGTTACAAGGCACGTAGTACTCGCAGGGAATTTTCTTGGGGGAAGTTGGTATCACTGCCATGTAGCGGGATGCCAGCGGAAGTGAACGAGCAGTGCCAGTGTCAGTAACTCATCAACTGGCATTGGGGTGAAGGTTAGACATGAGCGTCCTCATTCTGTTTCCCTTTTGTCCGTCTCCTTCATGACAATGTGCATCCGCACACCGCTCATGCAACACTAGACTTAATTTGGTTAGGATGTTTTAAGCTACCCCTCTCACAGCCCCAATCTCGCATTATTCACTAAATCGAAGGAACACCTGTGTGGAAAACACTTTTCCAATGACAACAAGGTGAAAATTGAAGTGGCTGAAAATGGCGGAGACTTCTATGACACAGGCATCGAAAAACTCATTGAACAGATTACAAAATGTATTGAACTGAATAGTGATTATGTGGAAAAATAATGTAACACCTATACTATAATCCTTGCAAGTTTTATTAAAATATATTCATTCTTTATATTTTTTTAAAAAATGCAACCTTACTTTCCAGATATCCCTTGTACAACATTCACATTTTATTTAAACAGAGATTGCTTCTCCCACCCTGGATATCCCACAGATATATATTCACTCCACTTGCCTCACTACCAACAGAACCTCTGAGGATGCTTGCCACAGATGCAGGTGAAACATTAGGAGAGAATGCTACTGGAACATGGCCATACAGTCTGAAAAACTCACAGCAAGTCACTGGTTTTGGCCATGAAACCCTTCAACAATACATTCTATTAGTTGCTTTCTAATCCAATGTAGTCATAGTTACTGGTATTCTTGTTATATAACTCCCCTTTTTGCAGAGCTTATCCAATTTATTTCAAAATAGCAGAAATGCCTAGACTCTAAAAGAAGACTGGATCTTCACAGTAGTACTCATGGCAGTAATAGAATGATGAGGAAAAGAGCTAGTGCTACTACAGTACATATTTAGTTAGGCGAACCCTCATAGTTCGAGGATGATGATCTTCCACGTCCATTGTCTTGGTGGTGGGCTCGTAGGTGGCTGTGGAGGACATCAGTTTCCAAGTGGAAGGTGGTCCAGTCAGGGTTGGCTTGACGTGCTTTCCTCTTGACACATTTCTCCCTTTTGCCCTCCATTCATGCTTCCTCGAATTCTCCAGCACTGCTGGTCACAGCTGAACTCCAGTTAGCACGTTCAAGGGCCAGGGCTTCCCTACAGTACAACTACCAAGTCTAGCCTTTGTCTGACTTTGCCTGAACATATTTATTGATTTATTTATTTCATATACTTGTACCTGGCGCTTCTCACCCCCAAGAGGGGACTCAGGGCGGCCTCACAGCAAACACCATTCGGTGCCATCATAATGATAAAAACAATCAACAAATTCATTAAAACAAAACATTAAATAAACAGTTGTTAAAACATGTCAATTAAAATCCGGGTCCAGGTCAATTCATTGCCACTTCGAAACTGCTTATGTCTTTTTCATACAAGCCGCTATTCAATGGTCAAATGCAAGGTCGCACAGCCAAGTCATGAGTTTCCTTCTAAATGATAGGAGGGAGGTGGCCAATCTGATGTTTTCAGGGAAGGAATTCCATAGACGGGGGGTCACTGTTGAGAAGGCCCTGTCTCTCGTCTCCACCAATCATGTTTGCGACGATGGTGGGATCGAAAGCAGGGCCTCTCCAGATGATCTTAAACTTCGAGATGATTTGTAGCAGGAGATACGTTCGGACATGTAGTCTGGGCCAGAACTGTTTAACTGGAATGGGCAACTGTAGGAGACTAGAGGGCTGCATTAGCCTTCTGGGAAATGTTAAAGTGCCACACCTGCATCACACAAAGGTTAGTTTTCCCCCAAATGCTTCCAATCACTCTTTAGGCCAGGCGCAGGCAAACTTCAGCCCTCCAGGTGTTTTGGACTTTAACTCTCACAATTCCTAACAGACAGAACACCTGGAGGCTGTAGTTTGCCCATGCCTGCTCTAGGTTATGTGAAGGGCTTTTTCATCCATGGGTCACTTTTTGCCCAGAAAAAGCCATTTTTACAATTGTGGCAGAAAAATCACATCCTGTTTGCATCCTCTTTTAAGAAAACCCCTCTCACGAGGCAAAAAAATGTGATAAAAATATCTAATCTCAATGTTCTCTACAGGATATCTGGGGACAAAAAGAAAAATTGGAAAAAAATGCAAATATTTATGGACCCTTGGGGAACATTTTGCCAACCCTGACATCAACTTCCTTCCTCCTTTTTCCTGTTATCAGCCAGAATCTTGTTGGGCAATTGCAAATATGCAACTTACAGTTACCTATTAGCAACTGCACATATTCTCTATCCTAACAGCCGCTAGTTTAGGGGCTACCTAAAGAACATGAAGTTACCACTAAACAGCTGCAATAATTGGTAGTGGAAGGAGGAAAAATGTCCCTATATTAAGGACTTAAGCAACTACAGTTACCTGTAAACACATAGCCAATATTTCACTGATGCAGTGTGTGTTCTCCCTGTGGTTGCACAACATCTCTGGAATGTTCTCTCCTGGGAAATACATTTCGTGTCCTTGTTGGTCCCGAGGCAGGAAGATATTTTTCTTCTCGCCAGCTTCTGGATCACCTGCAGTTCTGTAACTGTTTTATACGTGGCTGTTGCTTTTATCTAGTAGTGCAAAAAACACCTGGTGGTGTTATTTGCATCTAATTTAATGACTCATGCATCGCTGAATTTTCTCCCCTTAGTGTTCTAATGTTTTTAACTTCTTTTCATATGGTCTTATTATGTGGCATTACTGGCTACTCCAACCCAGAACTTCTTAAACCTTTTCAGCATGTGAAAAATGTATTCGCCTGATTTTTTATGTGACCATGGATATATACAGATGTATAAAACAGGTATACAACTTAGGCTTTAAAAATTGGAGGGTTAAATCAGTGAAGAAGGATTTAAAAATTAGTTCAGAGTTCCAAGTACTTTAAGCTTTAAGATCTTCTGGGGAGGACCTGCTCTCAGTCCCACTCCCTTCCCAAGCATGACTGGTGGGGACGAGAGACAGGGCCTTCTCAGTGGTGGCCCCTTGATTGTGGAACTCCCTCCCCACTGACATTAGACTGGCCCCATCCCTCCTGGTCTTCAGGAAAAAGCTAAAGACCTGGCTCTGTACACAGGCATTTGGGGAGTAGGGCAACACAGACTCAACTTTAATCTAGCAGTCTGAATAATGACTTTGGGGAAACCAACAAGTTGGAAATCATGTCTTGGCACTTATGTTTTAATTTGTATTGGCTATTTTATATGTTTTTACCTGTTTATATGTTTTTACTGTTTTATAATTTCATATGGTATACTTATTGGTATGTGCACGATGTGGCATTGAATTTTTGCCTTAGTTTATAAGCCGCTCTGAGTTCCCTTCAGGGTGAGAAGGGTAAGGTATAAATGGAGTAAATAAATAAATACATTAAAACCAAACTCCTTAAGGAAAATACAGTGGGCCCTTGGTATATGCTGGGATTTGGTTCCAGGACTCTGTGGATACCAAAACCTGTGGGTGCACAAGTCCCATGATATACAACATGTTTATTTAGGGCATTTATATCCAGAGGCAGCCCTAGGTAATTTTCAACGGTAAGCAAATTTTATTTTCTGTTTGTTGTGGGATTTCTGTGTGCCATATTTGGTTCAATTCCATCATTGGTGGAGTTCAGAATGCTCTTTGATTGTAGGTGAACTATACATCCCAGTAACTACAACTCGCATATGTCAAGGTCTATTTTCCCCCAATAGCGCCTCAAGAGCGCCCCTGGGCAAAATCAACTATACTGCATATGCTTACTTTGCGTAATGGGTTGAGCCGCCCCTATTTATATCCCGTCCTATCTCACCTCCACAGAGGGACTCATGGGGGCTAACAACGGGCACAGCATAGTGCCCACAATAAGAAAAACATAAGCATACAAAAATAATAAAAACAGTATAAAAACAATATAAAAACATTAAATACAACACCAAATTTAGCCATAATCCATATATATATGTATGCATGCCAGGGATGGTTGAATCTGTGGATATGGCGGACCCACTCTATTCCAAGTCAAGCTCCACAGGAAGATGAAGGTGCAATCATTAAAATACCCCCTTCACCCCCAAAATCAGGTTTCTTTCAAGCAAGGGGTGTGTGAAGGAAGGCAGTAAGTGCCTGGTGTGGCTCACAGGGGGTTCCTCCTCCTTCTCATTCACCCTTACATACCTTCTCCGCATTTTCTCTACCCACATCACCACCACATTCCGTCTCCTCGGGTGCTGGATTTATTACATTCTCCCTCATCCATCCACATGGCTGGCTGCTGGCTGCCTGCCTTCTCTGTCTCCTTCCTCTTTCCTCAACAGCCTGGGGTTTGCTTCTTCTCCTCCCCCACCATTCACTTACACGACTCCATTTGGGAGTTTAAACCAGTGGTTCCCAACCTTTAGTCCTCCAGATGTTATGAACTTCATCTCCCAGGATTCCTGACAGCCGACCAAGCTGGCTAGAACTTCTGGAAGCTGAAGTCTTCTGAGAATAGGCCTTTGGACAGCAAGCACGACAGCACTTTGGATATTGAATTGGACTGGAATTGGCTATATAGGTAAGCTTTTCAAATGCTGATTTTTTTTTTCATGTCAGGAGCAACTTGAGAAACTGCAAGTCGTTTCTGGTGTGAGAGAATTGGCTGTCTGCAAGGACGTTGCCCAAGGCACACCTAGATGTTTTTAATGTTTTGCCATCCTTGTGGGAGGCTTCTCTCATATCCCCATATGGGGAGCTGGAGCTGACAGAGGGAGCTCATCCACTGATTAAAAGTTTCATCTGTATACCTATAAACTCAGGGTCATGTAAAAACTTCTCAGGTGGAAAGGGGTTGTGAGTGGAAAATATTTAAGAAGCCCTGCTCTAAATCATCTAGTATGGATAAGTTATCTTAAAGGTATTTTAAGACCCCGTTAAGTGAGTAAATATATGATTATGCTAGCCAACACGGCGATAAATCTGCTTTAAAATTGGCTGCTGTCCACCTACACAATCAACCCAAGATGTTTCCAAGATTGCCACCAAGAAAGCAGCATGCAATCTCATAGGTGAAAGCTCCAGAAAACACCCCCTTGCTGATATTGTACAGCACGATGTAGCAAAACTCTCGGAGGTGTTCGCAGGAGATTATCGTATGGGTCACTCTATCTTTCCTCCCTAAGTATGTCACAGTAAAATCAGATATCCAGCTGCAATCCATGCAGCATACTGCCAGCTCTTACTCAAGGCTGGCCTACCATTTTAGGCAGAGGGAGTTGACTGACTCAAGCAGCTGAGAGAGGGAGGCAACAGCTGCCCTGACTTTTTCTCCCACATTTCGTCTGGGCAGCTTTCCTGAGCCCCCTAAACTAGCCTACTGCCTCAGGTGTGTGGGGAGAATGACACTGATTTGTGTTGAAGTGAGCTATAACTGCCAATATAGGCAACTTCTATACATGGCATGAGAAAGGGGCAACTTATTGACCCTTATATAAGCCCTCTTCAGCAAAAAAGTGATTATTTCAACCACGGCTTTCCCTTTACTAGGTACAGGTTCATCCCAGCAGAAGGAATATCTTCTCATTCTATCTGAAGAGGGAAAGAAGGGACTTTATGGCATGAAGGTGATGAACCCGCACAGTAGCAGAAATGTGGCCTTTGGTCACGGTCCCTGTTGAATAACATCATGCAATATCTCTTGCTGGTTCACTACTTTCCGGTGAGAAGAGAATGATGATGATGATGATGATGATGATGATGGACCATATCCTCAGTTGTTGCAAGAAAATCACACAGACAGACTACAAACAGAGGCACAACTCTGTGGCCCAGATGATTCACTGGAACTTATGTCACAAGTACCACCTGCCAGCAGTAAAGAATTGGTGGGATCATAAACCTGCAAAAGTCATGGAAAATGAATATGCAAAAATACTGTGGGACTTTCGAATCCAGACTGACAACGTTTTGGAACACCAGACATCACGATTGTGGAAAACAAAAATGTCTGGATTATTGATGTCACAATTCCGGGTGACAGTCGCATTGAGGAAAAACAACAAGAAAAACTCAGCCGCAATCAAGACCTCAAAACTGAACTGCAAAGACTCTGGTATAAACTAGTACAGGTGGTCCCAGTGGTCATTGATGCACTGGGTGCTGTGCTGAAAGATCTCAGCTGGCATTTGGAAACAATAAACATCGACAAAATCACGATCTATCAACTGCAAAAGGACACCTTACTTGGATCTGCACATATCATTCAAAATACATCACACAGTCCTAGATGCTTAGGAAGTGTTCAACTTGTGATTTTGTGATACGAAATCCAGCATATTGATCTCGTTTGCTGTGACATACTGTGCTTTTGTGTCAATAATAATAATAATAATAATAATAATAATAATAATAATAACAAACATGTCTTAATGTTGGCTGCTGGGGGGTCAGTTTTGGGAGAAAAGGCCAGTTCAGAAAAAACACTTGTTTAATTCATAGTTTTCCCAAAATTTCCCATGGGCAGGCAGCTGATAGATCATGGACCACCACTTTTGAGTGATAAGGTCAACACCACAAGCTATGTCAACAAGTATGTGTTCTACTGGAGTATTTTTTGCATCGGTGAGAAGCAACCATCAATAGAAGATATTGCTATGAGATAATGGAAAGCTCTGATCCTGAAATTGCAGCGGGAATTAAGAGATGGAAGAAATGACAACAACATTCAAAAAGTGTTTTGATACATCATCTTGTGTATGTGAGTGTGCTTTTATGTGTAGAGATGAAGGATGGTCTGTCCTTCTAAAATCAACCACATGCAGTAAAATATACTGTTTTAATAACTCAATAAAAAGACAAGTCTTTTCAGAAATCCATCCAGATTCAGAGGAAGGAGAGCTTAGTTTGCACAAGGTTTTAATATTATCTACTAAATACAATCGAAAAAATGTCATGGCAAGTCCAGACAAAGAAAGCATTTGATCCTCAGCAAACATTTTGTGTGTCATATGATAATACCCACCCCTGTGGACTAAAGAATTTATGGTGGTCACTGGTGATCACTATGGATTTTATTAGCACCAGAAGAAATGTTTTCATCTAGATTTCAGTTAATACCTTTTCATATAGCTGTGTTGCCATGGCAAGGAATGACATACCAGAAAATACAAATATATATCAATTTCAATGTCCATATTGTATGTTCCTGTACTCTCCTTCTCCTGTAAACATTTCCTTTTTATGCAATGCAATTCTAATCACAGTTATTCAGAATCAAGAAGTCCCAATGGATTCAGATAGGTTTATTACATAATAAGGGTGTTTATGACTGTAACCTTAGTTGTCTGCCATAACATGGAGTAGTTTTTTCTGCCTATTTCCTTAATACAGTTCGGTCAAGGAGTTATGATTAATGATTGCCATATGTTAATCTGCTTAACTATGTAAACATTTGATACTGTACTTTCAAGATGGATGGCATGGATGGCATCCTTGAAGTGACTGGACTGACCTTGAAGGAGCTGGGGGTGGTGACGGCTGACAGGGAGCTCTGGCGTGGGCTGGTCTATGAGGTCATGAAGAGTCGAAGACGACTGAACGAATGAACAACAACAACAACAATTGTACTTTCACTCTAGAGCAGCGTTTCTCAGCCTGGGGGTCAGGACTCCTAGGGGTTTGCTCCTAGGGGTTTCAGAGGGGTCGCCAAAGACCAACAGAAAATATATATTTCTGATAGCCTTAGGAACCCCTTTGATAGAGAAGGCTGAAGATCTCTCCACCTGTCCTTCTCTTCCTTCTTGGAAACAGACAGTGAATCCTCCCACCAAAAGCCCTCCTCCACTGTGATTGGCCAGCCTCTCAGCCAAGGGGAGAGCTGTTTCTGAGACTCCAAGTGGGGAGCAGAGAGCAGGTATGCTCAACACATGGCAGCATAATGTGCATGTGCTTGCGAAGGAGAGTGTGCAAGGCTGGAAGGAGGCTCACACTAGTGAATCCCTTCAAGGCATGGAAGTTTTGTGTGGGAAGTTTGGCCCAATTCTGTCCTTGGTGGGGTTCAGAATGCTCTTTGACTGTAGGTGAACTGTAAATCCCAGCAACTACAACTCCCAAATGTCAAGGTCTATTTTCCCCAAACCCCACCAGTGTTCATATTTGAGCATATAGAGGATTTGTGCCAAGTTTGGTCCAGATCCATAGTTGTTTGAGTCCACAGTGCTCTGGGTGTAGGTGAACTACAACTCCAAAACTCAAGGTCAATGCCTACCAAACCCTTCTGTTGATCATGGGAGTTCTGTGTGCCAAGTTTGTTTCAATGCCATCATTGGTGGAATTCAGAATGCTCTTTGATTGTAAGTTAATGATAAATCCCAGTAACTACGACTCCCAAATGACAAAATTCATCCCCCCTCCCCCAACCCCAGCAATATTCAAATTTGGGCATATTGGGTATTTGTGCCAAAATTGGTCCAGTGAATGAAAATACATCCTGCATATCAGATATTTACATTATGATTCATAACAGTAGTAAAGTTACAGTTATGAAGTAATAATGACATAACAAACCCCCAACCATAACAAAAATAATGTTATGGTTGGGGGTCACAACAACATGAGGAACTGTATTAAGGGGTCACAGCATTAGGAAGGTTGAGCAACCCTTAGAGTAAGTGATCTTCCTCTGAGACTGAGGCCCCAATCTACACTGCCATATAATCCAGATTATCTGTTTTGAACTGCATTATATAGCAGCACAGACTCATAAAATCCAGTTCAAAGCAGATAATCCGGATTTAGAAACTGGATTATATGGCAGTGTAGATCCAGCCTGAATGTGTGGCTTCCCCAAAGTTGTTCTTGGCCGTCATCCTTCAGCTCAGCAGTTGCCTAGAAGGCAGAAATTTTGCGCAGAATCCACGAGCCTACTAAATAGCCCATTGTATCAAACATGATGTATGCGCACATGATTTATCCAAAACATGACATATGTACACATGACAAGGCCATGGCCTTGAGCTTGGTATGTTAACAATGGGGTCTCTTGAAGTTCTCTCATTCATAGGATTACTATACAGCAAAACTGACTGGACAGCAAACTGTGAAATATTTTAAATCAATGGTTTGAATAGGACAGAATTTTAGAGAGATGGGGATATTTTAAAAGTTCAGTAAAGGGCCTAACAGGACTAGTTAATTTTTGCATTCCTGTCTTTCCTCTATCGGATTTTGCAATGCAAATGAGGCTCTAGAGATATTTTCAGGGCATGAAGAGATTATAAAGCATTTGGGGTGATCTTTTATGCTGCAGAACCAGCTATTCCCAGGACTGGCAGCTGTACTTCTCTTATGCTAAACGTTAATGTCATAAAAATAGCTCTCCGCATTGAGTTCTGCTGCTTACACACTCCAAGTAACTCTTTGTAATGAATGGGTGTTATGGTACATGCAAACCAAACATTTTCTGATTTGAAAGAAAACGTTGGGGATGTTTCACATTAATGGTATCAAAGAGCTGCCACATCACAGAAAAGGATTAATTTTTCCCTTTTGTTGGCAAATGAAAGATGCACCGCAAACAGAGCCAGTGGTAATGTAGTTGTCTGGGTTTGCTTATGCAAGGTTTCCCTGACCTGGCTGTTTCATTTCACAGGTGTATATTGTTAGTTTTGGATAAAAGGTTTACACTTGTCAACACTCATCCATTCATCTGAAGAGAACCAGTTGAAGCTGTCCATAATCATGTGCAGGTAATGTTGCTGAATGGACGTCACACAACACACAATCTGTTACATTCCACACTGTGGTTGCTCATTATTGCATTGTTGCAGAAAATTTTTGAATATAAAAATAAATTCAAATATATGAATTCTTAGCATTCTGCAGAACTTGGAAAAAGTTCTAAAGTAGCATTTTTCCTCTAAAGCACCGTGATATGAACAGGAATGTATAAACTTGTGCATTTACATAAAAGCAATGTTGATCAGCTATGACAAATAGCATTGCATCACTGATTCATCCAGAAATTAATAGATGTGAGTATTTGTATGTAATTAAGACTCTTTTTCTCTTTAGCTGGTTTGCACCAGGCAAAAGTCTTTTTTTTCCTAATTGGTATTAGTAAGAAAGGAATGTCTTATGTGTCTTTCAGGCTTCTTTGCCTTCCAAAGATTTTGTGCTTCTAATTGTCAAAATGAGAAAACCGCTTTCTCCTTTGAGTTTCTTTTCCAAAATAAGAACCTCATGGGTCATCCAGACTCACCCTCTTTTTATCAAACAGAAACATAAAATTACAGTGTGATCAACATCTTGACATTTCAAGAATGAAAAAAAAGTTTAGGAGAAAAGAAACATTAATATTGCTAAGAGTTTATCTCTTTCTTAACTTATGGGCAGCAAGCAGAGGATGCATCTACACTGCAATTTGATACCACCTTAACTGTCATGGCTCAATGCTGTGGAATCCTGGACAATTTCGTTTGGTGAGGCGCCAGCACATTTGGGCAGAGAAGGCTAAAGATTTGGCAAAACTACAACTCCTATCATTCCATAGTATTGAGCCATAGCAATCAAAGTGATGTTCATAATATAGATTTTATTTATTTATTTATATCCCATTTTTATCTCTCCATGGGAGCTTCTGAACTTGCTAACCAAAAGGTCACAGGTTCAAATCTGGGAGTGGCATGAGCTCCCGCTGTCAGCTACAGCTTCTGCCAACCTAGCAGTTCGAAAACATGCAAATGTGAGTAGAGCAATAGGTACCACTCCGGCGGGAAGGTAACGGCACTCCATGCAATCATGCCAGCAACATGACCTTGGAGGTGTCTACTGACAACGCCAACTCTTCGGCTTAGAAATGGAGATGAGCATCACCCCAGAGTCAGACACAACTGGACTTAATGTTAGAGGAAAGCCTGTACCTGTTTTTTATTTATTTACCTTATCTCTCCATACAGAGACTCAAAGCAGCTCACAATTAAAAACATTACAACTTCAAATATACAATAATAAAATAGTATTATCATATATTATTATATATTATTAGTAGTATTATATTTAATATATTAGTATTATTATTATATAACAACATTATATATTATTATATTGTATTATTTTTAGTATTATATTGTATTACAATATTATTATGTTATGTATATACACTATATTATTAGCATATTAGCATAAATATGTATATACACTATATTATTAGCATATTAGCATAAAACAATGTTAGTATTATATATTATTGTATTGGTATATTGATGGATTGTGAATTGTTTTTA